>JAGFBZ010000869.1:205000-262500 GCA_018398805.1 Hirundichthys speculiger
CAGGTCTGAACGGCCTCCAGGAACGTCGACAAAACAAAAATATCGTATTGAGCTTATGAGCCGTTTGCTCATATTAAATATTTAATCGTCCAACACTGGTTCTGAACCGCACGGATCTCCAGCACGCCGTCCGTGTTACGTTGTGACCGACCGCGGCGAGGTGGCCGAGCTTCGCCGCCTCAGGTCCACACCTCCATGGGCACCATGGCCTCCTTGGAGCCGATGGGGGGGAGCAGGTTCTGCTCGGACAGGAACTGAAGGGGGAACTGAACCAGGAAGCCGCGGATCTTCTTCAGCTCCTCCTGGGCCCGGGCCGGGTCCTCCTTGTCCAGGCCCGGCTTGGCCAGGTAGCCCTCCAGCTCCAGGATGCTACGGACGTCGCTGGACGGCAGGCAGCGGAAGACCTGGGCGGGGAACGAGGGAAGGAACGGAGGTCAAATCAGGATTCAGTGTCACACGCTGCGAGTCCCCGACCCAGAACCGCCAGACTCACCCTCTGGTAGATGGTGGCGTTGCGGGCGCAGGTGGCCATCCAGACCTCCTTGTAGAACTGATCACTGATGGGATCCGAGACGTCAATGGAAGGATCGGTGTTCGCACCGAGGATCATCCTGAAGAAGAGACAGAATCTGGGTAAACCTGGTAAACGTGGCCTGGAACCGCCGACGAGTCCTGGAACCGCCGACGTGGCCTGCAACCACCAACGTGGCCTGCAACCACCAACGTGGCCTGGAACCGCCAACGCGGCCTGGAACCACCAATGTGGCCTGGAACCGCCGACGTAGCCTGGAACCGCCGACGTGGCCTGGAACCGCCAACGTGGCCTGGAACCACCAACGTGGCCTGCAACCACCGACGTGTCCTAGAACCGCCGACGTAGCCTAGAACCGCCGACGTGGCCTGGAACCGCCCACGTGGCCTCGATCAACCAACATGGCCTGGAACCACCAACGTGGCCTCGACCCACCAACGTGGCCTCGACCCACCAACGTGGCCTCGACCCACCAACGTGGCCTCGACCCACCAACGTGGCCTGCAACCACCAACGTGGCCTGCAACCACCAACGTGGCCTGGAACCACCAACGTGTCCTGGAACCACCAACGTGGCCTCGAACAAGCAACGTGGCCTCGAACAAGCAACGTGGCCTGGAACCTCCAACGTGGCCTGGAACCTCCAACGTGGCCTGGAACCACCAACGTGGCCTGCAACCACCAACGTGGCGTGGAACCACCAACGTGGCCTCGAACCTCCAACTTGGCCTGGAACCTCCAACGTGGCCTGGAACCTCCAACGTGGCCTGGAACCACCAACGTGGCCTGCAACCACCAACGTGGCCTGGAACCTCCAACGTGGCCTGGAACCTCCAACGCGGCCTGGAACCGCCAACGTGGCCTCGAACCGCCAACGTGGCCTGGAACCACCAACGTGGCCTCGAACAACCAACATGGCCTCGATCCTCCAACGTGGCCTCGATCCACCAACGTGGCCTCGATCCACCAACGTGGCCCGGAACTCCCAACGTGGCCCGGAACCGCCAACGTGGCCCGGAACCACCAACGTGGCCTGGAACCACCAACGTGGCCTGGAACCTCCAACGCGGCCTCGAACCTCCAACGTGGCCTGGAACCACCTACGTGGCCTGGAATCACCGACAAGTCCTAGAACAACCGACGTGGCCTGGAACCACCAACGTAGCCTCGAACAACCAACGTAGCCTCGTACAACCAACGTGGCCTCAAACCACCAACGTGGCCTCGAACAACCAACATGGCCTCGATCCTCCAACGTGGCCTCGATCCACCAACGTGGCCTCGATCCACCAACGTGGCCCGGAACTGCCAACGTGGCCCGGAACCACCAACGTGGCCCGGAACCACCAACGTGGCCTGGAACCACCAACGTGGCCTCGAACAACCAACGTGGCCTGGAACCACCAACGTAGCCTCGAACAACCAACGTGGCCTGGAACCACCAACGTAGCCTCGAACAACCAACGTGGCCTGGAACCACCAACGAGGCCTGGAACCACCAACGTAGCCTCGAACAACCAACGTGGCCTGGAACCACCAACGTGGCCTCGAACAACCAACGTGGCCTGGAACCACCAACGTAGCCTCGAACAACCAACGTGGCCTGGAACCACCAACGTGGCCTCCAACCACCAACGTGGCCTGGAACCACCAACAGGGGAACCAGTTTAAACCCTTCCCCAGTCTGGCGGTCGACCAGAAACCATCTCCCACCACAGGTCCCTCTAGGAAGCGTCAGTACCTGAAGCACTCCAGGCGCAGCTGCAGGGCGAATCTCCCGGCCTGGTAAACCTGCCCGTCCATCACTGACTTCACCGTCTCCGAGTCCTCCACGATCACCGCCACCTCGCTGTCCCTCTTTCCCAGCATGCTGCGGTCGTTGATGTTAGCAGAGCCTGAACAGACGATGAAGGAAATGTAAGAGGACAGAAACCACCAGCAGGGGGAGCTCCAACGCCTGTAGCAGGTCTGTTTGGGCTCAAAATTAGTTTAAAAGTCAAATTAGCGAAAAAGGCTCTTTTTTTTCCTTTTAGAATATCACAAAAGTGCAACTTTGTCATCAAATCAAACTGACTTTTTAACCCAATATTACATTTTTTGACTTAAAAAATTTTTTTATGTTTATGTCACAAAACTTAATTTTTGTTTAACTGTTATTTCATGTCCTAAAATCAAGAATTTTTCCAGTAAAATTGTCAATTTTACATCTTTTTGTCCAGAAAACACAAAATTTGCAAAATTATGACTTTGACATATCATCAGATTTTTCACAAAATTGCAGCATTTTAACTTTAATATTACTTGTCAAATTAAAAATGAAAAAAAAAAACACCCTTTTAACATCAAATCACAGAAGTTACAAAGTTGTGACTTTTTCACTTAATATTGCAGCTTTTTGAAACAAAGTATAAACCTTTATGACATAAATTATTATGAATTTATGTTATGTAAATTTTTTGTTTTAAAAATCACAAAAATTGCAAATATTGTAAAAACTTATAATGTCTTATAACTGTCTTATAATCACAACATTTTGTTGTTTTAGTTTATGACATAAAAATAGTGAATTTTGTTTAATTGCAGTTCCAATATCCAGTCCTAACATCAAGATTTTTTGCTTTAAAATTTCAAAACTTTTTGTTGTAAAAAGATCATTTTGTTATAAAATCTGAAATTTTAAAAAACTGCAACTTTGACAGAAATTCCAACTTTGTCCTTTATCTCTTTTTCAATGATCTTGATTTTTTTTCACCTACCTAAAATTAAGAATCATTAAATTTTCTCCATTGTTCCAATAATTTGATCTAAAATTCAGCTTTTTTTCCCCCCACTTGTTTCAAACCTTTGAACACCTACCAGATCTAAACAGATGTAAACTTTATTCAGTAAAAATATCTTCATATTCACCCAGAATTTAGTGTTAATTTCTTCCGTTTTAACTGGTAATTTTTTACAGTGCAGGACTACTCGAAGGACCAAATCTGTTGGCGTTTCTGGTAAAACTGCTTCTGCTCCGTCACGCGTATTCGGCCCAGCGTTGGGGCGGTACATTTACCGATGATGACGGTGTTGTCGTCGACGATGAGCATCTTGCTGTGGACGTAGATGAGCTCGGTGACCAGCCTCCCCTCCAGCTCAGCGTGAGTCCTCAGACCAGCGATGGAGATGTAGTTCATCCACTGGTCTCCCACTGGAAACAAACGTCACACGTTAGATTCATCGCTTCGTCTGTCAGCTGAATGCTTCTGAATAAATACAGGTTGAACGATTTAAAATAGAGTTGGGACTTATTGACATGAGCGGGATGAGCCTTTGTTTGGACTCTCCTGAACTCGCCTTAAGTGGCGCCATTACTGATGCGCACCACTTTGCCTGAGATAGTCGTTAATCTGCCCTATAAAGCGATGAAACGCCAGAGGAGAGATTTACGTCCTCGGGGAGCGCCAAGCTGCCTCTGCAGAGTCCGACGGCTCCCTGAGAGCCACTCAGGGACGAGCGGCACCAACTGAGGCGCCAACTGCGTCGCCGCCAGCTCCAACTTACTTTCTCTCTTGAGCTGGGAGATGATGGAGTGGTCTCCTCTGTTCATGGTCCTGCGGGACGAAGGGGACAGAAGAAGATGAACAGGAGATGCAACCTCCCCACACGAGGAGGGACGTGGAGCGTTCACCTACGGACAACCGTCACACGGCGGAGCTCACCTGTAGTTGTAGTGCATGACGGCCTGGATGGCGCTGCCTCCTCCGGTGTTGATGTCCCCTTCGAATCCTGGCAACAGAGGCGTCACCACATAAACGCGATACCTGTTACCCTCCCTGCAGACACAAGAGCACATGGTTCACCCTTTTAGGGACGTGACGTCCGCTGTGGGACAAACAAAAGTGTCCGATGTGTATTTTCAAAGCAGCAGAAAGCCTCCCAAACGCTAAATGTGCCCCCTGCACCGACTTCTCAAAACCTCCAGTCTCCACTCAGAATAAAGATCTGACTTCCGTCACATAGTTCTGATATGATGCTTCATCACAGCAGTCAGATCATTCAGCCTCCGCAGCGCCTCGATGCCGCTCCTGTAGCGCCTTGGTGCCGCTCCGCAGCGCCTTGAGGCCGCCCCGTAGCGCCTTGGTGCCGCTCCGTAGCGCCTTGGTGCCGCTCCGTAGCGCCTTGGTGCCGCTCCGTAGCGCCTTGGTGCCGCTCTGTAGCGCCTTGATGCTGCTCCGTAGCGCCTTGATGCGCCTTGGTGCCGCTCTGCGGCGCCTTGCTGCCGCTCCGCGGCGCCTTGATGCTGCTTCCGTAGCGCCTTGATGCCGCTCCGTAGCGCCTTGGTGCCGCTCCGTAGCGCCTTGTTGCCGCTCCGTAGCGCCTTGATGCCGCTCCGTAGCGCCTTGATGCCGCTCCGTAGCGCCTTGATGCGCCTTGATGGCGCTCCGTAGCACCTTGATGCGCCTTGATGCCGCTCCGTAGCGCCTTGATGCCGCTCCGTAGCGCCTTGATGCCGCTCCGTAGCGCCTTGATGAGCGCCTTTAGCGCTTGATGCCGTCCGCGCCTTGATGCGCCTTGATGGCGCTCCGTAGCACCTTGATGCGCCTTGATGGCGCTCCGTAGCACCTTGATGCGCCTTGATGCCGCTCCGTAGCACCTTGATGCGCCTTGATGCCGCTCCGTAGCGCCTTGATGCCGCTCCGTAGCGCCTTGATGCCGCTCCGTAGCGTCTTGATGCCGCTCCGTAGCACCTTGATGCGCCTTGATGCCGCTCCGTAGCACCTTGATGCGCCTTGATGCCGCTCCGTAGCACCTTGATGCGCCTTGATGCCGCTCCGTAGCACCTTGATGCGCCTTGATGCCGCTCCGTAGCTCCTTGATGCCGCTCCGCAGCGCCTTGGTGCCGCTCCGTAGCGCCTTGATGCCGCTCCGTGGCGCCTTGATGCCGCTCCGTAGCGCCTTGATGCCGCTCCGTAGCGCCTTGGTGCCGCTCCGTAGCGCCTTGGTGCCGCTCCGTAGCGCCTGATGCCGCTCCGTAGCGCCTTGATGCCGCTCCGATGCCGCTCCGTAGCGCCTTGATGCCGCTCCGATGCGCTTGATGCCGCTCCGTAGCCCTTGATGCCCTTGATGCCGCTCCGTAGCGCCTTGATGCCGCTCCGTAGCGCCTTGATGCCGCTCCGTAGCGCCTTGATGCCGCTCCGTAGTGCCTTGATGCTCTTCCGGGTTGGAAACAGGTCTGACAAGCTGTTCCAGACTGATGGGCAGCAACAACTGCTCCACTAAGAACACTACTGATGTCTTTCCTCCTTGGCATTTTGTTAAAAAAATACACCTGAGCTCTCCAGTCCAATAAACTTTGAAAACTTCTGCCTTTGTAGACTCACTGATGATCAGTTAAGGAAGTGAGTTTGATTGGCAGTGCCTGTATCTTACTTCCTCTCATTGTTTCTGCCATTTACTTTGGTTTAAGTTCAGTAAATGAAGACAGTAGCATGTCACGTGTACATCATGTTGTCCTGAGGTTGATGATTTATTCTGCAACTCATGTCCTGATGCATAAAAACCTCAGATGTGATACGTTTGTGTGTTTTACCTGTACGCTCTAATGATGCGCTCGGCAATAGCGTCTCCGATCTTGTTGAACACGTGTCTGTTGTCGGCACAGCTGATGAAGAACTGATTCTGGAAGACAAACACGCCGATGAGCGAGCAGCAGTCGACACAAACCACAACCTGAGCAGGACGCGACCGCAACAAGCTATCATCTCCTGATACCAAATGTTCACCACAGATCAGCATCAAGAAAATGACTTCGTTCTCCCCCATGTCAACCTATAACTTAGCAGTGATGCCTAATATACGGAGCTCAACGTCATCACAGTCCCCCTCCAATCAGAGACCCTCCAAAGGGCCAATGACCCCAGATTACACCGTCGCTGGGATGAAGAGGACACTCAAGCCCCTCGAGCACCTTAAGGTGGTGTTTCATGGTGACGAAGACAGGAAGGAAGCCCAGGACTCCCTGGAGAGATGGAAACCATCTGTCCATCCAGGCCGAGACCCTTTCCACTCTCCAGAAGTTGCGTCTGTTGGCGAGTCTGATACCGAAACCCTACGTGAGGGCATGAGGAACCAGGACTTTCCACGAGTAGTTTCTGTTTTGGTCCAGGCTAACTGTGGACAAACCCGCTCTCGTTTGGCTTTGCCGACGATAGAACATCTCAGACAGACGGAGGCTGTACCAACGAGTGGAGACGGTCCGGCAGGTCTTGTAATACCACTTTTAGTGCGTTTACATGGGAAGTTTAATTCCTCTTTAATTCAGAATTAAAATTAAAATCCCCGATTTTAAATGATTAAAAATTACCATGTAAACACCTAATTCCGAATGAAAATGTCCATTCCGAATTAAACTTAATTCTGAAGTGGCTGGCTTATTCTGATTTTAAATCCGAATAGAATAATTCCGCGGTCATGTAAACACTCATTCCACTTTAAATTAATTCCGGTCTTTCTGCGCATGCTAGTTCCCTTACCCGTCTGTCGCGATGACGCTTATATTCCGTTTTCAAAAGAAAATCATCGACATGATGTTGTCGTGCTGCTGCTACAAAAATAAAATCAAAACAAATCCAAAAAGGATGCTAATAATGTAGTCCTCCATGTTGTTGCTAATGGAGTAAGTTTGTTTTCTTCTGGCAGACGTAAATACGTAAATACGTCCGCCCCCCCCATCCAATCAGAACCCTTCCTTGACCTTCCGTGACCTTAAGCAGAATTGGATAAAGCCGATCAAACGTATTTTCCATGTAAACCTCAATTCGGAATTACTATTTCCATGTAAACTCGAAGGAAAATAGTTTAATTCTGAATTATTTAATTCAGAATAATTAATTCCGAATTAAAAAACATAATGTAACCGTGGCCAATGTCCCACTAAAGGTGCACTTAGTTGCATCTTTAATGTGGGGCTTAAAAATAAACTCTCTATGTGACATGCCGCCCCCATGTGGCCAGATGTGGTGCGGCTACAAAGGGTGTCCTGCGCGCACGTCACTAATGACTCTGCAGAAAACCAAAAGCTGGTTTGCGTTTACAAAGACTACAAAGAATCCCAGCGCCAGTGGGCGTTTCCACACGAATGCCAGTCATGCCATCGAGCCGTCTAAGAGGCTGCTGAGAACAATAAAGGAAACTCTGAGCAGCTCGCTTGAATATTCACACGGACAAAGAAACTGTCGCTCAACCCGTCGGTCCGGAGTATTTAATGTACACAAATGCAAATAAGACGGTTTCAGGCGACACGGCGCCGGTCCTCAGGGGTCAGTACCTCTATGTAGATGAAGTGCTTGCTGTGCTGGATGGCGTGGACGTAGGCGTTGTGGATGGACTCCTCGTGGTACTTGATGCCAGCGGACCAGTCTGAGGCGGACCGAAGGACCTGGGAGGAGAAGCAACACTGCGCTTAGCATCAACTTTGAATTTCAGCGCTCTGATGTCAGAGTCATTTAACCCCGGATGGGGACGACCAACAAACGAAACCAAATTCAGATATGAAATGGGCCCAAACAGAAAATATAACTTTAAAGGCACCCTATGTAGCAACACCACCTCTGCCGGACCATCCCAACCCATTAGAACGGAGCTGTCAGTGACTGTCAGTGCCCCCGTGTGGTCAGAAATGCTGTTACTACATAGAGTGGCTTTAATTCTGGCTGTACAGGGAGGTCCTGAATTAACCAAACGAGGACAGGCTGGACCACAACCAGAAAAACGTGGACACCAACCTGCACTTTGGTGGGGATGCAGTTGGGAACTTGGTACCGCTGCTCCCCCGCGGTGGTGTGGGACTTCGGCAGCAGGTACGGGTACGACAAGATGCGGTACTTCGGTTTCACGAGCTGTTGAGGAGGAAGCGTGAGGATGCTTCTGTTACGTGCATGGTGACAGGCGCAGCAGCACAAAATATATTTAAACCCAAGATATGTTACAAATCTGCAAAGTTGAAGCCACACTATGTGGCAATACCACTCCTGACCACATGGGGGCGCGCAGATCTGCCATGTTGACCAATGAGCTCCTGATAATGCTGACAATATGAGTGGGGACGGTCCAGGAGCGTCTTGTAATGTCAAGTCGTCCCGCTTTAGGTGCCCTCCGTTGTTTTATTACACCAGATGATGCCCCCATGTGGTCAGAAGTGGTATTGCAACATAAACTGGCTTCATTCTAACTTGTGTTCTCCATCTTTTATCCTGCGACTGAGACGTGACAACCGGACTGTGACCTCTGACCTTGGTGAAATTCCACCGCTGGATGAAGTGTCCTGGCCACGTCCCGGGCCGCCTTCCCATGAACCACTGAGGCAATGTCATGCCAAGGCATTCTGGGAGTTGTATGCCTATCTATGAAATCTAAAAACAGTAGGGGAAGAAGAAAACAAGATGGATGAAGGGAGTTTAGATCAATAACGCAGTATTCAGCAGAGACCGTTACCATCGAAAGGTTTGTCTAGTTGGATCCAGTCCTTGTGGACAAAGTTGCAGTAGTCCTTCCCGTGCCAGAACCGCGTGTTTCCAAACAGCTCTCCGTGTTTGGTGTTCAGGCTCCGCAGAGACCCGCTTCCTGAAAGCCACAGATTCAGTTTTATCATCAGTTACTGCAAAGAGGATGAAATTTAAATACCACAGCGAAGTCACAAAAACGTTTCCACCTCAGGATTCAGGTCCGTGTTCTGGTTCCCGGGTCCAGGAAATCATTCACACAAGGTCTCAAGGCCACGTATAACGTTCTCTTATTTTATCTTTCGTAATAATCGGCCATCCTTCGTCCTGCAACGTGAGCGGTTTGATGGCGGCGTCACACCAGTCAACGTCATCTTCTGACAGCGACTCCGTCTACTTACGAGCCAATTAGAAACAATCCCAGGTTGGTCTCTTCTCCCCAACCGTGACGCCTTCTTATCCTTAGCCACAAGAGCAGTTCCCATTCATACGTTATTCCGCCGTCATCGTTGCGCAGTCTGGGCGTACCGTTCTGGACGTCGTACCAAAGATCAAGTAAACGCAGATCGAGACTCTCGGGATGAGACGCTACTGGAATAATTTAATGATGCATCCAGCTACGCTCCTGTCAGTTCAGCAAGGAACAGATCAACGCCGACCGCGAGACCAGTGCCGATCCCGTCTGCTTCTACTGGAACGACTGGAGGAAGCCGTAGCGTAGCGTTAGCAAAGCCCCGGATGACCGAGTTCTGCCCTCTTATACGTGATAACGGGTGGTCGTCAGGCATCACAACAAATGAAAATTATATAAAGCAACAAATGTATTTACATTTAGAGCAGTGGTCTTTTGAATTGACAGGCACGGCCAATGGCTAGCTACTACTTTTGCTACATAGTGCTCAGCACAATATTGACTTCGGGGCTGTGAATAAAGACCCAACAAAGCGTAGCCACTCACATTTTAAAGAGAGCACGTTTTGTTGAGCCTTCAACTGTACTAACAGACTGCGGCTGGTCTGGAAGGGTACAAGGAGGAACCTTAGCCAGCATAGCCAAGCAGAGGGCGTAGCCAAGGAAAGGGTGTAGCCAAGCAGCCGGCGTAGCCAAGCAAAGGGCATAGCCAAGCAGCCGGCATGGCCAGGTAGCCAGCATAGCCAAGTAGCTGGCATAGCCAAGTAGCCGGCATACCCGAGGAGCCAGCACGGCCAAGCAGCCGGTGTAGCCAAGCAGCTGGTGTAGCAGAGCAAAGGACGTAGCCGAGCAGAAGGCGTAGCCAAGCAGAGGGCGTAGCCAAGGAAAGGGGCGTAGCCAAGCAAAGGGCATAGCCAAGCAGCTGGCATGGCCAAGTAGCCAGCATAGCCAAGTAGCTGGCATAGCCAAGTAGCTGGCATACCTGAGGAGCCAGCACAGCCAAGCAGCCGGTGTAGCCAAGCAGCCGGGTAGCCAAGCAGCCGGTGTAGCAGAGCAAAGGGTGTAGCCGAGCAGTAATTTCTGAAACAACATTTGGAAACGGGAGGTGCCGCGGCAGAGGGAACTGGGAGCCATGGCGGACCATCTCAGGAACTTTCCGGGCAGAAGTACGAAGCATCCACGGTCACATGTCCCAACAGCTGCAGGCTTACCTGGCTGCCACCGATCTAACCCCGCCGACGGCGGGCCGAGGGACACGCGGGTCCGAGCAGAGCCGGTTTCACCTCTGACCCCATCAGAGTGGGGGAGGGGCCTGAGAACCACCCTGACTTTCCCTCCTCCGATGACTGGCAGCATGAGGAAAAAGACAATGATGCTCGCGCTGCTTTGTTGACTGACATTCAAGAACGTCCTGCTCATTTCCAAATAATCTATTTATAATCTGATCTTTAACTTCAGCACCGGCGAGAGAGCCGAGGCGCCGAACCGTCTGACCCCCCCCCCCCCAACAGTGATGGTTGGAAAACGCTTCAACTGCACTTTCTTTAAAGATCTGAAACAGCAGCTGGAATAAAAAACCAAAACCACAAGCAGGAAACAGAATCAGAGACATGCGGACTGAACCGACTTACCTGCTGAGACAAAACAGTCACAAATATCTCAAAAATGGCTTAAAGATGTGAAACATGAGATGAAAAAGGAAAAAAAAGGTAAGTTTTAACTGTTATCAGCGTATTTGTTTGTTTACAGCAGCTTGTTGTTGACGCGTCTGTGATTTAAACCGGATTAACAGGTGAACCTGGCAAACGTCCTGCAGCGAATGAAAGCTGCGACATCTGTTTGACTTTATCAGGGTTTGTTTCAAATGAGCCAAAGGAAACGTTTATTACAGGCTGCAGCAAAGCCACAGGCTCTGTTTAATGTGTGTGCACTGCTGGAAAACTCAAACTGTTTTCATTTCATCTTTATTTTTATACTTTTACTTGCCAAAAGCAAGAAATTTAAGCATTGAAATATGATCTTTGATGTATTTATAACCTCATAAGAGGAGGGTTAAAGTAAGTAACAGCAGCTAACAGCGCTTTTATGTCAAACTCAGATTTGATTCACGCAGAACTGATACAAGAAAACCAAAAAGGTCTGGAAGGCACAGCTCAAAACCACAGCAAAGCATGCTGGGAGTCGGCAGCCCGACTCACCGGCCTGGCACTGGCTGAGCGGCACGACCGCCCTCAGCTCCACCAGCCTGCTGGGGATCAGGGTGTGTTGGCTGGTGATGCTATCAGACCAACCTGAAGACACACACACACACACACACGCTGGCGAAAACGCTCACGCACACACACGTGCACGCTCCCCCTGGAAACTAAATGAGAAACCGCTAAACAGACCTAAGGACTCGAGGTGAAGAAGGGGACAACAGTCTCGATTCTAGTCCTCTGAACCATCTCACCTCAGTGTTGCTACCTGCATCTGTTTATAAAGTCATTTCATTCAGTCATTTATGTGTCTCTCTGTCCTCTCTCTCTCTTTCTTTCTTTCTTTCTTTGTGATGGTCTTCATCAAGGAAGGTTCCCCCCATATGATCCAGGTCCTTAAAGTGGAGTTTTTTCTTGCCACTGTTGCCTTAAAGTTTTTTCTTTTCTCCCTCTGTGGGAGTTTTTTACCTGCCATTATCCCTGATTTGGATTTAATATTATATATTTATTAGGGCTGGGCAAGTTAACGTGTTATTATCGCATTAACGCATTAATTTATTAACGCCGACATTTATTTTATCGCGTTAACGCATGTTGCTTACATGCTTTTGTTTTGAAAAGTCTGTTACTGGCTGCTGGCCGTAGCGGCTAGGCATTTGCCGATTGTGCTAGTAAAAGTGACGTATTATGCTAGTGGCAGTGCTTGTTTTTTGCTCAAATTATGCTCGCTTTTCAAAATTATGCTACTTTTAAAAAAAAAATTATTCTGTGCACAAACTTCACAACTCACAAGACAAGTTTGAAAATGTATTTTATTAACCCTGGCCTGACGTTCTGGGCCCGGTTGTTCAAAACCTGGGTAACTTTATCCGCTGGTTAGGCCTATACGGTGCTTGTATTTTCCAGTGGTGGATTCGAGGCGTCCGTCCCGGGCAAGTTGTTCAGGCTTTGGTCTGTCCTCTCTGTTTTCGCTTCCTTGTAAACTATCTGGATGTAAGTTCACTGCACTTGACTCGTTTGGCATGGCGGCCGCCATTTTGAAACGAGCACTGGGAGAAAGACTAAGGAGTCTGGGACCGAGACACAGACTTCCTGTTCCGTTTCATCGAATTCCCCGCGGTATGTCAACACAACTAAAAAGCAATCGCAAAATAGGAGTGAAACCAACTGTTAATAGTAATCTATCGTTTTTAGTAGCTGAGATCCTCGTTTTCTTGAATTATTCTAAAATTGGGCTATTAAGACAAGAAAATATACGGATTATGCTAGCAGTGCTACTTTTGGAAAAAGGGCAAAAATTATGCTCAATTCCTCAGATTATGCCAAAAATTATGCTAGCACAATCGGCAAGAGCCTAGAACCAGAAGACAATTTGCAGGTAAACTTAAGGAAGAGCTAAAACAGACATGAAGAACGGTAAAAATCTGTGAACTTTACAGTTCAGGTAGCAACTCAGGTAGAAATATTAACAATTCTGTCTGAAAAAAAAAATAAAATTCTGGACTGCAACCAAACGTTTGTTGTCATTCCTCCATGTTCCATCAGATCTGCTCCATGTGTTCACTGTCCTGCTGTTCTCTAGCTGGTTACTGCAGTGCAGCTCCATCTAGTGGCTCAGATGTGTAATGACAACAGAAAGTCCAGTCCTCCATTATAAAACTAATTCAGTCCTGTGGCCCGTTTTTAAATTTTGTGTTTTTGATCCAAGTCTAAAATTGAAATATTATATATAATATATATATATATTTTTTTTTTGTGTGTGTGTGTTAGATTAAAAAACTAAAAATGTAATAAAAAGTGTTTGAACAACAAATGTTATGACACTTTAGTTCATATGGCAACAGAACATTTAAATAAAAGTGACCTTTACACTACTTTTGAATTCATTATTTGATTCTCTGTATACAATGCGATTAATCGCGATTAATCAGGGAAATCATGTGATTAATCGCGATTAAAAATTTTAATCGTTGCCCAGCCCTAATTTTTAGATTAATGATATTTGCTCGGGGGTCATGGTCAGGGTCTCTGTAAAGCGCCTGGAGACAGTTGACATTGTAACAGACGCTATAGACAATAAACTTGAAATTGAACATGTAATAATTATAATGGCAGCTTTATTTGCGGTGCGCCCGGACTCACTCTCCTCCTCCTCCCCGTCGCTGTCGCTGTCGGCGTGGGCGAGCCCGTGTTTCTGCAGGTGTCTCCTGATGCTGAAGCGGGTCCTCCTCGGCTTCTCCCCTGACCCTTCAGCTTGGGCTGGTCCGCAGAGTCCGTCACCGTGAAGATGCCCTTCCCGTTGCTCTGGGGGACGCCGCCGCTGCCGTTAGCCGGGGCGGCCACGCCGGGGGACGCGGCTTCGGCCTAGCGACAGCGAACAAGAGGCGTCGACACGCTTCCCAGTGAAGGTTCAAACAAACGACCGCGAGTCCGGCCGCGCGCATCTGTGGCACCTGCTGCAGGTGCGAGAGCGTCACGCTCCCGACGTCCGTCAGCCGGTGCTCCCGGTCGTCCCAGCGCCCGTACGCCAGGTCGATGCCGCCCACGAAGGCCACCGACTGGTCGATGACGACGATCTTCTCGTGATGAGCCCACAGGTAGACGGCGGAGGAGACGTGGTCCGGGTGGCGCATCACCTAGGCGGCGACAGCGCAGCGTCTCAGACGGGGGGGGGGGGTGAACAGGTGGGCGTGCCAGGGCGTGGATGCTCACCTTGATGTTGGGGTGCAGCTGCAGCAGCGTCCTCTTGCTGTATCCAGAGTTGATGCCCAGCGCTAGCTCCACCTCCTTGTACAGCATCACGAAGATCCGCACGCCTTGTTGCTGCGGGAGACGTTACCGACAGCGTTACACATTTACGTCCTCCCCCCCCCCCCCCCCCACACCCCCCACCTTCAGCCCGTCACCCGCTCACCGCTTTGCGCTTCAGGATGCAGTCGAGACGCCATCGGTTCCCCTCGACGACCGGCCTCTTCAGGAAGATCTCTGGACTCAACCTGCAGGACGAAGCGCAGAAACTGTTTCAGAGTTCCAAACAAGCTAATAGCGTAGCTGTCGTGAACGGCTGCAGGTCGCCCGCTAGCGGCGAGAAAAAGGGGGGCGTTTCCACGCACGCCGGTTTCGCCTGCACGTCAGAGCGGCGGGAGCTGGGCTGCAGGGGACGAAGGAGGTCGTTTGAAACTAGGACCTCGCAATACGATATGTATCATGATACTTGGGGTCAGGATACGATATTATCACGATATCACGATATTGATTTTTCAGCTCCTAATATCGATTTTTTATTGGTTACTACACTAATAATAAACAATAAATAGGTTGTTTTGAAGCAAAAAGTTTTGACTCAATTTGATCAGTATCATCTGATGAACATATACAGCAACTTTATTTTTTATCTCTACTTTTAATTTTGATATTAACTGGGTAGAATATCGCAATATATCGTGATATCGTGATAATATCGTATCATGACCCATGTATTACGATACATATCGTACAGTGATCCCTTATTTTTCGCAGTTACTGGGGACCAGGCACCCAGAGTGCGAATTATACAATAACAATTGGGGGGGGGGGTCAACATTTTCTAGAGATGACAAAAATGACAATTTGTCCCTTCTTTAGGGGGGTCGAAGTTGTAAAACCCCTCCGTAATTCGCACTATGCCGGCACCCCCGCGCGTAAATCAAAATCCACGAACTGGAACCAGAACCCCCCGAGCCCAAATAATGTGTTAAATATATGTTTAAAAAACGCAAAAAAGTAGCGAGACACTGCAGCGAAACAAGAAAAAGGCTCAACTGTGGTCTTTCTGTTTCCTTCACAGCCTCTGGTCTCTGAACCGTAGTAAACAAACCGCTGCTATTGTGCTATTTTTGGCTCGTAATTAGCGGCTAACATGCTAGCAACAACAGAAGAAAAAGTCCGGTTTTCTCTGCATGGAACGGGAACTTTATTCTGGCACTGCTCACTCCACTTTTCATCTAACCCCGTTTTAATTCCACCGTCTCATGACACACACACTACATTACCCATAAGGGCACACCATTACCCATAAGACCACCTTCTTAAAGGGGCCAGGCTGGCTCACAACATTTCTTCACTGTGAGAGAATGCGCACAACATCCTGTGATGTTTCCGAGATTTTTAAAATTTTTCAAAATTATATTATATATTTCTGAAAAACCCGCGAATAACTAAAACGGCGGAACTTAAACCGCGAATTGGCGAGGGATCACTTTATTGCGATATTCTACCCAGTTAATATCAAAATTAAAAGTAGAGATGAAAAATCAAGTTGCTGTATATGTTCATCAGATGATATTGATCATTCAGAGGACAAATTGAGTCAAAACTATTTGCTTCAAAACAACCTATTTATTGCTTATTATTAGTGTTTTAGAAAAAAATTGATATTAGGAGCTGAAAAATCGATATTATATTGGGTGGCCGAAAATCGCGATATATTGCCAAATCGATTTTTTTTTTCATGCCCCTGGTTTCGCGATCCACCAGAATCAGGATTATTAGTGTTTTTGCACATTTAAGTGTTTTCCTAAAAAAAAAAACTCGATATTAGGAGCTGAAAAATCGATATATTGGGTGGCCGAAAATCATGATATATTGCCAAATCGATTTTTTTTCACACCCCTAGTTTCGCGATCCACCAGGATCAGGATTATTATTGTTTTTGCACATTTAAGTGTTTACCTAAAAAAAAAAAAAAAAAAATCGATATTAGGAGCTGAAAAATCGATATATTGGGTGGCCAAAAATCGCGATATATTGCCAAATCGATTTTTTTTTTTCACACCCCTAGTTTCGCGATCCATCCAGGATCAGGATTATTAGTGTTTTTGCACATTTAAGTATTTTCCTTTAAAAAAAAAAATCGATATTAGGAGCTGAAAAATCGATATATTGGGTGGCCAAAAATCGCGATATATTGCCAAATCGATTTTTTTTTCACACCCCTAGTTTCGCGATCCATCAGGATCAGGATTATTAGTGTTTTTGCACATTTAAGTATTTTCCTTAAAAAAAAAAAAATCGATATTAGGAGCTGAAAAATCCATATATTGGGTGGCCAAAAATCGCGATATATCGCCAAATCGATTTTTTTTTCACACCCCTAATTGAAACCTTTTGGAGCAGGCAGACCCTTCAGAACCGAGACGCGTCTGCATTTCAAACCAAAAAAGGAAGAAAAACATCTGTGATTTTTGGCCGTTCAGAGCGTCAAAGTGATCCAGATACAATCTACAGCCTTTATTCCTTTATTCCTCCTAGCCTTCCTTTCTTCTCTGGGCACCTTCCTCTCTCCATCCTGTCTTTGTTCAAGTCTCAGGGCGGGAAATCCCATAAAACTAAAACCTCTTTCCCTCCACATGTAGCTGGACGTTTCTCTTCGGGTCGTTTAACGTCCATCATGTGTTCGGTTCGGCTTCACTCTTTCATGCAAAACCAGCGTCCACAGCTGACGCTTTTAAGAGGAATGTTTTACAGGTGTGTTACTTTACTCGTTGAAGCAGTGATCACATCATCCTGCAGGTGCAGAAAACCACGCGCGCGCACGTACACGCACGTTTGCAGCCCGACAGGTGTGTGCGGGTGTAACGATAGTCTGAACCGCCGACTCAGTCAAACGTCAGACTGTAACTGATCCGTTTGACCAGAAACCTCCCTTAGAGGTGACCGCCACATGCACCCCACACACACACACACACACACACACACGTGCACACACACACGTGCACTCTCACGTGTCGGTGTGAGCAGTTCAACACTCACCACCAGTCTGTGATGAAAATTTCCTCCTTGGCTTCTTCAAGAGCGTCAGCGAGATCCTCCATGTATGTTTTACCGTTTACGTACCTGCAGAGACGCACAAACAAAACACACAAAAAAAAGGAAAAAAGGTTTTTATTTTGTTTTATGTCAATATTACAATTAATTGTGACGATACTGCAGCAGCATGAACAAAAAAAAATACCACGTTCAGTTAAAGGTAGGGTAAGTGATTTCTGCATGTACGCCGCAACTGTTGATATTTGAACAAAATCATCATTAAAGTGGGGAGAACAGGACCGTCTCAGAAGACCAGTTCTTTTTGTTTCTTGTTTTTTTAAATCATGAGATGGACAGCTGGAAGACGTACAGATGTTGACTGAATCTATGTGCGTCCTTTAGCATGAAAAATGTGCACATGCTAATTACAAATGAATATTCATGTGATAACTTTTCTACAGAAACATGTTTTCCTGGCCGCTGCCGTCTTCGTTTTAAAAATAGTCTTGACTTGTTTACATTCATGGAATCGTCACATGGAGGCTTTTATTTTGAAGGAGCTCTAACATACGCTCTGCTTTTGTTTCCTTCACTCTGCACTCAACCAGCTCAACAAACATTCCCTCTTTGACACAAATAGTTCCTTTGAAGCCGACCTCCAGGGGGCAGCACCAACGGACACAGATCTGAATAAGCGTCCTGCCAGTCAAGTGTCCCCACTAGAGGTCTTCACGGGTCCACTTTGAAAATTCAACCCGGAACCGACTCGACCCGAGTCTTTAGTTTCCGACCACGAACCGAACCGAGTTACCCGAATAGAACCGAGACAATCCAGCCCATAGTTGTTCATGTTAAAGTTGTCTAGCGTTGAATAAAACTTGATTTTCTTACCTAAAGTTGTCTTCTTCTACCGGTTCAGTTGCTACATAGGCTACGTGATGTAAACAACAATAAATCCACGTCGTTATTTTCTTTGTGGATACAGATGCTATTGGTAGCAACTGCTAACGCTAATAGCCTACACCGGTCAGGACGTGTCATAAATATGTTCTCTCATCCAGCGTTGTCATGTTGATGATCCGTTGTGCTTTACAGCTGCCGGGCAAACCGCTAATAACACGCTAATAACACGCTACGGCAACACGACTGTTTCATGACAAACACGTTAATTAATAATTAATTAAACTGCCCCGAGTCCTGACATTAGCTGCCACCGCCAATATCTTTACCTCTCTGGAGTAAACGCGGACCCAGCCTGTCAGAGAGCACCGACCGGACCCGAGACTAACTGTACCGATTCTGACCCGAACCCGGAGTCACATCTTTTGAATGGACACGAGACCTGATTCGGGTCGGGTCGGAACCTCGGGTTTTCACTGTAGGAATCTGGCACACAGATTACTAAATTAATTGCTAAAAAAAGTGCAATAAACCACAGAAAATGCAATTAAATGCAGAAATGTCACAGCTTTGTCCCTTAAAGATGCACAAACGTCCATTTTTGTGACGGAGCAGCAGGTTGAACTCTTCGACGACCCCCCCCCCCACATGCACTCACTCACGCGCTTCGTCTGTCCCACAGACAGTATAGTGTTGCCCAGCAGGAGGACAGGTGATGAGCAGGTGAGTCTCACTTTCCCTCTCTTTGTGTCGGGTTACTCCAGCGGGACACACACACCTGCACTGCTGCTCTTGTGAGGACCTCCCTCACCGCCGCAGGTGCTTCTCTTTACCAGAACCTCCGCCGGACCGACGACCAGCAACCCTCAAACCCAGGCTGTGACCCAGAAAGGCCTCCAAGACTCCAGAGCCCAGACGCCGGTCCCCACGGGGACAGACGCCGGTCCTCACGGGGACAGAACGGCGGTCCTCACGGGGACAGACGGCGGTCCTCACGGGGACAGACGCCGGTCCTCACAGGGACAGATGCCAGTCCTCACAGGGACAGACAGTGGTCCTCACGGGGACAGACGGCGGTCCTCACGGGGACAGATGCCAGTCCTCACGGGGACAGACGGCGGTCCTCACGGGGACAGACGCCGGTCCTCACGGGGACAGACGCCGGTCCTCACAGGGACAGACGCCGGTCCTCACAGGGACAGACGCTGGTCCTCACAGGGACAGACGCCAGTCCTCCCAGGGACAGACGCCGGTCCTCACGGGGACAGACGCCAGTCCTCACAGGGACAGACGCCAGTCCTCACAGGGACAGACGGCGGTCCTCACGGGGACAGACGGCGGTCCTCACGGGGACAGACGCCGGTCCTCACAGGGACAGACGCCGGTCCTCACGGGGACAGACGGCGGTCCTCACAGGGACAGACGCCGGTCCTCACGGGGACAGACGCGGTCCTCACAGGGACAGACGCCAGTCCTCACAGGGACAGACGCCAGTCCTCACAGGGACAGACGCCGGTCCTCACAGGGACAGACGGCGGTCCTCACGGGGACAGACTGCCAGTCCTCACAGGGACAGACGCCAGTCCTCACGGGGACAGACGGCGGTCCTCACGGGGACAGACGGCGGTCCTCACGGGGACAGACGGCGGTCCTCACAGGGACAGATGGGGGTCCTCACGGGGACAGACGGGGGTCCTCACGGGGACAAACGCCGGTCCTCACGGGGACAAACGCCGGTCCTCACGGGGACAAACGCCGGTCCTCACGGGGACAAACGCCAGTCCTCACAGGGACAAACGCCGGTCCCCACGGGGACGGACGTGTTAATACACGTGCACGTGCCAGCGCGCCGTTTGCCAACTGGACCAGGTCCGGTCTAGATTTCCTGAACTGGCGTCTAACTGGCATCGGTGTCAGTTCTTGTTTTCCCTCCCTGCTGTTCAGACCGAAGCACCTGTTAGTGACGACGCCTTCACTTCCCACCTGAAGGTTTTATTCTATTCAATTCAGTTTTATTAGTATTAGCGTCTGTTACAATGTCAATTGTCTCTAGGAGCTTTACAAAGACCCAGATCATGACACCGAGAAAATATCATTAACTAAAATTACCGCTCCTGTAAAATTAGCCTAAAACGCCTATCCAAGGCAAACCTAAAGTAAATTGAAAGCTGTTCTTGAACCGTTTGTAGCACATGGATGGTTTTGGTCTCTTTTGAAAGGTAACATTCTGAAGTTTTTCCCCCGACTATCAGAATCACTGTAAGTGCTACTAGCATTGAGTAAATTAAGTTTGAACACACTGAAATATAAGTTTTTTATTCTTTGTAAACAGATGTCCGCAGATGAATGCAGCTGTGACTTATTGGCTGGAAAACACAACGGGACCACAGCATGAAGCCTTACCTACTGCAAATTCAAATTTGATAACAATGCGACAAAAAATAAGTATTTTACACATGTTTTTGGAAGAGTATGTCTAGGTGTTTCCAAAAATGTCCATTTGGAGACTCCAAAAGGACACTTGGATAAACATGGCCACATACCTCGGATAAAAGTCATAACTGCCTTTTACAACACAGCAAACTATTCACTTATTTACACACATTTACAATTATAACCAATTACAGGTTATTTGCAGCATTTTTTATATAAACATAATTTCATAAATGACACATTGACGCATGTTTTGACTGGGCTGCGTTATGCAGGTAGTTTCTGGTTGTGGCTTTGGCTCCGCCCCCTGAAGCGACACATCGCTGTGTTCAGAATTTCATTGGCTATTCAATGCGCCAGTCATCAGCACGATTGGTTCTAACTGGCTCAGTTTTTACACGACACAATGGGGGCGTGGCTTTTTTTCAACGCTGGCCCTCATTGGCTGTTGTAGGCTGTGGACAGGACAGGGAAGCTCCTATATGGACGTATGAGGTGTCAATCTAAAGGTCAGCTGACCGCCTCCATTTTAAAACCAAAGAACCGATTATTAAACACGCAAACGGTGAGTCACAGCTAAGAATACCCAGAAGTTCTGGGACGTTGTCGGCTAATTTCAAATGATGCAGCGGCTTGTTTGTGGATATTTTCAGGTATAATAATGAATTTTGGACTAAATACTGGATTGGATCGACTGGACCTTTGTGAATGTAACCAGACCATTTTTATGGGAATATTTTTCATCGGACGACTTGTATAAGGCTTCACTGGTAAGTCGCGTCAATTTTGTAACTGTTTGTTTGTTTGTTTGTGGTGTGACACAGGCGTTGATTGTACCTGCTGTTATGATTATACCCTGAAATGGTTTGCATCGATTGAATCACAAGAATCTTAGCTTTCCAAAGACAATGTCACATGAGCATGTGTTTAAAAAAAACTGACTGCACTCCCCTAAATATAATGACCACATAAACAGATGGAGGTAGCAGCACTGAGATGGTCACATAAATCACCAAAAGAAGCATAAAAACACCAAAATAACGAACGGGTTTGCGGCTACCATTTAGCAGGGATGTTTTCCTCCTCCCTGGCGAAGGATCCGAAGCGGTGCTCCTTGAGGAAGGCGGCGCCGTGCTTCTTGGAGAAGTCCTCGATGGCCTGACCCCACCAGCGGGCGTGTCTGTAGCTGCTGCACTTCAGCACCAACGACCTGCACACAAACACCGGGTCAGTTTTTAAACGCCTTTACGAGAGCGGTGGACGGATTCGACACAATGCCCAAAGAAACGACGTGCAGACCTGGAGAGGCTGTCGACGCGGACGCCGTGCTTGGTCTCCGTGTCTTTGGAGTCCATCTTGATGCTGAACTCGATATCGAACAGCATGACGAAGGAGATGGCGCCAGAGTCCGGCTTCATGTAGAGCAGGAAGGAGTCCTTCACCACCAGCCAGCTGCACAGACGGGCGCCGCGTTACAATTCATCAACGAAACCCAACACTAGAGCACGTTTCAACTCAAAGTGCTTTACAGAGACATGAAGGTGAAAAGCTGTTCAGTTGCTCCGAACGCCGACAGGCCGAGTCTTTTGGTGAAAGTAAACCCTGAGCACCGTCTGCTAGAGGTCTTCGGAACAACCTGAAAACCCGAGGTTCCGACCCGACCCGAATCGGGTCTCGGGTCCATTCAAAAGACGTGACTCCGGGTTTGGGTCAGAATCGGTACAGTTAGTCTCGGGTCCGGTCGGCGCTCTCTGACAGGCTGAGTCCGCATTTACTCGAGAGAGGTAAAGATATTGGTGGTGGCAGCCAATGTCAGGACTCGGGGAAGTTAAATGATTATTAATTAACGTGGCGTGTTTGTCATGAAACAATCATGTTGCCGTAGCGTGTTATTAGCGGTTTTCCCGGCAGCTGTAAAGCACAACGGATCGCCAACATGACAATGCTGGATAAGAGAATATGTTCATGACACGTCCTGACCGGTGTAGGCTATTAGCGTTAGCAGTTGCTACCAATAGCATCTGTATCCACAAAGAAAATAACGATGTGGATTTATTGTTGTTTACATCACGTAGCCTATGTAGCAACTGAACCGGTAGAAGAAGACAACTTTAGGTAAGAAAATCAAGTTTTATTCAACGCTAGACAACTTTAACGTTAGCAACTATGGGCTGGATTGTCTCGGTTCTATTCGGGTAACTCGTTGTTTGTGGTCGGAAACTAAAGACTCGGGTCGGGGTCGGTTTCGGGTCGAATTTTTCACGGGTCCATTCGGGTTCCATGAAAGTGTCCTACCGTCCGCAAACTGGAATAAACAATCCTCACTCTACTGCTCCATCATCTGACATGACAGTAGCAGTCGTATTACTCTACTCTCTGAGTCCCAGTCCTGAGACAGGACCAGGAGTCCGGGGATTGCATGAAGGAACGAGACGTCCCTGGAGGAAACCCATTTCACAGCTCGGTTCCTGTCATCTCGACCAGTCAGCTCTGAGCTCTCCTCCATGCCTCCTAACAGAGGCTCAGCATCTCCTCCTCCTCAACTCATCATGTTGGTACAAAAAAACCAACAGCGACTTCTCAGTAATGTATATGGATCTCACCATTTAGCTACACTCCGCTAATCATTGTGGACGCGGACATGTGGCTCATCGCGTTGGTCGGAGGCAAGTGAACAGCCCCGTTGTCTCAAGCTGTAACAGCACCATCAGAGGCCAAGCAGACATCCTGTCTGACCATGTTTACTGACCGTTTGGACCAGCGGTAGCACATTTTGCTGCGACCGCAGCAGTTGATCCCGGGGATCCGGTGGCCGCCGGATCGCTTTAGCACCATTCCTTCTCTGGAAGACAGAAAGCAACTTGAGAACCTGAGGAAATGAACGATGCAAGGCAGGAATGATGTTTAAAGCAGCACAAAGGAACTTTTGACAGTCTCAGCCCAGCAGCTCCCCCTACAGGTCTGGAGGTTATTACACTCTCTCAACACTGTCCGAGGTTTCCTCTCGTTTGGTCACTCTCTCGTTTTCTCCGTAAATACTTTGTCAAGTCTACTGTAGCGCTAGTCCCGTCATTGCTGAGGGGCGATGTCGCGCCTCAAAGAGACGACTGATATTACTGACGGGAAACCACGAGATCCAGAAGAAGCTTCCTAAAGATACTCAAATATTCCTTCAAATGGAATTAAAGTTTTTTTTTTCCCCAAATGAAAAGGCTCCATTGTGTCACTTTAAAGCTCATCTACTGACGGAAAAAGCCTTCTGGGTGCTTCTTGATCTCAATATGAATTAATAAATGAGGAACAAAAGAGTGAAGACGCATTTATATATGCTAAATTAATATTAGCAGCAATCTAACAAAAGGAAACATTTGCTTTTAAAATCACAGAGAACTGGAGTTTTACGCTCAATGAAATACTAGATACCGTCACTTTTTACAGTGTTCCGTTCTTACAGGCCTTTCGGTCCCAGGTCATGGATGAAGGACAGCTGACTGACATCAATGAACTCCATCTGGAAAACAACCAAAATATGTGAAACCACCAGCGTCCACGTCCGTCTTCCTTTAACTGCTCTGCCTGGACGCTTGTTCTCGATGCGCTGCGCCGTCCTTACCGTGGCGTGGTAGTTCCTGTACAATGGCATCCTGAGGAGCTTATTCAAGTAATCTTCCAGTTGTTTCTGGAACAACAACACACATGCGGGCACAAATTAATCAACGCAACACCCGACAGGAGTAAAAGTTTGACGCAGTCGCCGCCAGGTTGGGTACCCTGCGGCTGGAGACTTGCTCCTCTCGTCCCAGCTCCTCCCCTCCTCCTCTGGGCAAGTTGGGCATGTCCCTCGCCTCGCCCGTCACCGTCTTCCTCTTCACCGTGTGACTGCGGAGAGAGAGTCACAGTGAGGGAGCGCCGTCGGTGGAAACCTGAGCTCGGCCGTGGGAGCGCGCTTACCTGCGTGACGGCAGCGGCAGCCTCATGAACGTCTTGTACGTCCTCAGCTCCCTGTGGAGCTCCAGGAAGTGTTTCTCCTTCTTCTTCACCAGCCACGTGAACTCGCCGTGCCTCAGCTCAATCTTGTACAAGGCCGGCATCGACTGCACACAGCAGAGACTCCCGTTAGTTACGGTCAACACCTGACGCTCGACGGGCTCTCCGGCCGTTCGGACAAACCTTGTTGACGCTCCTCTGCGTGGTGACGTTGAAGCGGTCCTGGGCCGAGGTGAACCGCTCCACCTCCAGGATCTTGGCGGTGATCGGGGAGGACAGGAAGACTCTGGCCTCGGACTCCTTGAAACCCACCGTGTGGTAGACGGCGGTGAAGGGGAGCCTCTCCGCTGCTCGGAGGGAGGGGACCGCAGTTTAAAATACAGAAGCGAAGCAACGCCAAGACATGCGCGGAGGCGGAAGGCACCTGGTACGCTGGTGTCCGGCGTGTCGTATTCGCCGTCGCCGAGGTCGAGCTCGCGGGTGTCCAGCTTCTCCATGATGCCGGTCATGTCATTCGCTACCAGCTGCAGGGTGCTGGACGACGGCTCAGACTGCCGCAGCATGGCTAGCACTCTCGCGGAGCCAGGGGCTCACCTGGGGAGACGGTTCAGGAGGGGACTCACATTATCCTGCAGTCAACCAGGTCCAAGTAGAGGCACAGAGACGGTCACAGCAACTCAGCTCAACCCTGTACCTGCCAGTCTAACTTTAACCGAACCACCGCCTTGAATCGTCTCACCGACAGTCAATGAATAACTGAACTGCCGAGTTGAGCCTTTCACTTGTTCATTAACCGAGGCAGGACCGACCAGCGCGCTCACAGGAGTACGGTCATGTTACTGCCGACAATGAGTTACTTCTTACGGGATTTAACTGTGTATAGACCAGGGGTGGCCAACCCTGGTCCTCGAGAGATGTAACCCTGCTTGTCTTAGATGTTTCCCTGCTTCACCTGATTAACATGAATGGATCGTTAAACCTGTGCAGACCTGGATGACCAGCTGATGGTGATCCATTCTTTTGAACCAGGTGCGCCGAAGCAGGGAAACCTCTCAGACAACCACAATCTCTCGAGGACTAGGGTATGAGACTTTTCAGGGGATAACGCTCTGAGCTGAGCTGCTGAACACTCATTTAAAGGTTCATTTAAATGTCACACACCATTCACTGTTAAATAGAGGGTGAAAAATAATCAATTCAGCTTTTAAAAGGTTCCAATAACACAATCTGGAATCGACCGGGCTCATCGTGGTACATTTGTGTCTGATTTATTGGCCATTTGCGGCTGCAGACTGGGACTCGCTTCCCACCAGGGAAATATCAGGCTCTGTAGATGCAGTTCATCTATAAATGCGTCTGCCGGCCACCTGTGGATAATCTGGAAGAAATCAGGGAGGTTTTAGAACTAAAATCAGCAGCATCTCAAACAGAAACCTCAGAATCAGAAACAGCTTTACTGCCGCGTACGCTTGCAAACTCAAAGTCAGTTTTTCTTTGGTTGAAGGAGCCTCCGTCACCGTGCAAACGAAGGTATCAGCTGCAAGCGAAGTAAAGACATTTACATGAACTGCAGGGAGAGAAATGTTGCACCTGGACGCTTCGGGGACACTAAACTGTTCAAGGGGGAAATGGATTGTGGGAAAAGCTGCTGTGGTGTCTCGATGTCCTGGTATACGGCGTTCGAGAGACGGAGCCGAGGGCAGCCGTTCAAGTTTGTGTCTGTGGTTGTAGGATCTACTTTTAGCTTCAAACAGTAAAAGATAAAAACACAGTTCCCTCGACGTCCCAGTGAAACGAATGAATAAAAGAAACGAAGCAACGCTGGACCGGATTCTGGTCTTAACGAGACTAATCTGGCCTTAAGATGGCTAAAATTAAAGGTCGAATATTTCAGGTATTAAAGTCTGAAACTTACTCTACCTTGAGCCGAAACATGTTTATTAGTTGTTTTTGCACTATATTATACACTGTATCAGTTGAAATTTTATATTTGCAATAAAAGTCTCCAAAAAAAACTGCAGGAAAAAACAAACCTCTATATTTTCCAACAACGTTTCATCTGAACAGGAACGACCTGGTAGAGCGACTCCAACGGTAACAACTCTGAGGGTTTAATCTGAAATTAATCTGTCATCGCAATACCTGACCAGGGTACCAGGGGAGACCAGAGGACTGGGGGACCAGGGGAGGCCAGAGGACCTGGGGAGACCAGAGGACCAGGGGAGACCCGAGGACCAGGGGAGACCCGAGGACCAGGGGAGACCCGAGGACCAGGGGACTGGGGGACCAGGGGAGACCAGAGGACCAGGGGAGACCCGAGGACCAGGGGAGGCCAGAGGACCAGGGGAGACCAGAGGACCAGGGGAGACCCGAGGACCAGGGGAGACCAGAGGACCAGGGGAGACCAGAGGACCAGGGGAGACCAGAGGACCAGGGGACTGGGGGACCAGGGGAGACCAGAGGACCATGACCAAACAGTGTTCTCCAGGTAGCAGAACTGCTTGAAACCGGTCGTCACCGGTGCATTTGGGGCTTTTCAAAGCTCCCGCTGATCCAGAAGGCGCAGATTTAGCGCCAGCGTGAGGACAAGACGGGGAAGAATATCAAGTGACTGAACCTCCCGGGAAACTCCAGGCCATGATCCTGTCAAGGAACAGATCAACACTGACCGAGACCAGTGGTGGTCCTGCCAGGTTTTACTGGGATAACTGGAGGAAGACGCGTTCTTGGGTCATACTAGATGGGATCATCCCAGTTGAATCCAAGGACAACGTCCAGTCACGTAAGTCTGAATACTCCAGAGCTTTAGTGCTTTTGCTCCACTGGCTTTGCTTTCAGCCTTTTGTCAGCTTCACAAAGAATTTCCTTCTCCTTTTAACCCGACGTTGAATCTCTGGAGGTTGGACGGTCTTAGGCCTGATCATGAGCCTAATCAAACACCCCCATGACCTTCAAACCAAAAGATAACCGCAGCATTTAATTCCCAACTTATTGCTCAAGAACTTTTCTTGTTTTTCCACAGAAACCCATTAAACCCAGAGACTTGTAAGCATCTATGGAGGCCTCCAGTTCAAACTGGAATCACATTTACCAGCATCACCATCAGCATCCTGGAGTTGGAGGAGTAGCTACCGAGACGGACGTGAGCCCTCGTAATCCGATGCTTCGTTTTGTCGAGGAGCCAAGGCGCCGTCGTCCATCGCTGCAACAAAAACTCAGAGTTCATGTCCAATGGCGGTCCGTCTGCTTTCACTTCCTCCGCCAGACGTCGACACACTGACAGGACACGAGGCGGTTTAAAGGCGCCGCTCCAGGTCTGAACGGAGCTGCTAACATTCTCCAACATCTAAAAGGCTCTTTCCATTCGGACCGCCGGCCTGGAAGCCACAGAGACTTCTCTAGTTTTTAATTCAAACCCAGTTTACCCACAAGGCCTTCACGGAGAGATCACAACCGCATGATGTATACAAGCTGCGTTAAGGATCTGTAACTCTGACCAAACGTACCACTGAAACCCCAACATGAAGTCAAGAGATCCAGTCAGAAGGAATGAAAAGTCCCGACCCGGACGGGGGTCCCGCCATCGCACCGGACCCTCCCTTTCAGCACCGCCGGTCATAAAAGCTGCATCCGGGTGACGCCTCGCAGTTCAAGCAAATCCCATACAAATGCAGGCAGTTCGAGTGGCGGCAGAGAACAAACGCAACTGTTTGCACATGCAAACACAGAGCGTAGCGCTCGTGGTGAGCAAACAGCCCGGCACAAAGATCCCGAGTGTGTCCGCGGTTTGTGTCCCGCCGCTGTTGAAACAATGTGAAAGAGGCGCGTCTGAAGGCCGGAAATAATCGCTACTGTCCTGCGCTTTTCATTTGGAGGCTTTTGACAGGTTTCGCTTCCAAGACGAAACAAATCTGATGAGTTACATCAACGAGACGGTACAGCAAACAGCGCCCACAAGCTAGCAGCTCTGCTGGTCTGAGGTTCCCCACATTAAAGGAATATTCTAGAAATCAGAAATCTAGCAGATTTAAAGGTGGGGTGGGTGTTGTTTTTTTGCAACACTTTTTACAATATTGCCTGAAAACCTTTTCACATTTCCATTGCACCCACTGAAATAAAATGTTTGCAAAAAAAACTAAACATTTTGGTCCAGTC
Source organism: Hirundichthys speculiger (assembly GCA_018398805.1). Taxonomy (NCBI): domain Eukaryota; kingdom Metazoa; phylum Chordata; class Actinopteri; order Beloniformes; family Exocoetidae; genus Hirundichthys; species Hirundichthys speculiger. The sequence continues at coordinate 233,887 of JAGFBZ010000869.1, forward strand.
TAGAAGGTATAATCAGAGAAAAACTCTGACCAATCAAAAAAGTGATCATCACTATTTTGATTGGCTGCCTAATACGTCCATCAAATATCACCCCTCCCTCCCTCCCTCCCTATGGTTCATGCAGTCGTGAATCATGTGAAGGCGTGGTTTCGAGGGGTGAGCTGAAGAGGAGGAGGCGGAGCCTTTGGGAGGAGGGAGGGAGTGTATATTTTCAAAATCTCACTTGAGTTGGATTGCTGGAACCGTTTTTCAAACAACACCTACTCCACCTTTAAGTCTTATGCGTGCCCCTACGCCATCTCTGGCATCCACATTTGTGCGTTATTGTTTTCGTCGCTCTGTAATTACACCTCCAGCCACTAGATGGCAGTACAGATTCTTTTGACTCATTGTAGCTCACAGGTTTCCTGTTGTTCACTTCCCACATGTAGCTCAGATAAGCAACCGAGCTAATATAGTATAGAGGTACCTCTACTTACGAATGTCTCTACATATGAAATTTTCAAGTTACGAAATGCTTCAACAGGAAAATTGTTACGAAAGAAAATTCAGGATACGAAAGTCATAAATCCAGTAGCGCTGCTACTCGCAGCTCCCAGAGTTTACCAAACGTAAACATAACTGTCGGCTCTGTATCTCGGTTTGAAAGCGGTGCGTCCGAGCTGCTCTACCATTGGCTATCGCTTAGCATCTTCCTGGCATCCCATTGGCTAGGAGGGCCCCTTGTCTGTATGAGCGTAACCCAGCAACCAGGTAAACGAACAATTTTCACCTATGCCAAGGAGGTTATGTTTTAGCCGGCGTTTATCTGTCTGTCTGTGTTCAAGATAACTCAAAAAGTTAAGTGTGGATTTTGATTAAATTTTCAGGAGTTGTCAGAAATGTGAAAAGGAAGAACTGGTTTCATTTTGGTTCTTATCCGGAAGAAATCCTGGATCACTTTCAAATTTTCGATAATTGTTGGATTTAGTGGAGGTCTGCGCTCTCTGAGTGCTTTTCTAGTTCTAACATGTATTTATTACAGGTTTTTACGTCATTTCACCTATTATCTATAATTTATTAAAAAGATCATGTTTGAATTTTGGAGGCTTGGAACGGATTAGGGCATTTACATGGAAAACGCGTCTCTACTTAAGAAAGTTTCCGGTTACGAAACTACTTCCAGAACCAATTAATTTCGTAAGTAGAGGTAGCGCTGTATGTTTTACGTGAGTTGGCGCTGATGAACGCTGAGCATAGTTTTTACGTTCACTGCAGCCAACTTCTTCCCGACTCTAATACAACGAAGAAGTAGCGGCGGGAAATATGAAGACGTAGAACAAATCGACCAATCAGATTGTTTGCGATGGTTCACATCAGGGCGTAGGATTCACACCCAGGGTGTGGCATCGCTTTGACGCGGCATGGACACACTGAAGTTCACTTCCTGTCGGTTTGTTCGAGATCGTTGAGGCGGCGACACGCCATGACAGTCGCGTTCCCGTTTCACTTTGAAGTGTACGACCTCCATTTTTGAGCTACAGTGGCCCATTTTCATTCACCCACGGTTGCTCATCTTTCATCTGAGACGGTGGAGATCATCAAGTGTGAGCTCAGTCCGAGGGGGCGTATCAGCAGCCTGGCCGGCCACGCCCATTTCCACCGGTATAGAATGTACCGAAGTGGATCAACGGCTCGTCTGATGCCTCACGTATCTACAGATGTTTCTCTGACTGGCTGCCTTACCGACCCGGTGACGTCCAGGTGATAAATTCAGCTTCTGAAACCTAAACGCCACAAAGACTCACCTGGTAAAGCTTTAACATTCTGCCGTCAATGCAGCTCTAGATGATTATAAAGGGGGGGCGGAGCTTCTTGTTCATGCTGGCAGTGTTAAGCGGTATTCTCACCTCCACCAACTGTCTGTAATTAACTGAGGCTGCAGACAGAAATTGAAGTCCTTCTGGAGATGCTTCTCGGTATAAATAAATAAATAAATAAATAAATAAATAAATAAATAAATATCATCTAAAGTCATTTATGCAGGACGGTTCGTCGTTGACCTTGAGGAATAAAACAGGACACCATTTAAAATGATTAATGTGTTATGTCCAGACCAGCGAGCACTCACGGTAATTGGGTACACGGTGGACCATTACCCCCCCCACCCCCCACTGGATCACTCGCCAGCCAGGTGGCAGGCTGATGATTCCCCCCCCCCACCCCCACCCCCCCCCACACACACATATTCAACAAGTCCTGTAAAAGTCATCGCCAGCAGAGTTGGGAGCTTTTATGCTGCAGAGATGAAGCTTTGAGGGAACCGGATGATTTCGCTCATAAAAACCCACGACCGGGTCCAACCAGGTGCTGATGGGACTTCACTGTGGACCACAGACGGGTCAGCAGACTCGTCCTCAGGTCGACGCTGCAGATCTCTGAAAGCATCATTAACGCCACGATCACAGGATTAAACTGGACCTGGACCTGGACCTGGACCTGGACCTGGACCTGGACCTGGACCTGGACCTGGACCTGGACCTGGACCTGGACCGGACCTGGACCTGGAGGCTTTAAAAAGCTTTGGATGTTTGAGATCTTATTTTAAAAAAGCCTTCTGGGAACTGAAAAACTGAACAACAGTGCCTTTTATTTCTAAGCCTCCTTCTAAATCATGAAATAAACCCATCTGAGAGGTTAGAACCAATGAAATCTCGGGCTTTGTCCCAGTTTTTGTTCAGCGTTTGCTCAAAGGCATCGTAAAAGAAGAAACGTGCATCAGAGTCTGAATCCTGGAGACCAGCAGCTCCGCGACGCCGACGTCCACTGACCTGAGACGCGCCGAGCATCTTCCACATCCTCATCAGAGCCGTCGGCCGACGAGAAGACAAACATCCACAATACGGGCAATAAAAAAATAAAAATGTAAAAAAGCTGCTGCTTTCCCTCTCCGGAGCTCCAAACCTCCACAGACGCTCGCAGCCTGGAGGTTCGAGAGTCTGTGGTGGAAACGCAGCTGCAGTCCAGACGGAGGCGGGTGGGACGCGTTGAGGAGGTGGGGGGGGGGGCTGATTGGTCCTGGGGCAGAAAAGGCAGCCAATGAGGAGAGTGGGAGGGACCAGCCACCTGTCTAGTGTTAAAGGGGCAGCCAGGTTCAGGTGTGTCTGGAGGATAAGGTGACCAGGCTGGTCACCTCGGGACCGTTTCTGTCGCCCACTGACGGCTTTTTAACGTTTCTACTTGGAATAAAAATCCTTTTTAAGTCAAGGCTACAAAGTAAAAAGAGGGTTTGATTGTATACACTTGTGTGTCACGACGATCCTCTGCCTCCGTCTGGAGCCACCGACTCAGATGACCAGGGTCCTGTGACATCACAGATCAGATCGGATTCCAGCCCCGCCCACATCTTCATCTCCACCAAAGCTCACGTCACGCTGCGTTTGCTGTACGTTGGACGTTTGGAAACTCTCAACTTCTTCTTTCAGCTCACTGAACTTACAGAAATAAAGCTAATGCTAATGCTACCAGACGACGTGATTCTAACCCACCGGCTGGCTGTTGCATCACTTCAGCATTCCTATCTGTGGTGTGTTGTTTACAACAACCTGGACCGGTTTGACACGACTCGTGACCAGTTTCCATTAAAGCTGCCTCAATCACTGACTCGAGTCCGCGATCAGGAACCGCCCCCCATAAAAAACGTCCCTGCCGTGGGTCGGGTACTCAGAAGAAAGAAAGAAAGCTGCGAGGGAGGCAGTTGTTGGGTTGGTGCTGATTGGATGTGATGGCGGCGGGAGATGAGACTGTCATCAACGAATGCAACCAGAAAATAGAAATGCAGTTCAGAGCTCCATCAACTCCGATTTGTTTTCTCCCCTTCTTATTTAAGCACGTGAAAGCATTCACGCACCGAGACCAGACTGGTTCTCAAAGGTGTTCAGACCCGTTGATATGAGCTGAAAGAATTTAAAGCCACGCTATGTAGGAACTTCTGGTCACCGGTTGGCCCTCAAACCCTTCCGGACTTCCACTGGGACCAACCTCTGACTGAGCCCCTCCCCCCAGGGCTGCAGTTAACCAACCATCTCCGATGTCACCACCGAAACACGCAGCCGGCTAGCCCGATTTAAACACTTCCGTCCCAGGTAGCGCCCGGCAGAGCTTCGCTAGTCCCCGTTTCAGCTCTGGCGCCACTCGTTTCAGATGTCGTTCCAGTAGCGGCACTGGAAGTGGGATGTTTGGACAGGTTCGATCAGAGTGAATCACAGGTCAGCATAAGGCTAAGCTAGCCAAGCTAAAATAGCTCACTGTCGCTGAGCTAAAGTGCCAGCATTCCAGCGAGGAGCCCAGGCCAGCTATTTTTTGGAAAATGGCTGACGTCACGGAGGGTTTGTCCAGTTCCTCTTATACAGTCTATGACACACACCAACTGTACTCATAGATGAGTCAAGCTAAGCTAAAATAGCCAAGTCATGCTAGCCGAGCTAAGGCAGGTTTGGCCAGAAACTGCCTCGGCTAACGAGTTCGCTTGTCCGGTTAATCACATTCTCTCACTGGATGTTTACTTTAGTGCATCGTACACCTGCAAGTAGACCTTCTTGTGATATGCTGCCCCCATGTGGTCGGAGAAGTTGGTGCTACCTAGGGTGGCTTTAATTTTTTTTCTTTTTTAGATTTACAAGAACTGAAGAATAACCTTTTATTTTAAGATGGTTGTTAAACTGTTACCGTCTTCTTCTTGTGGTGCGCTACCTCCGCCAGGTGGAACGCAGCGGTACCTTGCTAACTCAGTAGATCCTACCGACTCGGTCACTGTAAATGGAGAAGCGACGGCCCCCCGCCAACGGAAATGCAGACCAAGATTGTTGCTTGAAGAGGTTTCCGTTTGATCTCTCAAGGGTTGCCAAGTGTAAAAGTTTTACAGGACAACAAAATATGTCGCAGTTGTTTCATCCAGAAGTCAAGAAAAAGAACACCAGTTATATTCTGTTATAAAAATAGTCCCTGCAGCGCAGCTGAGATAAATGTGATGACTGAGTGAGCAGTTGGAACGTTAAAGACTTCTTTGTTTTTGTATCTTAACTTTGGCGCCCAACAGAAAATCCATTTAAGACCATAAACTGCTTCACTTTCTTCCGTTCGTAATGCGTAATCCTAGTATAAATACCTCAACCCGGCCGACATAGCCACGCCCACCTCTGTGCCGAACTGGCCTTTTATCCCGCCGTGGACACGCCCGTGTTATATGTTGGTTGTGACATGCAACTCCAGTCCTTTGGCCTCAAAGTCCCCTTTATGTGTTAAACCACTGTTCCCACAGAACAAAGGATGAGTGGAGGTTAAAAGGAATGTTGCATCTGTTATAAACTTTTTTTTAAACATCTCCAATGCTCCCTACATTTCTACATTAAAGACACTCCATGTAGCAACACCACTTCTGACCACATGGGGGCAGCATGCCTTAAATTTAATGTGGGCCTCCAGGAGAAGATGTGCAGCCCCCATGTGGTCATAAGTGGCATTACTACATAGACTGGCTTAAAACCAGGCCAGTTTTTAAATGAAAATGGTATTTATGGATTATACGCTTCAAAGGAGACAATATGTTGTATTATGGTTTCTTTGTTCAGTACACCTCAGAGGAACAAACCTCTGCTCATATCTCCACGTCGCTCCCTCTAGAAGGTGACCGGACGCAGATAAAGACCTCTGATCAGGGCCACAAACAAAGTGACTGGGTTGTTTCATGTTGGAGCTTCTGAAAAGTCTTTTTTATTAATAAGACGTCCATCTGAGAACTCCTTGGTGTTCCCCAAGGCTCTTGTTTGGGGCCACTACGTGTTCCTTGCTTGTGCAGTTTCCAAAGAGCTGCAAAACTCACCACTGAGGCAGCGTACGCATATTTTAGCAGCATTCATCCAAACACAGAGCCTGCAGTATATTAAAAACACCCAGATGTTGCGTGTCCCAGCATGCATCTGACCAGTCTGTGTCACATGTCACGAGTCCCTTAAAGCTTCTGCAGGTTCATCAGATGAAGTCCAGAGAAGTAATGCAGCACACGATGTCGAAGTTACTTTCCTCTGAAGCATGTCTGAGTGTGAGGGGGGAAATAAAAGCCATAAAACTGTTTAAGCGTCAGGTTAAACATCAGTCAGGAGTTTAGTGCCGTCCTTGGTTGAACCGGTTCAACTAGAACGTTCTAGAGCGACGCAGGCAGCCAGAGCGGCTCTACGGTGATTCATTGTTGACATTCCAGAGGAGGACGGCGGCATCCAGGCTCCCACCCACACCACCAGCTACTGTGACACATTTGTTTCTCTGTCTCCGTGGAGACGCCAAACCCCCCCCCCCCCCCCCCCCCCCCCGACCTCTCACCCCGAACAACAAGCACCATCTCTTCCCATACCGTAAATCCCGCCGAGTTGGAGAAAACGCTCAAAGCATTCACGCACCGAGACCAGACTGGTTCTCAAAGGTGTTCAGACCCGTTGATATGAGCTGAAAGAATTTAAAGCCACGCTATGTAGGAACTTTCTGGTCACCGGTTGGCCTCAAACCCTTCCGGACCTCCACTGGGACCAAGCTCTGACTGAGCCCCTCCCCCCAGGGCTGCGGTTAACCAACCATCTCCGATGTCACCACCGAAAACACGCAGTCCGGCTAGCCCGATTTGAAACACTTCCGTCCCAGGTAGCCCCCGGCAGAGCTTCGCTAGTCCCCGTTTCAGCTCTGGCGCCACTCGTTTCAGACGTCGTTCCAGTAGAGGCACTGGAAGTGGGATGTTTGGACAGGTTCGATCAGAGTGAATCACAGGTCAGCATTAGGCTAAGCTAGCCAAGCTAAAATAGCTCACTGTCGCTGAGCTAATGTGCCAGCGTTCCAGCTATTTTTGGAAAATGGCACCAGGCAGTACAAGGAAAAACGAGCTCTTTGGAGACCCATGGGTGACATCACGGACGGTTTGTCCAGTTCCTCTTGTACAGTCTATAACAAACACCAACTGTCCTCATAGAGCTAAAAGCTAAAATAGCCAAGTCATGCTAGCCGAGCTTAAGACAGGTTTGGCCAGAAACTGCCTCGGCTAACGAGTTCGCTTGTCCGGTTAATCACATTCTCTCACTGGATGTTTACTTTAGTGCATCGTACACCTGCAGCTGACGCGTAGACCTTCCTGTGATAAGCTGCCCCCATGTGGTCGGCGATGGTGGTGCTACATAGGGTGGCTTTAATTGTTTTATTTTATTTATTTTTTTTAGATTTACAAGAACTGAAGAATAACCTGAAGAATTTTAAGATGGTTGTTAAACTGTACATATCAAACATGAATCATTAGTAGGTTGTGCCCCCCCCCCCCTCCCCCTCCCCCCCTCCCCCCCCTCCCCCCCTCTGTGAATGTAGGGTGTCCAGTGAGCTGCAGGACGGAGGAGAAAGAAAAAGTGAGAAAAGTCTCCGGTACGTGTGAAGTACTTTCCCTTCTTGGATGAACGCTGAGAACATGGAGCTTGTTGAGATAACAACCACAGAAATAGACGACTGTCCTCCACAGCGATCCGATGACTTCAGTATCTTTCTATCGACTTTTAAATCTCTTCAAGGCTCATCTGAACTTTTTGCAGCATATACGAAGACGTACATTCGAAGTGGCGTAACGAGGCCAAATCATGATGCTCCCTCTGCCTTACTTCACCACGGGGAGGATGTTCATCAAGTCCGACCTCACCGGTCCACAGGACATTTTACCCCGATGGCGCCGTGATGTCCTCCGTGGACAGACCCTGAGACGCAGATGTTTCCCAGCTGCTCCTCCTGGATTCTTCGTCACCTCACCGAGGACTCGGCTGGACGTCCGCTTCCAGGAAGAGGAGCCTCTGCACTAAACTGTCTCCTTGTATGGACATCTGTGGGCTGATGGACGACTCCATGAGGCAAGATTCGCCTCTGCAGATTTAAAGCAAACTCTAAGGGTGAATTCCAGTTTCCTCCCTTAACCCTCAATCTCAAAAATGCGCGTTCCCGTTAAGTGCTAGCGCTGTCCCGATTCTAAGAACGTCAAATTGGGGGACAAGTTTGAGGGCTGTATCGCCCTTAAAAATTTGAGATTCTCCGGCACCACCCTTGGAAGTAAGGGCTACCCAGAAGGCACTGGGTAATTTAGCCAAGACATCTTCGAAAATTATGGCGACAAAAAAGCTAGCTAAAATTTTCGTATTTTCGTAGTTAATAAAGATATGAATGTTATGAAACTATCTTACTGTCTTCGTTATATATATTTATATTATCCTATTCTTCTTCTACATCTTCTTCTCCTTCTTCATCATCGTTTTCTTGACAGACTGGACGTAGCTTTGGTGTAAGGCCGCCCCCCACAGTCTGAAGACGTAACTGCACTCAATGGGTTGTCCAATTTCTAAGTCACGAGATAGTCCTTACACTTAGGGTGAATTCCAATTCCTCAATCTCAAAAATGCGTGCTCTCCGCTAAGTGCTAGCGCTGTCCCGATTCTAAGAACGTCAAATTTAGGGACAAGTTTGAGGGCTGTATCGCCCTCAAAATTGAGATTCTCCGGCACTACCCTTGGATAGTAAGGGCTACCCAGAAGGCATTGGGTATTTAGTCAAGACATCTTCGAAAGGGATGGCGACAAAAAAGCTAGCTACAAATGTTCTTATTGTCTTTGAGACTTTTTTCATGGATTAACATCGTTGTTGCGTAACATTCATTTTTTTACTTTACGATGTTTGCTGCCGGACTGGCGGTCCCGGTCGGTTTCACGTTACTTGTATAACCTTGTTGTGTAGCGATAGCCCTGACACTTACTTTCGAGGGTTGAGATTGAGGGTTAAGGTAGGAAACTGGAATTCACCTTAAGTCTTATTTGTCTTTACAGTTATCTGTGCTTCACTTACTTCTTCATCCTCTGAACTGTAACTGTCTGAGCGCCATCGGCTCAAGCACAGCGTTCGTTTGTTGATGTGACTTTGCGGCACATTCGTGCAGAAACACATCTGCATCACTGTTTTTTTCTCACCCTTCCTACCGCACGACGACGCGCTAAAGTTGTTTCGTGAAGAGCGAGGCGACGACTCTCTCACTTCTCACGCTATTGCGAAACACTTCCCCCTGCAGAGGAGGGAGAATCGCCCCCTCGATTCCCCTCCGGACAGAGAAGCACATGTGACGTACGACTCCTGCAGGAAGTCCGGCGCCCTCGAATGAAAAGCAATAACTCCACACATGACACCTGACTGCAGGGAGAAGCCCCCACGGAGGTGGGGAGTCGATTCCCCCCATAAAACTAAATTATACTGCCACCTAGTGGCCAATAGCTGCAACTGCATCAGCATTTACTGAACAGTCAGACCTGTCTGAACAAATGAGACACCACAGATCAAGATTGGGACATCTGAGCAACTACTGTGGTGGTGGTGGTGGTGGTGGTGGGGGGGGGGCTACATCCTGGAGTTATTTACTCACAGCTAGAGTCATTTCATATTAATACACATGACGCGCTCGCGCTCAGAGCCACGGATATGATGATGAAACGTTTCCAACAGCTCAGACAACAAACACCCGAAGCTGTAAAAGTTCAACGTTGCATCTACGAGACGACGGGAAGATCCTTCACCTGCGGTGGCTTTTCCACCTGAGCGAGATGAAGCGAAACGCCTCTTTTCTCCGCCGGTTGAGGCGGAGTCTTCCAGAGAAAGAGAAGAAGAGAAACAAGCTGATGAGCCTCCGGTGTTCCTCCTGAAATCTAATCACAGGCGACGGGACGGCGACTCGCCTCAGTCTGAATGGCTTTTTTATTTATCAGCGCTGGATCTGACAGGCGGCTCAGAAACGTTGCACAACCATCCTGTTTCCTAACGGCGCCGCTGAAATTACCCCTCGACCCTGAAGCAACTCGTAGTCTCGCTGTTCTGTTAAATTTCTTTGAAATGTCTCAATGCGTCCTGAAATCACGAAAGAAGAAGTGGCAGCGACCAACGCGCCAGCTTCCCAAAAAAAAGGCTCTGATGTCGATGAAGAAAAAGAAATATTCAAATTTAACAACCTAGGTGACGTCACGCTGACGTAAAGCCGCGACCCAGATAAAACGTAAGATTACCCACCAGTGTTGCCAGATGTACGATAATTATCGTATTGTACAATAATTTAGCCCTTTGTACGATGTACGATCGATAATTGTAAAAAAAAACCCAAAATGTACGATAATTTCAACCTTTCCATGAAACACCTGTTTAGCTAGTTCAAATTAAAAGCTTTTAAGCAACAAAATGATGGAGTACTTTTATTGTGAAGAGGCCACAGGAAGTGAAATGTGTTCATGTGGTGTCACTTGTGAGCGTGAATGGAAGGTTGGCGATAGTGCGCCAAAACCGGGCGGTTGCTGTAATGCTAATGCGAAGAAGAAGAAGAAGGCTCTGACAACTCCTGTCACTACTAGGGATATGAAAAAAAAATCGATTTGGCAATATATCGCGATTTTCGGCCGCCCAATATAATCGATTTTTCAGCTCCTAATATCAATTTTTTCAAAAACACTAATAATAAACAATAAATAGGTTGTTTTGACTCAATTTGTCCTCTGAATGATCAATATCATCTGATGAACATATACAGCAACTTGATTTTTCATCTCTACTTTTAATTTTGATATTAACTGGGTTGAATATCGCAATATATCGTGATATTGTGATAATATTGTATTGTGACCCATAGTGCTGGGCGATATGGAAAAAATCATATCACGATATGGACTATTTTATATCACGATAACGATATATATCACGATATACCATAAGTATGTTTTCAGTTATTCTCTGAAAAGTTTGACAAAAATTTCATTGCTTACTTTTCACCTTTATTTTGAAAGGACATTTAGCTGAACTGTCACAAACATACATTTTAGTGCAGCAAAAACAGGTAGGTACAGAGGTACAGTAGCTTTCACATTTTTTTAAAGTGCACAACAGTTTCTGAGAGGAAAAACACATTTTTGCACTGAAGTTCAGCTATAAAAAATAAACACAAATTATTTTTCAACTTTCTGAAATCTGTAACCTTGTAGTGCAAAGTTTGCAAACCAATATAAAGTGTCTAAAGTAAACATCAGGGTTGAAGAGAACTCTGTTTAAGGCATTAACCATGAATAAAAGTGCAAACATAAAAGGCTACTTTGTAGAAGTAGATATGTTTCTATCAAATTTATCGTTGCAGGTTATTTAATTACATATTTGCTGTAATAATTGATAAAATTAGGTTAGAAACGATAAACGATAGAAGAGAAATGGCACGATACACACTTTTCTATCGTCCCCACGATATGTATCGTCATATTGCCCAGCACTAGTGACCCAAGTATCGTGATACATATCGTATTGCGAGGTCCTTGCCGATACTCACCACCAGTGACTACAATGAAGACCAAACAGATTGGATTTAGCGTACGATAGTTTGGGCTAAATTACGATAATTTTTTTAACGATAATTTCATTTTCAACATTTGGCAACACTGTTACCCACCTACCGGCTGCTTTCAGAGGTTTCAGGAGATCTGACAGCACTTTTCAAACCAACAACGTCTCAGAAACGTTGAAATCAGCCCAGAGGACGTGTCATCACCTCGTCACGTTCGTTTTTAAGCAACATTAGACACCAGGTTCCTCTCTTGCGTCGCCTGGATAAATTCAAAACCCGCGCATCCTCCCTCAGACCGACGCCCGATTCCCGTCAGCGCCTCAAACTGAGTCCCTTCTTTGTTCCGTCTGCTATCAGATGACCTGGATCTCCTGACCCGTACGGCCATGACTCAGCAGAGGAGGTTCCACCAGTCAAACCAGTGTCACAACAGGCCGTCTGTCAGCTCAGTTTACTAAGACATGTCAGGCATCCGGCTCACACCCCCGCAGCAGCGCAGCCGCTACGGCCAGCAGCCGCCACGACCAGCAGCCGCTACGACCAGCAGCCGCTACTAGGCTCTTGCCGATTGTGCTAGCATAATTTTTGGCATAATCTGAGGAATTGAGCATCATGCCCTTTTTCCAAAAGTAGCACTGCTAGCATAATCCGTATATTTTCTTGTCTTAATAGCACAATTTTTGAATAATTCAAGAAAACAAAGATCTCAGCTACTAAAAACGATAGATTACTATTAACAGTTATTAATGGCAAGTGTGATGCTTCAATATAACAAGCGCTAATTAACTGTTAGAGAACGAGTTAGAGAAGTCAAGCCGGACTGCGTGGTTCAGAAACGAGCGAGATTATTCAATGTTACATTTGTCATCCAGGGCTTTGTCAGAAACTGCATGGTTTAGTTTTTACTGTATTCATTTGTCCTGAAACCCAGCTAGCGCGCGCACAGTTGGTTGTTTACTCGAAATTAGCATACTTTACCATGGTAACTGGAGGCCATTTGAGTGCAAAACCTTGCTTTTGCATTTGAGTGCAAAACCTTGCAGAGAGTGTCACGCTCTGCTACACATTATGGTTAGCTAGCTATCCGCGGATAGTTATCCACCACACTATCCAGGCTTTGTGCAACCTATTTTTGTTCGCTGGATAACTATCCGCTGGATAGCAGATTTATCCGCCGTATAGGCCTAACCACCGGATAAAGTTAGCCAGGTTTTGAACAACCGGGCCCAGAACGTCAGGCCAGGGTTAATAAAATACATTTTCAAACTTGTCTTGTGAGTTGTGAAGTTTGTGCACAGAATAATTTTTTTAAAAAGTAGCATAATTTTGAAAAGCGAGCATAATTTGGGCAAAAAACGAGCACTGCCACTAGCATAATACGCCACTTTTACTAGCACAATCGGCAAACACCTAGCCGCTACGTCCAGCAGGCGGAGGAAGCTAGCAGCTCACTGAAACAGCAAGAAAAAAAGCCTTTTTCATTCAAATAATAAAAGCTTTTACAAGAGAACATGGAGAGGCATGTTTCACTGAATATTAATCAGTTAAGAATCTGCTCGTTTACTCAAATGCATTAATAACGGTTAACTAAAATGTTTTCTGGTAAAAGGACAAATCAGGACCAAACATATATGCAGGTGGGCGTTTCCCCGGAGAGAAAAACGCCACCGCACACATCTACTGGGTCAAACGGGGCGACTGAGGGATTCCTTCAGTTTCTATGTTGCTGTTAGTTTTTTTTTTTTTTACTTTTTTTATTTTATGTGCTCATTTTGTTGAGATCTGAAACTTTCCCTCCCGCGGTTAAAAGCGAAGCAGCAGCTGAGCTTTTTCCAGGCCTCCAGCCCTCCGAGCTGCCTGACAGCGTTAAATAAAGACAGCCGTTTGTTGGCCGGTATTTTATTGACCAAACGTACAGCTGCTGGTCCCAGTTCAGACGCGTCCACGTGGACGCTTTGAGACGCCACCCAACCTGTCCGCTCATCTCATCTGGGGGATTATGGGAAGAGCTGCAGATTATTTGCTCTCGTTTGGCTAAAACCGCCGCAGCGTTGTTGTTGTCGTCGTCAGGAGGCTACGTGGTATTTAAAGATTAAATTTAAACTCTGCCCTCCGGTACCTGACAGCTTTAAGGAGCTGGTTCAGCCGCGGCTGCTTCATACGTCAAGATGATAAAGATAACTTTATTCAGCGTGAAGACAATCAGCACATTACTGGGACGTTAACTCAACCCGACACTCTGCAGCAGAGAAGACGACCGAAGGCCTTTGGGCCAAACAATCATCTATTCAAACCTGAGGTTTAAATTAAGGGAAGAACTGCAGCTGCGTCCGACACGGCGCCGTTTCCCTTAAAGGCAGGGTACGCAATTTACGGGTGGCGTGACAGCTGTGGATATTTGAACTTAACAACAAAACAAAGAGAGATGCATCCTCCCAGTGGGCCCGTGAGAAGGTGCGCCACAAGGGTGCGCCTCCAAAGCTGGGCACAGAAGCTGCTGGCGACCGGGTCGAGGCCACGTTTGTTCTGGGCTGTTACGATTGTTTTTATTCTTTATTTTTTGACAAGTGATGTGCAAAGAACATGACAAAACAGTTTTGGGTTAAAAGGGTCAGAAATCACTTATCCTGCCTTCTGGGGCGCCGAAAAGGGGGGGTAAAGGATACGGATTATAGGGGCCCATGATTGAGGGGGGCCCAGAGAGGCCCCTAATGATGATCAAAAATAGCATCAACAAATTTCACCGCTGTGTTGGGGGGCCCGGTAAAGATTCTTTTCATGGGGCCCAAAATTCCTAGCGGCGCCCCTGCCTGCCTTTAAAGCAATGTCAACCGCTGCTATACGTAGTTATGTGTAGAGCTGAGCGATTTTATCGATTCTGCGATATATATCGATATTTTATCAAGTATCGATTTTTCAGCCGCGGGTATCGATATTCTAAACTTCTTTCAAAACCTCCATGTCCCACCTTTAAAGCTTACAAGCAACAATTTACACTGTTTAAATAAATGAAACTATTTTTCTCAACAAATCTTTTATTCATTTTGTCCAGCATTTGCAAGCTGCCTGTCAGCCATATAATGTGTAATTGATGCTTTCAGTTCAATTAATTCAAACAAAGTCATTAAAACACTCACAAGATGTCACCAAAATCACTTTGTCCCTTTAAAATCTTTAAGAAAATAATGTAAATGTATTGTAAGATGAATATCGATACATATTGTATCGCGAGCTGATTATCGCGTATCGTATCGCGAGATTAGTGTAGTGCTACAGCCCTAATCGTATCGTGAGACAAATATCGTGTATCGCATCGTGAGATTAGTGTATCGCTACAGCCCTAATCATATCGTGAGACGAATATCGTGAGATTAGTGTATCGCTACAGCCCTAATCGTATCGTGAGACGAATATCGTGTATCGTATTGTGAGATTAGTGTATCGCTACAGCCCTAATCATATCGTGAGACAAATATCGTGTATCGCATCGTGAGATTAGTGTATCGCTACAGCCCTAATCATATCGTGAGACGAATATCGTGAGATTAGTGTATCGCTACAGCCCTAATCGTATCGTGAGACGAATATCGTGTATCGTATTGTGAGATTAGTGTATCGCTACAGCTCTAATCGTATCATGAGACAAATATCGTGTATCGTGTTGTGAGATTAGTGTATTGCTACAGCCCTAATCGTATCGTGAGACGAATATCGTGAGATTAGTGTATCGCTACAGCCCTAATCGTATCGTGAGACGAATATCGTGTATCGTATTGTGAGATTAGTGTATCGCTACAGCCCTAATCGTATCGTGAGACAAATATCGTGTATCGCATCGTGAGATTAGTGTATCGCTACAGCCCTAATCGTATCGTGAGACGAATATCGTGAGATTAGTGTATCGCTACAGCTCTAATCGTATCGTGAGACAAATATCGTGTATCGTGTTGTGAGATTAGTGTATTGCTACAGCCCTAATCGTATCGTGAGATGAATATCGTGAGATTAGTGTATCGCTACAGCCCTAATCGTATCGTGAGACGAATATCGTGTATCGTATTGTGAGGTTAGTGTATCACTACAGCCCTAATCGTATCGTGAGACAAATATCGTGTATCGCATCGTGAGATTAGTGTATTGCTACAGCCCTAATCGTATCGTGAGATTAGTGTATCGCTACAGCCCTAATCATATCGTGAGACGAATATCGTGAGATTAGTGTATCGCTACAGCCCTAATCATATTGTGAGACGAATATCGTGAGATTAGTGTATCGCTACAGCCCTAATCGTATCATGAGACAAATATCGTGAGATTAGTGTATCGCTACAGCCCTAATCGTATCGTGAGACGAATATCGTGTATCGTGTTGTGTTGAGAAAATTTGTTTCATTTATTTAAACAGTGCAAATTGTTGCTTACAAGCTTTTAAAGGTGGGACACGAGGGTTTTGGAAGAAGCTTAGAATATTGATACCCGCGGCTGAAAAATCGATACTCGATAAAATATCGATATATATCGCAGAATCTATAAAATCGCTCAGCTCTATCAACATGTGCATTCATCTCCTTCTTCTTCTTTGTCGTTTTCAGGCGCAGCAGAAAGACAGAAACGCTTTAGCGTCTCCGCTGCCGTCTGAGCTACACGGTTTCCTCGTGGCCTCGTCAGGAAAGAACATCTGAAGGAACATCTCCAGACATCAGGCAGGAAGTTAAAGCTTGGACACTAATGGGTCTCCAGATGGACGACGACCCTGAACGCACCACCAGATTAGTTACTGAGAGGCTTCAGGACCACAAAGACCTGATCTCCGTCCTGGAGAACATCTGTGGTCAGAACCTACAAACGATGATGTCACAGGGGGTTCTTCCAGTTCTTTGTATACCGTCAGTGGTTTTGTGTCCAGTAGGAGGATCTGAAAATGACTCCTGAGGTGTAAAACTCTTGTCTAACTGAATTCCTTTAATCTGCTTTGAAGCTTTGCATGTGGAAACAGTGAGGTTTGGTCCTGCAGGCTGAGCTGCCGGAGGAGTTTCAGCCTTCGTTTTGCATGTCACGATTATTGATCTCAGGTTGATCCGAGCCGCCGCACACACTCAGCGCTTCACGCCCACAAAGTCAACCAAGCTGCAGACTGTGTTTGCTGGAAGAGCCACTACCTTCAGGATCTGACTGCACCTGTGCGCGCCAGCCTGAAGCTGGATTATTAAAAAAAAATGACACGCACATACGTGCACATACGTGCACATACGTGCACATACGTGCAGCGGGAGAACAGGTCCGTCTGCAACAAACCACACTGCTGAAACAACCGTGAAGTTTCCTCTCTTTGTTTTCTCTGCTTCCTCTGACTTCACTAAACCTGCAACACCCTGCTGCTGTAACACACCTGGAGTGGACTTTAAGATCTGCACGAGCTTGGAGATGTTTGTGCATGACAGATAAGGCCGTCTATTAATGGTGATGAGTCAGAAAGTCTCCATTGATCGCTTATTAATGATGCAACAGATAAGAGAAGGTAAAGCAGGAAACTGAGTATTTTCCTGAGTGGAAGTGAAGTCAGTGCATGATGTAAGTGGGGTTTGCGCGCGTGTGTGTATGTGAGTGCGTGCGTGTGTGTGTGTGTGTGTGTGTGGGGGGGGGGGGGTTATGCTGTAAAAAGGCCAGGCTGATGACGAGGAAGTGGTTTCTGTTTGTTTGGCTGCGGCGCGTCAAGGAACGAAAAAGGGGAAGAAGCGCGTTGCGGCCGCGGAGTGACACACCGGCGCGCGCGCTCCACATTTCAGGTCCGACCTGTTCCCACCTCAGTCACGAAAAAAAAAAAGAGAAAAACTCCGCCGAGCCGCCTCGAGGCTGGGGTTCGGCTCCCCGAGTCATCTGGACGCGCTCACGTGGCCGCTGCGCGCCGCGTCAGACGCGACAGCATGAGGATGCTGTGCGCGACCACTGCAGTGTGTGTGTGTGTGTGTGTGCGTGTGTGATGCCTTTACATGCTAAGTAAACAGCAGCAGCTCAACCCTCCGCATCACCAATCAAACCCGACGCGCCTGTTAAAAATGACCACTAATTACCGCTTTTGACGCACCGGCGCCGCGCGGACCTGACGCGGCTTTACGGCAGGACGCCGCCCGACAAGCGGACCGCCGGGCGTCAAACCCCCCCCCTCAAGACAGAAGCGGTGAGACTCACCTGGAGAAGAGAAGAGACGAAGGGAAGACAGCTGCCGCCGTGAGGAGCCGCTGAAGCAGCCAGCTGGTCCAGAGACGCGCCGCAGCACTTCCTGCCGCTCCCTGTCAAAATAAAGTCCGCACGCCCCCAAAAAAAGAAAATCAAGTTTATTTGTTATCAGAAAAAGCTTATATAGCTCCAAAATAAACCCTGAAACCGCACTTTTGTAAATAAACAGGAGGAAAAAAAAAACGACATTTGTTGATTGTGAGCTGTTAAAAACAACACTCTAACTCAGTGATTCCCAAAGTGTGGGCCGCGGCCCCCTGGTGGGCCGTCGTGGGACTGCAGGTGGGCCGTGAGAGGTCAATAAATTAAACAAATGTGTTTTAAATCCTCAATCTTTTTTAAAATATGTTTTTAATTACTGTAAAATATTCGTGACATGATAAAAAAAAAAACATTAAGAAGTAACAAAACAAACTAGTTAAGTGTTATTCTACTGTCATCTTAACTTAATATGACAAGTGTCACCTTATTTGTTGACCCCTCACATTAATATCAGAACATGGTTCCTGGTCCTGTATGTTGATCACAGTTGTGATTAAAGGTTTTAGTGGGCTGCAGAGATTTTTCACATATTCAAACTGGGCCTTGGTGTTCTGAAGTTGCGGAATGGCTGCTCTAACTATTATGAAAAATATAAAGTGCTGCACAACACTAACATCTCAAACATTTATTCAGAAACAGTTTTACCCTCCTTCAGATCTTTGCTTTTGGCAGGAAGGTTGTTTTAAGTCAACTAAATCGTCAGACAACAATATAAAATGATGTCAAATCAAATCCAAGACAACAGCGTGAAGCCGTCAACGGTGGTTCTTAGATACAGTGATCCCTCGCCAAGTCGCGGTTTAAGTTACACGGTTTTAGTTACTCGCGGAATTTTTTCAGAAATATATAATTTAAAAAATTTTTTTTTAAATGGCGGAAACATCACAGGATGTTGTGCGTGTTCTCTCACAGTGAACAAATGCTGTGAGTCAGCCTGGCCCCTTTAAGAATGTGGCCTTATGGGTAATGTAGTGTTTGTGTCGTGGGACGGCAGAATGAAAACGGGGTTAGATGAAAAGTGTAGTGAGCATCAACAGCAGCCCAGCGTGTATAGATTTACATTCTCTGTTAACCGACAGGAGCCCAACAATACAACCTGTGTGATGTTACAAGTTCCTGCAGCGCCAGAATAAAGTTCCCGTTCCATGCAGAGAAAACCGGACTGTTTCTTTTGTTGTTGTTAGCGTGTTAGCCGCTAATTACGAGCCAAAAATAGCACAATACCAGCAGTTTCTTTACTACGGTTCAGAGACCAGAGGCTGTGAAGGAAACAGAAAGACCACAGTTGAGCCTTTGTCTTGTTTCGCTACTTTTTTACGGTTTTTAAACATATTTTAAAAACATTATTGAGACTCGGGGGGGGGGGCGCCGGTCCCCATTAACCGCGAAAAAATAAGGGATCACTGTACGACCACCAGGGGCGCTGGGTTGGCCCGAGAGCGTCCATGGGGACAATATTACAGCCAGACGTCCGTCCCGGTCGTCCCCAGCATCTTCCAGTCAGGCCACCTCCTCCCCGGAACGTTCCGGGTCTTTCCACGCTGACTGAACACGTCACCAGTCAACGGGTGGCAGATCCGGCTTTACCGGGCGTCCTGGCACAAACCGTGACGACTGGGCGACCGAGTGATGGCGGATCCTGGAAGGACCCGGAACATTCCGGGTCTTTCCACGCTGACTCAACATGTCACCAGTCAACGGGAGTGACTACAGGTAAATAGATAGATAGATAGATAGATAGATAGATAGATAGATAGATAGATAGATAGATAGATAGAACTTTATTAATCCCTTGGGAGGTCTCCGTCAGGGAAATTGTGGTTCCAGCAGCTACAGCACCAACAAAGCAGTAAAGAAGCAAACACAGTTTGAAATATAGATTAAGATACAGTGAGAATATATCAATAAGAGAGTAAAAAATATTATAAAATAGAATAAAAAAAATAGTACAGTATTAAGAATAGTCTTAAAATAGTATTGCACACCCAAGGTGAGTCCATATTTCATTGTTGTTTTTAATTTAACTTCGGTACCGACGTTTGAAATGGGGACAGACAGATTCAATAAGAATGAAAGTTAGGTTAGCATTAGCTAAACCAAGCTGAAATAGCTGAGTCATGGTAACTGAAGAAGGTTGGACGTCTTCCAGCCGACTGCCAGGGTTCCTGCTTCTAGACTTTTATCCATTTATGGAGAAACTAACGTTGGTTGAACTCACCTGTCACCGATATCCACCTGAAAGCTGCGCTTAAGAAAACCTGCAGGTGATGTCACAGGGAGCTTCTCCAGTTCTTTTTATGGGGTCTGTTAAGGTTTATTTTATACATGAAAAATTATGGTAAAAAGACAAAGACAAAAAAATTAAATTAAATTAAATTGAATTAATAAAATTAGGGCCTTAAAATAAATGTGAAGTTGTAAATTAAATTAAATTAAATTAAATTAAATTAAATTAAATTAAATTAAATTAATTAGCGCCTTAAAAATAAATGTGAGGTTGTATATTAAATTAAATTAAATTAAATTAAATTAAATTAAATTAAATTAAATTAAATTAAATTAATTAGGGCCTTAAAATAAATGTGAGGTTGTATATTAAAAACAAATTAAATTAAATTAAATTAAATTAAATTAAATTAAATTAGGGTAATAAGATAAATGTTAAGTTGTAAATTTAAATAAAATAAAATACATTTTAAAAGTTAATCTGAGGTTGTTAATTAAATTGAAATAAATTATGAATATTGATTACAGGATAACAGGATAAAGCCCACCCAAGTAAAAAAAAAAAAAAAAGGTCATAATATAAAACTGAAACATTGCATTTCTAAAACAGAAATTTAAGTGAATTAACTGAATCTTTTTTGTTTGTTTGTTTTTTTTTTTTCAAATCAAGGCTATAACATAAACCTCAGGTTGTTTAATAGCATTAAAATAAAATGGAACAAAAGAGTCCTGGTTGTCTGGATGCCTTTTAGCTGATAATAATCAATAAATTCAGTTTGTTGAAACCTGCTGCTTCTCTGACATCTTAATCTGTGATCTTTGAGACGTTTCCTGTCAAAAATATGACAAAAACACGTAAAACCCAGATCAACGGAGCAGAACCAGGAAGATAAATGGAAACATAAAGTCCCTGATGAAATGTGAAAGGATTATTCCAATGATTACATGCTGACAACGTAGATTTACGAATCACGTCTAGGAATCTGAACATGGACGTCTCTGTCTCTGAGACAAACCGAACCCGTCATCAACGTGTCCACAGGCCTCCGTTAACGGGAGAAGAGGAGCTCAGTGAGCGGCTCGTTAGGTCTTAATTTGTGGCTTAATGACAGCGAATGAAGATGAGGCCAACGCATGTGAGCCACTAAAAGATGAAACTACACTCAGAGCAACATGAAAGGTGAGAGTTGTGCTTTCAGAGGTGAATCAACATCTGATAAAAAATATATACTTCTAGTACAGACTAGATATAAAATACCAGAGAGATACAGTTTATAAGATGGTTCACAGCAGCTGGTTTCAAGTGGGTTCAGTGGGTTTAAGCTAGTTTCTGTGTGCCTTTTTTGAAATTGGTGTTGCAGCTTTGTGCTAGCTAGTAGCGAGGGCTGCATGACATCAGGTTGGGTTGCGGTAAAAACAGAAAAGACATAATTTCAACGGCAGATTGGTTTCACCGTCTGTGTTTGAGTTCTAATTCTGTTACGTCTCAGAAGTCTTTACCGCGCCGCCGCCGGTGTTCGTACCGCAGCAACTAAATGATGCCACCACCCGGAGACCGGAGACCGAAGACCAGAGACCAGAGACCAGAGACCAAAGACCGGAGACCAGAGACCGGAGACCGGAGACCGGAGACCGGAGACAGGAGACAGGAGACGGAGACAGGAGACCGGAGACCGGAGACCGGAGACAGGAGACCGGAGACCGGAGACCAAAGACCGCAGACCGGAGACCGGAGACCGGAGACCAAGACCAGACAGGAGAAGACCGGAGACCGGAGACCAGAGAGAACCCGGAGAGACCGGAGACCGGAGACCAGAGACCGAGACCCGAGACGAGAAGACCAGACCGAGACCCAAGACCAGACCGGAGAGACCGGAGACCGGAGACCAAGACCAGAGACCGGAGACCAGGACCGGAGACCAAGACCAGAGACCAAACCGGAAAGACCGGAGACAGGATAGGACCGGAGAGGAGACCGGAGACCGGAGACCGGAGACAGGAGACCGGAGACCGAGACCAAAGGGAGAGACCAAGACCAGACCCAGACCCCCAGGAGACCAGAGACCAGAGACCAAAGACGGAGACCGGAGACCAGAGACCAGAGACCAGAGACCAAAGACCAGAGACCGGAGACCCGAGACCAGAGACCCGAGACCAGAGACCGCTGAGCAGCTGTTTGACCACCACGAGTCAAAAAGCTGTGTCAGAAAGGGCTGTGAATTTACAGCAAAATGCTTTGTCAAAAAAATTGAGATTTTATTTCATATTTATTTGTTTTATTTTTTGTTTTATAGCAAAACATTTTGTCAGATTAGAGATTGTATGGCCATTTTTTCATTTATTTATTTAGTTTTTTACAGCAAAATTTTTGGTCAAATTTGACATTTCATGACAAATTTATTAATTAATTTTTTATTTTTTTTACAGCTAGACATTTTGTCAAATTTAAGATTTTATGACAATTTTTAAAATTTATTTATTTTTTTTGTCAAATTTGACATTTCATGACAAATGTATTTATATATTCATTTTTTTTTACCTGAAAACATTTTGTCAAATTTGTGATTTCATGACAAATTTATTTATTTATTCATTTATTTTTTTACAGCTAAACATTTTGTCAAATTTGAGACTTTAAGACAATTTTTAAAATGTATTTATTTATTCTTTACATCAAAATATTTTGTCAAATTTGACATTTCATGACAAATTTATATATATATTCATTTTTTTTTTACCTCAAAACATTTTGTCAAATTTGTGATTTCATGAGAAATTTATATATTTATTAGGGATGTCCGATATTGGCTTTTTTTGCCGATATCCGATATGCCGATATTGTCCAACTCTCAATTTCCGATACCGATATCTACCAATACCGATATATGCGGGCTATTTTTCCTCAAAACTAATTTTAGGTAACATCACATATCTCCTGTTGTGGAATTAACACACTGTCTGTGCAAAAAAAAAAAAAAAACGATACCGATATTTACCGATATTACATTTTTTATGCCAATATCGGGCCCATAATATCAGCCCACCGATATTATCAGACATCCCTAGTATTTATTTATTTATTTTTTTTAAAGCAAAAGATTTTGTCAAATTTGAGACTTTAAGACAATTTCTTTAATTAATTTATTTATTTTTTACATCAAAATATTTTGTCAAATTTGATATTTCATGACAAATTGATTTATTTATTCTTATTTTTTTTTACCTTAAAAAATTTTGTCAAATTTGTGATTTCATGACAAATTTATTTATTTATTCATTTATGTTTTTACAGCTAAACATTTTGTCAAATTTGAGATTTTATGACAATTTTTAAATTAATTAATCTATTTTTTAAAAGAAAATGTTTTGTCAAATTTGATATTTCATGACAAATTTATTTATTTATTCATTTTTTTACCTCAAAACATTTGGTTACATTTTTGATTTCATGACAAATTTATTTATTAATTCATTTATGTTTTTACAGCAAAATATTTAGTCAAATTTTAGATTTTATGACAAATTTTTTTAACAAGGAAAAGTTGCAAAATTCCCAATTTCACAACAAAAATTTTTGATGACAGGAAATAAAGAATGAACTCATAATTTTATGGCCAAAAATTGTAATGTTAAGTTAAAAAGTCTTTTTGTGAGATTTTGTGAGAGTTGAGATTTTACTTCAAAAATTTGCAATCGAGTGAAAGTTGATGTCATACAAGAAAAAGTTCTAACATTGAGTCAGAAAATTCACGATTCTTGCAAAAATTGTAGGTTTTATGACAAAATGTTGCAGTTATATGAAATTCATAACTTCATGACATAAAGTCCTAATTTTATCTTTTTTTTAATGACAAAATTGTTTTAATAAAAATTTTTTTTTAAATATGTTTTAACAAATTTTTTTTTTTTTACAAATTTATGCATATTTGTCCAAAAAATATGTTAAATAAAAAACATTGTCAATATTTTTTAATGTGAAATTAGTGATATTACAGTTTATAGTATAGTATATTGCTTGTCCTGGTTTGATCATCTGCCCGTACGGTCCCGGTGGACGGTCCTGGTGGACGGTCCTGGTGGACGGTCCTGGTGGACGGATCTGGTCCCTAAACCTCTCTATCACTGCAGCTAAACCCCTCTACTCTAACTGTAATAACCCTGAAACCAGTCATTTACTCCGCTGCTCCACACTGGGACGGATTATTGAAACTCCACACAAGCAGAGATCACAGCAGAACTTCAGCCAAACGTATCAAACAGCCAAACGTCTGCCAACGGACTGACGATCGCTGGAACAGCGCCACCTGAAGGCCACCTGAGCTGCTCATTTGCATCTCGGCTTGGAGCTGAAACATCACAGCTGCAGCTGCTGATAACGAGCAAACGACTGATACTCAAATACACTTTCTAGGTACTTTCACAGCCATTGTGATTAAAACGTTTCCCACCTGGCAGCTGCAGGAACCTTTTTTCCTCATGGAAACTTCTCACACCAGAGATGCTGCAGCTGTAAAAGCACTGATTCACTTTTCCTCCTGCAGCTCACAGGTGGAGCCCAGAGATCAATAATCATCACGTTTTTCATTCCAGGCATTTGAGCCAAATATAGATTTCACTCATCCATCCATTTTGCAGCCTTTAGTTTCTGCCTCTGCCCTGATTTGTTTTTCTAAAGCAGCTGTCCTGCCGACAATGAATGTGTGATAAACAGCTCTCTGGAAAGGAGAGTTAAACCAGAACCGGTCCAGCAGGACCGGATCTGTATCTGCTGCTGGATCACTGCAGGCTTCAGGAACGGAAATTAAATCCTGTCTTTGCTTTCCTTGAGGAAAAAACCCCAGCGGTCCCAGAAACCCGTTTCTAAACCATCTGGAGTTCAGGTCTCTGCAGTCACAACGTACAACGTTCAGAGACGTCCAGGAAACATCTGAGCTACATCTGAGCCCGGTCCAGGACCTGGACACCTGGAAGATGGTGAAGACCATGAAGAGTATCTGGATGTCTCATTTGTCCACAGGACGTTGTCCCAGAAGTCTTCTGGTCTGTTCAGACGCAGCAGTTCTGTGGACCTCAGTCGAGTTTCCACCTTCTTCTTAGACATTAGAGGAACGATTGTTTCTCTACGACCACTGCTGCTGTCTTTCCTTCTGGGCATTGTGTTTTTAATCAAAGAATTCTCCAGATCAACAGCCAAGACACCTGCTTCTATAGAGGATGGAGGGATGGAGGGATGGAGAGATGGAGAGATGGAGGGATGGAGGGATGGATGGATGGATGGGATGGATGGGATGGGATGGGAGATGGATGGGATGGATGGGATGGATGGATGATGGATGGATGGGGGATTGGGGGATGGATGGATGGATGGATTGATGGGGATGGAGTGGATGGAGAGGGATGGTGATGGATTTTTGGATGTATGATGGAGTGATTATGGATGGATGGAGGATGGGATGTTGGAAATTATTGATGGATTGTAGGATTTGATTGGCTTTTGTTTTTCTTGCTTTGTTTGATATATTGGGGATTTTTTTTTTTTCTTTGATGTCTTTTTTGATTCTTTTTTTGCTTTTTTCTTTCTGGCTTTCTTTCTTTCTTTGCTTTATGTATTTCTTTATTTCTTTATTTCTTTCTTTCTTTCTTTTTTCTGGCTGTTTCTTTTCTTTCTTTCTTTCTGGCTTTTCTTTCTTTATTTACTGGATTTCTTTCTTTACTTCTTTATTTCTTTATTTCTTTCTTATGTTTCTTCTCTGTTCTTTCTTGTTTTTTTCTTTCTTTCTGTTCTTTCTTCTTTGCTTCTTTCTTTCTTTGCTTTCTTTCTTTTCTTTTTCTTGCTTTGTCTTTTTTCTTTCTTTTCTTTCTTGGCTTTCTTGTCTTTCTTCTTTCTGGCTTTCTTCTGGCTGTTTTCTTTGATTTCTTTCTGTGCTTCTTCTTTCGGGCTTCTGGCTTCTCTTTCTGATCTTCTTTCTTTCTTTCTTTCTTTGCTTGGCTTTCTTTCTTTTCTTTCTTCTGGCTTTACTTTCTGGCTTTCTTTCTTTCTTCCTTTCTTTCTTTCTTTATTTTCTTTCTTTCTGATCTATTTTTTCTTTCTGGCTGTTCTTTTTCTGCGTTTCTTTCTTTCTTTCTTTCTTCGCTTTCTTTCTTTTCTTTCTTTCTTGTTGCCCTTTCTTTCTTTTCTTCTTGGCGCTCTTTAGTCTGCTCTTTATTATTTTTCTTATTTGCAACAACAGTGATGTTATGCTGCCACCTAGTGCCTGTTCACTGCCAGGATTTATTTAAATACAAAATCCAAAAACCAGAATTATAAAGAAATAGTACTGTATATGTTTTATATCTTCATATTAACTGGTTAAAGCAAGCAAGAAAAAAAAAACAGGGAAATATTTAAATCTACATACATTCACACTGATTTAGCAAAACGACATGTTTACAGTAACCCATAATATGAAATCAAATTAAAACAAAGATGGAAAAGTCGTAACTTTTTTCACCATGCCATTATTTAATCAACAAAAATAAACGTATAAAGAGGAAAAAATCATGTGGACAACACCAAGTACCCCCATGATTCAACAGCTTCAGCAGCGACATATTAAAGCAGTTGTTTCCTGAGTGACTTCATCAGTCTCTCACATGGTTGTGGAGGAATTTTGGTTTATTAAAGGTTTATTTTTCCAGTCAGTAAGATCTAGAGTCGCTGCAGTGTTGGGGATGATCCAGTTTTAACCAAGCTTTAGCTGCCAGACAGAGGACCTGTAATGTTTGTAATGATTGTAATGTTTTATGTAACAGCAGTGAGTAACAGCTAATAAACTATGACTGAATTTAATTTCATGTATATTTTCTATTAATTTTACCTCTCTCTTTTCGTCTGGTTTTTGAAGTACTGCATGAATTTACCTCACACCTGACCAGTCTGACCCATTCACCTGTGCACAAATCCTCTCTGGTGAAAAGGAAACCATCATATGATATATCATAAAATAATAAATAATCGAGTAAAAGATAATTCAGTGGATGATGCTGTGAATGACAGAAATATTTCCTGATTTTCTTGCTTCGTTTATTTCAGTTTCTACAGCTTTATGTTAATAACACTTACTATAACATGCATGGCTGAACTTTTCTGCACACACATTTACCAATACACTAATTTAATGAAAAACAGCTTCTACTATTAAGCTTTTAATCCAACAGCGCCCCCCCCCCCCAACACACGTCACTCACCACTATTAATTTACAATCATCTCATAACATACTATTCTATACTTGTGTAATTTCGTTTAGTTTATATTTATATATCTCCTGTATATATATGCTGTTTGTTTCGTTTTCATCCTGCTAAACTGCATTTCATTGTTTTGTTTTTATTTAACCAGTGACAATAAAAACGTCTATTGTAATCTTATCATCATCATTTATTTTTCCCTATAAACCATTTACTCATAAGATTTGGACGTGTGGAAACGTAAAAATGTAAAGCAGACTTTTGCAATTTACTGTTTACACTTTTTTTTTTCCCCTTAATGTCCTCTGTCGTCACAGGGATTAATGTATTTCGTAATTTGTCCTCATTTGTGTCTCCTAGAAATCGCAAGTGTTATTTTACATTTTAAAAATTTTAAAAATAATGGATGTTAGTTCAAAAGCAATATCTTTTTTCTCCTAAACTGAGCGGGAAAGACAGTGACCCGCCGACCCGTCGTTTGACGAGGGGTCATCCATCTTGACCGATTCCATCGTCTTCGATTAAATCAACATCTCGCGAGACCTTCGACGTCACGTGGATTATGGCTGGAGATCGCGGATCCCAGAAGGTACTTTTCTGCTTTTATTTACTTTGTCGCGGCTTAAAATAGTCAGTTTATTCAGCTGAAATGGAAAAAGCAGACGACGCGGCGGCTCGGGCCGCTGCTGGAACATCTTTGACTCTCGCCCTTTGTGCCGGCTGACGTCGACCCCGCCTGTAGAAGCCGTCGAACCTTCGAAATAAGAGCACAACGTTTTCCGCGCTTTTCACCACCACAACAACAGTTAGCTCCGGCCTCGCTGCCCCCCCCCCGCTCCGGCCGGACGCCCGGTCGGCACCGGACCCCCCCCCCTCGCGGTGGCTTCCGCACCCGGCGCTGATTGTTTGAAGCCGCGGGGGGCGGCGGGCAGCCGGCGGAGGTCGTTTTCATGGATCTACGACGCCGACGTTAGCATTAGCCGGAGCCGCGGGCCCGTCCAGGAAGCAGGCGGGAGCTTTTATTTTCCAAAATTGCTTCTTCATTTCACCTGTCAAGGGCTGCTGGGTTATACCTGTCTCCAGTCTGTCATGCAGGTGTTGAATTGTCTCTCAGATGGACAGTAAAGCACCATGAAGCGCTTTAATTGTGTCTTTTGTCTTTGTTTGCTGTCCAACAGAGGAACCTGCGAACTCACAGCTGAACAGAAGAAGAGGAGGATCTGGGACTTCTGCACAAACTGCTTCACAACTGAGTGAGTCTGAGTTAAGTTTTAAAATAAATGGTCGTTTTTTAATGCATTTACTTAAAAAAAAAATCTGTTATCAACTCCACCTGTTCAACTGATTTTTTAAATATAAATATTTAATCAATCAGTCACATGGAGGCAGTTCATTTATGTGGACAACTGGAGTACGAAACCAGCATCAGAATGGGAGCTTAAGTGACTTTGAACTGGGATGGTTGTTGCTGGTAAAG
>JAGFBZ010000869.1:267500-527500 GCA_018398805.1 Hirundichthys speculiger
ACTTCCTGTGTGACATCACCATCATGGTGAGAGACGTGGAGTTCAGGGCCCACCGCAACGTCCTCGCCGCCTTCAGCGACTACTTCTCCACCCAGGCCGAGCGGGGTCAAGAGGTCACGACGCTGGACCCCGACAAGGTCAGCCGGTACTCTCTGGAGAAGCTCCTGGAGTTCATCTACACGGGTCAGATGAACCTGAGCAGGTAAATACGTCTATTTTAATTATCGATAACAGGAAGTGATGACGTCATTCCGATAACTCCGAACGGTTTCAGCACCAGACAGGCCGCCGTCCGCCGAGCGGCCGTCTTCCTGGGGATGTCCGAGGCCACCAAGTACCTGGAGGAGGCGCCTCACTGGTCCGAGGCCAGCGAGACGTCCCAGTCAGAGGTGGACAAAGAACTGGGCGACTCCCCCCCCAGCCCGGGGTCGCCCGGCAGCCCCAGCTCCCCCGTCCCCCTGTCCATCGTCTCCGTCACGGGGGACTGGCACGAAGACGGGACGGGCGGCGGAGACCAGGATTATGAGCCCAGAGACGAGGACCTGGAGGACGTGGACAGGAGCGATGAAGAGTACACCCCCACGACCCCGAGGGGCGTTGGGAGGGGGCTGGGCAGGAAGAGGGGGCGGAGACCCAAGAGCTTCAGCGGCGAGCAGGCGGAGCAGAGCGGCTCGGGGGACGCCGCCCCCAAAATCCAGAGCTACAGGGGGAGGGGCAGAGGCAGGGGGAGGGGGCGGGGCAGAGGAAGAGGAGCGTCCACTAGAGAGGACGTGGTGGGGGACTCTGACACAAGCGTGAAGGACTTTGGAGACACGTCGGCGGACTGGAGTCCCTCGCAGGAGGACGAGCTGCCCGCTAAGAAACCTCGGCTGAGCAGCGGCGATGGGAAGAGGGGGCGGGGCCGGGGGAGGGGCCGAGGAGGGGGGGAGGGGCAGGGGGCGTGGCAGGAGGAGGACAGAGGAGGAGGAGGAGGGGGAAGAGGAGAGCGGCGGGATGGGGGCGGATGAGGAAGAGGAGGGCGAGCCCGGACAGCTGGACCCGTCGGAGATGGACGAGCTGTCGCTCACCTGCACCGAGTGCAACAAGGTGTTCAAGGACGTGAGCAGCCTGCGGCGCCACGAGAAGATCCACAAGGGCCTGAAGCCGTTCTCCTGCATCTTCTGCTCCAAGACCTTCAGACAGGCCACGCAGCTGAAGACGCACCTGCGCATCCACACAGGTGAGCTCAAACGCAGGTGAGGTCAGACGCAGGTGAGGTCAGACGCAGGTGACTTCAGACACAGGTGAGGTCAGACACAGGTGCGGTCAGATGCAGGTGAGCTCAGACACAGGTGGGGTCAGATGCAGGTGAGCTCAGACGCAGGTGAGCTAAGACACAGGTGCGGTCAGATGCAGGTGAGCTCAGACACAGGTGAGGTCACCTGCGCATCCACGCAGGTGAGCTCAGATGCAGGTGAGGTCAGCTACAGGTGAGCTCAGACGCAGGTGAGCTCAGAAACAGGTGGGGTCAGCTACAGGTGAGCTCAGACGCAGGTGAGCTCAGACACAGGTGAGTTCACCTGCGCATCCACACAGGTGAGGTGAGACGCAGGTGAGGTCAGTTACAGGTGAGCTCAGACGCAGGTGCGGTCAGATGCAGGTGAGCTCAGACACAGGTGAGCTCAGACACAGGTGAGCTCAGACACAGGTGCGGTCAGACGCAGGTGAGCTCAGACGCAGGTGAGCTCAGACACAGGTGAGCTCACCTGCGCATCCACACAGGCGAGGTCAGACGCAGGTGAGGTCAGACACAGGTGAGGTCAGACACAGGTGAGCTCACCTGCGCATCCACACAGCTGAGGTCAGACGCAGGTGAGGTCAGACACAGCTGAGGTCAGACACAGGTGCGGTCAGACGCAGGTGAGCTCAGACACAGGTGAGCTCAGACATAGGTGAGCTCACCTGTAGCTGAGCTCACCTGTGCATTCAGCCACCAACGGGCGCCGCTGGGGATGTTTCTCTCCGACCTTCTGGGTTCAAGGCTTCTAGTTTTAGAACCAAACACGAGGACTCGTCCTCTCCGTCCTCTCTGTCCTCTCCATCTAACCCTGTCCTATCTGTCCTCTCCGTCCTCTCCGTCTGACTCCGTCTCCGGTGTCGTTTCCAGGTGAGAAGCCGTTCAGCTGCAGCAACTGTGACAAGTGTTTCGCCCAGAAGTGTCAGCTGGTCGCTCACCGCCGGATGCACCACGGAGAGGAGAAGCCGTACACCTGCGACCGCTGCGGGTTCAAGTTCGCCACGTCGTCCAACTACAAAATACACATCAGGTACGTGTCTGCGGAGGCGGCGCCCGTCCCGTCGGTGCGTCACCCTCCTACTTCTGGGTTCGGTGACCGCGTCCTCCGCCGGCGTCTCTTACAGGTTGCACAGCGGCGAAAAGCCGTACGTGTGCGACATCTGCGGCCAGGCGTTCGCCCAGTCCAGCACCCTGACGTACCACAAGCGGCGCCACACCGGGGAGAAGCCGTACCAGTGCGACCTGTGCGGCATGTCCTTCTCCGTCTCCTCCTCCCTCATCGCCCACGCGCGGAAACACACAGGTGAGAGGCGGGGCTCGCACCTGCGCGTCGGCTCTACCGTCCAAGTGGCCGACCGGCCGTCACGTCTCGTTTTCTGCGTCTGCCTCCAGGTGAGACTCCGTACAAATGCTCGCAGCCCAGGTGCGATGCGAAGTTCGTCACGTCCTCTGAACTGAAGAAACACATGCGGCGGCTCCACCCAGGTGAGTTTGGGATTATCGTCTCTGTTGTACGAAAGAATACGAGCTCAGCGGTTTCAAAGCATCTATTGATCCTTCCGCCATTTTGTGACGTTGGAGTTTTTATTGAATTAAATGGTGAGATCTGAACTGGCTGAAGTACTTCAATGTACTCACACTGGGCTGCGTGTGCACGTGTGTGTGCATGTGTGTTTGTGCGTGTGCAGATGGGAACTCTGGCGTCCAGTGTCTGCTCTGTGGAAACCGGTTTGCCAGCGTGAAGAACATGATCAAACACCAGGAGAAGGCTCACGCCGACGAAGTGAGGCAGCACAAGGAGAGGGCCCGGGCAGGTGAGCTGGGTCTGCTCTTTAACCTGGGGGTGCACGATAAATATCGACCCGATAACTATCGGGTCGATAACAGGAAATTATAACGTCATCCCGATAAGTCCGATATCACGACGAATAGCCCCGATAACATTTATATTTCTGTCAACACAGCAGTGAATGTTATGTTCAAGTGACGTCAGCATAATCAGAAAAACAATTACTCAATAAGGAAAATCAAGAATACCCCCTCATGCCAGAAAACAACTCGTTAACTCGGTCATAATTTTAGCAGTTGCTGACTTGAATTGATATTCGCAGTATTTTCCCACATGTTACACATAAAAATAGAAAAGGCTGAAAGAACGACTAGCAAACGAGGGAACGGAGGAATTTACGTTACACCTTGAAAGCAGCATCGCGGCATAGCATGTTGATTTAAAAAAAATGGCGGTGATTGTATGGAACTCCGTTAAAGTTTCAGAAGAAGATAGTTCACTGGTTATTTATGACAAATGCTCCAAGCGAAGGAGGGAAAAATAGCACAAGCTTTAATACGTCAAACCTGATCAGCCACCTGAAACATAACCATCGCTTCCATGGAGTTTTGAAATCGTGCTAACGTGAGATAGATCTGTTCATTTAAAGAGTCAATACTGTTTTTGGTTTTGTTCATAGTATTGATGTAATGATCTTAGGTATAGGCGTTTGCCGATTGTGCTAGTAAAAGTGGCATATTATGCTAGTGGCAGTGCTCCTTTTTTGCCCAAATTATGCTAAAATTATGCTCGCTTTTCAAAATTATGCTACTTTTTTTTTTTTAATTATTCTGTTCACAAACTTCACAACTCACAAGACAAGTTTGAAACTGTATTTTATTAACCCTGGCCTGACGTTCTGGGCCCGGTTGTTCTAAACCTGGGTAACTTTATCCGGTGGTTAGGCCTATACGGCGGATAAATCTGCTATCCAGCGGATAGTTATCAAGCTAACAAAAATAGGTTGAACAAAGCCTGGATAGTGTGGTGGATAACTATCCGCGGATAGCTTGTTAACCATCGCGTGTAGCAGAGCGTGACACAGTTTGCGCAAGGTTTTGCACTCAAATGGCCTCCAGTTACCATGGTAAAGTATGCAAATTTCACGTAAACACTGGGAGAAAGACTAAGGAGTCTGGGACCGAGACACAGACTTCCGGTTCAGTTTCATCGAATTCCCGTGGTATCTCAACACAACTAAAAAGCAACCGCAAAATAGGAGTGGAACCAACTGTTAAAAGTAATCTATCGTTTTTTAGTAGCTGAGATCTTCGTTTTCTTGAATTATTCTAAAATTGTGCTATTAAGACAAGAAAATATACGGATTATGCTAGCAGTGCTACTTTGGGAAAAAGGGAAAAAATTATGCTCAATTCCTCAGATTATGTCAGAAATTATGCTAGCACAATCGGCGAGAGCCTACTTAGGTATATGTGTGTGTTATCGGTAGCTGAAAGTTATCGGTATCGGTTTTAAACGGTTATCGTGCATCCCTACTTTAACCTGAAACTGACGTCTCTCTGAATAAACCGAACCCTGCGTTCCTCCACAGTCGTCCTGCTAGCTTCCAGTCATCCGGTGGCGTTTGTCCAGAGCAAACTCTCCCAGGAGAACAGAGGTTTGGTTTCCATCCCCGAAGGCGAGCCGGCCAACCCCGAACCGGCCACCCCCAACCCCAAAGCCACGCCGCCACCCGAGACCATCCCCGACCCCGCCGCCGACGCCACCACCGACACCGCCGCCATCCAGGACTTCAAGTCGGAGCCCACCCACCACCCCCTCACCACCGCGGAGCAGGTGACCTTCGAGGCCGACCAGGAGCAGACCATCAACTCGGACACCCTCCACGCGCTGGTGGAGCAGCTGCGCCCGGTGGCGTCGCCCGCCCAGGGGCTGGAGCAGATAGTGATCATCAGGACGGTGGACACCGCCGAGAACAACCCTCCCCAGCAGTGAGCCGGGGGGGGGGGGGGGGGGGGATCTTCGCTTTTTTTTTTTTTTTTCACTTCTGTGCTACAGTTAGCCTCCACCTGGAAGGAAATAGCATCGTCACGTTTTACGTCACGTTTTAACGTCACGTACACTCGGATCAGCTTTTGGTAACGTGTAACCTTAAAGGGCACCAGTAGCACTTTGAGATTAACGTTACCTGTTCTTTCATAGTTTTGTCCATTTCTGTCAGTGAGATTTAAAAAGAGGAAAAACGTGAACAGTTTGGTTGGAAACGGACCTCAGAGTTAATATTATAACCTAAATAGTATTTGATACCCGTCTTTGGATGATTAATTTGTGCTTCCACTTATCTGACGACTCGCTGGACCCCAACTATATTCCTTTTTTTTTTTATTCCTTTATTCATAAGTCAATGAAATGTCAAAGTTTTATCTTTAAAAGGCTGTGTTTTTGTGTTTTTGTCCCATAAGAAGCGTATTATCTAAAAGTTACTCACTTTGCATTAATAAACAGAAAAACTGAAAGTCCTTATATTTGAGAGGCAGAAACTGGAATAAATTTTAAACATTTTAAAACATTAAAAAAAAAAAATCCTGCTTAGAGCTCCTTCAAAATGACCCTTATATCTTAAGTAATAATCATTTCTGTCTTGGTGTGATTTTACTTCAGACATTCAAACTCCAAATGAACTAATTATCTGTTGCTGAATAATGTGCAGATTTTTTTCTTTACTAGTTTGATAATTGTTTTTGTAGAAAAGTAATAAAATAAAATAAACTCGTGTCCAACGGTCCAAAGCTGCGGTACGCGTGGAGAATCATTGAAAAGGTTTTTTCTTTCAGACATGTGGAGACCGACTTTGTTCGTCCATGAAAGGACGAAATCCTGATTCGTCTTTGGCTTCCTGGACCTGCCGGGGTTTGATCCCTTCAGCTCGATGTCAGGGGAAAGCTGAAGCAACGCAATGTCGCTCATTTAAATTCACCGTATCTCATCAGAAATACTAAAATAATCCGCTCCAGTTTTGTTTTTCTTATAAAGACCTGGTGTAATTTGGTTTGTTTCCCCCCAAACTTTGGAGATTTGAACGTTTTCGTGCTCCAGGAAGGAGGAGCTCGTGTCCGGGTGTTCTGCTCGTGTCCGGGTGTTCTGCTCGTGTCCGGGTGTTCTGCTCGTGTCCGGGTGTTCTGCTCGTACGTGAAATGCGTGAACAGGGAGAGTTTTCAGCCATCGTTGCTAACACGTTCTCCGTCACCAACATGCGGCTTTCGTTAGCGTCACGGCTATCACGGGGTGGAATAATCAGTGTAAACTAATTAAACTACAACAGTCATTTAAGCTCTTGCATCCTTTTAATTTTAACTATAGTTTGTAGGGGCTTTACAATCACAGTAAGATTTATTTTTTCCTAGTTTTTTTTAGTGAACTCCCTATCTAACCATGGCTTCATAGGTATTAGAACAGAACTGTTGATGTATTTAGAAGCCTTGTTTTTTTTATATTTTTTTAAATCAGTTTCAATGTTTTCGTTTGATTGCTGCTGTAAATAAGGCATTTCTGTCAGCTCGAAAGCAACTGTTCATGTCGTACTTTGTTTTGCGTTGCTTGTACAGACACGAGTTCATCACTGTAAAAGAAAACTATATCAGCAGGAAATTAAAGACAAAAAAAAAAGGGTATCAGTGTTTTTATGGCTGGTTTGTTTATTTATTTATTTATTTTGAGGAATGTTGGAGGTGAGTTATTTCACACAGCATCTACTTATATTTCTCTCATTGAAACCTGACATAAAAACAGAAATAATAAGCTGCATAACTGGTTGAAGATATAAATATACTTAAACCTGTAGACAGGATGTGCTAGGGTTAATATACAATTCAGAACTTAAAATTTAAGTTGGTAAATCGCAGAACTCAATAAGTAAATGAGCTCATGTCACATTATTCATGTAAATAAACTAAATCACGTTTAGCCTTAAAACCGATGTGTTCTGACAGCTAGCTAGCGTTTGATTTGTTGAAATCATAACTGGCCTAATTAGGATCTAAATAAAGTAAATTACAAGAACAAGAAGTCATTTTAAAATTGTCTTTTTAAATGTGTACATTTACATGTGTTGATATTTTGATGAAACAAAGTACAAGTCAGTTACCAGAGAGCTAACAAGTAAAAGCTGCCGTTTATCTTTTATATTGTTTTGTTAATTTTATTTTCTTCAACCAGTTGATGCAGATAAAGGTAAAATATAAAAGTTAACGAAAAAGATTTCCCTGTGGCGGGAAAATATGACAGATCGAACGTTAAATGCGATTTTATTTTCTCTTTTTTTGACGCTGCGGGGACACCGTACCTTCTCGTTGCCGTAGCAACGTTTACCGCTATAACAACAACGATGTCTGGTGAAACTATCTCAGGACTTTACCAAGAGGTTTGCTCCAAAAACGAGATTAAAATCAACCCGGACCTTTTTGAAGCTTTAGAAAACTCTGCAACAGACTGGTGAGTGCTTAACTCCGGACTTAAAGGACTGAAAGGCGATGTTTTAACCAGTTGTTAACCAGCTGATCACGGTTTAACCACCACAGCCTACCTGAGGATTGAATGCTGTAAAAATGTCAATATTATGTTAAATATTGAACGTGTCATAGAAAGAAAACCTTCAAGTTGAATACCTGTTCATGGTGAGTGACATCCTTGGACATTGGTGTGTACGATTTGAGATAAATTGGACCTCGCAATATGTTATGTATCATGATACTTGGGTCACGATATCGTGATATCACGATATATTGTGATAATTTACCCAGTTAATATCAAAATTAAAAGTAGAGATGAAAAATCAAGTTGCTGTATATGTTCATCAGATGATATTGATCATTCAGAGGACAAATTGATTCAAAACTATTTGCTTCAAAACAAACTATTTATTGTTTATTATTAGTGTTTTCGAAAAAAAATCGATATTAGGAGCTGAAAAATCAATATTATATTGGGCGGACGAAAATCGCGATATATTGACAAATTGATTTTTTTTCAAACCCCTAGAAGTGACAGGTGTTGTCAGAGCCGTCTTCTTCTTTGCATTAGCATTACCCCGTCATTTTGTTGCTTAAAAGCTTTTAATTTGAAATAGATAAACAGGTGTTTAATGGAAAGGTCCAAATTATCGTACATTTGTTTTTTTTTTTTTTTTTACAATTTTTGATCGTATATTGTGCAGGGGGATAAATTATCGTACATTTGGGTTTTTTTTTTTTACAATTGTTGAATGTACATCGTACAATTTAAATGTAAAAATTAAACAATTTTCCTGAAAAATCGATATTCTATTGGGCTGCCGAAAATCGCGATATATTGCCAAATTGATTTTTTTTCCACACCCCTACTCTCAGATGTAAGCCACTCAACATTGCAATACCAGTTTTGACCACACGGGGGAACATTAAAAAATCAATATTATATTGGGCGGACGAAAATTGCGATATATATTGACAAATCGATTTTTTTTTTCACTCACCCCTAAGAGTGACAGGTGTTGTCAGAGCCTTCTTCTTCTTTGCATTAGCATTACAGCAATTGGCCTCCCGGTTTTGGCGCACTATCGCCACCTTCCACTCAAGCTCACAAGTGACATCACATTAACACATTTCAATTCCTATGACCGCTTCACAATAAAAGTACCCCGTCATTTTGTTGCTTAAAAGCTTTTAATTTGAAATAGCTAAACAGGTGTTTAATGGAAAGGTCCAAATTATCGTACATTTGGGGTTTTTTTCTTTACAATTTTTGATCGTATATTGTGCAGAGGGCTAAATTATCGTACATTTGGGGGGGGGGGGGTTTACAATTGTTGATCGTACATCGTACAATTTAAATGTAAAAATTAAACAATTTTCCTGAAAAAACGATATTCTATTGGGCTGTCGAAAATCGCGATATATTGCCAAATCGATCTTACATGTAAGCCACTCAACGTTGCAATACCAGTTTTGACCACATGGGGGCACATAGCTGAGCTGTCAGAAGATCCACTAAGCTAACAACGGGTGACGGTCCAGCAAGTCTCGTCGGGTCCCGCTACATGGCTTTGGGTTCACTACATCTGGTTGGATGAGATTTGATAGAATACCTTCAAGGTCCAAATGTGAGTCCTGCTAAAACGAAGAGTCCGTCCATGATCGGATCCATTATCTTGTCAGGGATTTCACCTTAAAGCTGAGAGGAAACGACCGACTGACACCTGTCCAGAGACTCGGGGACGACGACGTCCTCGCCCTCTCAAAGTGTCTGCGGGACGATGAGTGTGTGACAGGTGAGATGAGCGTGTGACAGATGAGATGAATGTGTGACAGGTGAGATGAGTTGTGACAGGTGAGATGAGTGTGTGACAGGTGAGATGAGCGTGTAACAGGTGAGATGAATGTGTTACAGGTAAGATGAGAGTGTGACAGGTGAGATGAGAGTGTGACAGGTGAGATGAGAGTGTGACAGGTGAGATGAGCGTGTGACAGGTAAGATGAGCGTGTGACAGGTGAGATGACGTGTGACAGGTGAGACAGGTGAGATGAGTGTGTGACAGGTGAGATGAGCGTGTGACAGGTGAGATGAGCGTGTGACAGGTGAGATGAGCGTGTGACAGGTGAGATGAGAGTGTGACAGGTGAGATGAGTGTGTGACAGGTGAGATGAGCGTGCGACAGGTGAGATGAGTTGACGGTGAGATGTGACAGGTGAGATGAGAGTGTGACAGGTGAGATGAGTGTGTGACAGGTGAGATGAGCGTGTGACAGGTGAGATGAGTGTGTGACAGGTGAGTTGAGAGTGTGACAGGTGAGATGAGCGTGTGAGTGTGTGACAGGTGAGATGAGTGTGTGACAGGTGAGATGAGCGTGTGACAGGTGAGATGAGTGTGTGACAGGTGAGATGAGCGTGTGACAGGTGAGATGAGTTGTGACAGGTGAGATGAGTGTGTGACAGGTGAGATGAGCGTGTGACAGGTGAGATGAGAGTGTGACAGGTGAGATGAGCGCGTGACAGGTGAGATGAGCGCGTGACAGGTGAGATGAGCGTGTGACAGGTGAGATGAGTGTGTGACAGGTGAGATGAGTGTGACAGGTGAGATGAGTGTGACAGGTGAGATGAGTGTGACAGGTGAGATGAGTGTGACAGGTGAGATGAGTGTGTGACAGGTGAGATGAGCG
The DNA here is from genome assembly GCA_018398805.1 of Hirundichthys speculiger. Classification (NCBI taxonomy): domain Eukaryota; kingdom Metazoa; phylum Chordata; class Actinopteri; order Beloniformes; family Exocoetidae; genus Hirundichthys; species Hirundichthys speculiger. The sequence continues at coordinate 277,758 of JAGFBZ010000869.1, forward strand.
TGTGACAGGTGAGATGAGCGTGTGACAGGTGAGATGAGCGTGTGACAGGTGAGATGAGAGTGTGACAGGTGAGATGAGTGTGTGACAGGTGAGATGAGCGTGTGACAGGTGAGATGAGCGTGTGACAGGTGAGATGAGAGTGTGACAGGTGAGATGAGAGTGTGACAGGTGAGATGAGCGTGTGACAGGTGAGATGAGCGTGTGACAGGTGAGATGAGCGTGTGACAGGTGAGATGAGAGTGTGAGCGTGTGACAGGTGAGATGAGCGTGTGACAGGTGAGATGAGCGTGTGACAGGTGAGATGAGCGTGTGACAGGTGAGATTAGTGTGTGACAGGTGAGATGAGCGTGTAACAGGTGAGATGAGAGTGTGAGTGTGTGACAGGTGAGATGAGCGTGTGACAGGTGAGATGAGCGTGTGACAGGTGAGATGAGCGTGTAACAGTTGAGATGAGAGTGTGAGTGTGTGACAGGTGAGATGAGTGTGTGACAGGTGAGATGAGAGTGTGAGTGTGTGACAGGTGAGATGAGCGTGTGACAGGTGAGATGAGCGCGTGACAGGTGAGATGAGTGTGACAGGTGAGATGAGTGTGTGACAGGTGAGATTAGTGTGTGAACAGGTGAGATGAGAGTGTGAGTGTGTGACAGGTGAGATGAGTGTGTGACAGGTGAGATGAGAGTGTGAGTGTGTGACAGGTGAGATGAGCGTGTGACAGGTGAGATGAGCGCGTGACAGGTGAGATGAGTGTGTGACAGGTGAGACGGTGAGACGGTGACAGGTGAGATGAGCGTGTGACAGGTGAGATGAGCGTGTGACAGGTGAGATGAGTGTGTGACAGGTGAGATGAGCGTGTAACAGGTGAGATGAGAGTGTGAGTGTGTGACAGGTGAGATGAGCGTGTGACAGGTGAGTTGAGCGCGTGACAGGTGAGATGAGCGCGTGACAGGTGAGATGAGTGCGTGACAGGTGAGATGAGCTCGTGACAGGTGAGATGAGCGCGTGACAGGTGAGATGAGCGCGTGACAGGTGAGATGAGTGTGTGACAGGTGAGCTGCGACATCCGACATTTTTAACCGCCTCGACGTTTTCACACACTTCTGCGTGAACAGGTCTCGATGTGAGCTACAACAACATCGGCGATGACGGGGCTGGACACCTGGCTGAACTTTTACAGGTACTGTACATTTTTGTCTCCAGCGCCCCCTTCAGGCGTAGCGACGTTTTACAGCGATGGTGTTTCCAACAAGCAGGCGGAGAATTCAGTCCTGCGCTCTTTGGACCTGACGTTTAACGACATCCAGGTGGGCGGAGCCGAGGTCCTCGCCAGCAGCTTGCAGGTACCTCTTACTTTCTCTTAAATGGGTCTAAAAACATGTTTGTCTCCTTCGTCAAGCGCTGAACGCCATCTCATCATGGGAGATAGGGGTGTGAAAAAAATCAATTTGGCAATATATCGCGATTATCGGCCACCCAATATAATATCAATTTTTCAGCTCCTATTATCGATATTTTTTCTTCTTTTTTTTTGTGTCTGCATTTACATTCATGGTTAGTGCCATTGTCTAGCAAAACCATCTAGTATGTTTATGCAATTTAATCTTATAGCACCTTATTTTAATTAATTATCAAATGTGCAAAAACACCAATAATAAACAGTAAATAGGTTGTTTTGAAGTAAATAGTTTTGACTCAATTTGTCCTCTGAATGATCAATATCATCTGATGAACATATACAGCAACTGGATTTTTCATCTCTACTTTTAATTTTGATATTAACTGTTTAGAATATCGCAATATATCGCGATATCGTGATAATATCGTATTTCACTCCTGACTGGATCGAGCTTCCTGACCAGTTGCTCTCCGATTGCTGCATGTCATGAAGGCGCTGCGGAGACGGGTTCTGGCTAGAGGTCTTCAGAACAACCCGAAAACCCGAGGTTCCGACCCGACCTGAATCGGGTCTCGGGTCCATTCAAAAGACGCGACTCCAGGTTCTGGTCTGAATCGGTACAGTTAGTCTCGGTCCGGTCGGTGCTCTCTGACAGGCTGGGTCCGCGTTTACTCCAGAGAGGTAAAGATATTAGCGGTGGCAGCTAATGTCAGGACTCAGGGCAGTTTAATTAATTATTCATTAACGTGGCGTGTTTGTCATGAAACAACCGTGTTACCGTAGCGTGTTATTAGCGGTTTGCCCGGCAGCTGTAAAGCACAACGGATCACCAACATGACAACGTTGAATGAGAGAACATATTTACGACACGTCCTGACCGGTGAAGGCTATTAGCGTTAGCAGTTGCTACCAATAGCATCTGTATCCACAAAGAAAATAACGACGTGGATTTATTGTTGTTTACATCACGTAGCCTATGTAGCAACTGCTAAGGCTATTAGCGTTAGCAGTTGCTACCAATAGCATCTGTATCCACAAAAATAACGACGTGGATTTATTGATGTTTACATCACGTAGCCTATGTAGCAACTGCTAAGGCTATTAGCGTTAGCAGTTACTACCAATAGCATCTGTATCCACAAAGAAAATAACGACGTGGATTTATTGTTGTTTACATCACGTAGCCTATGTAGCAACTGCTAAGGCTATTAGCGTTAGCAGTTGCTACCAATAGCATCTGTATCCACAAAGAAAATAACGACGTGGATTTATTGTTGTTTACATCACGTAGCATGTAGCAACTGCTAAGGCTATTAGAGTTAGCAGTTGCTACCAATAGCATCTGTATCCACAAAGAAAATAACGACGTAGATTTATTGTTGTTTACATCACGTAGCCTATGTAGCAACTGCTAAGGCTATTAGCGTTAGCAGTTGCTACCAATAGCATCTGTATCCACAAAGAAAATAACGACGTAGATTTATTGTTGTTTACATCACGTAGCCTATGTAGCAACTGCTAAGGCTATTAGCGTTAGCAGTTGCTACCAATAGCATCTGTATCCACAAAGAAAATAACGACGTGGATTTATTGTTGTTTACATCACGTAGCCTATGTAGCAACTGAACCGGGTCAGAAAAGACAACGTTTAGGTAAGAAAATCAAGTTTTATTCAACGCTAGACAACTTTAACGTGAGCAACTATGGGCTGGATTGTCTCGGTTCTATTCGGGTAACTCGGGTCGGTTCGTGGTCTGAAACTAAAGACTCGGGTCATGTCGGTTCTGGGTCCAAATATTGCGGGTCCATTCGTGTTCGGACCTCCGGACTTATGATAATAGCTCGGGTCGGGTTGGTTTCGGGTCGAATTTTCACGGATCCATTCGGGTTCGGGTTCATGAAAGTGGACCCGTGAAAACCTGTAGTTCTGTCCCTTTATTCATTATGTTTATTCAAAGAAATGCATATTGACCTACTTCCATGAGCAGTAACGGTTAAGCCCCGCCCCCTTCTGCAGTCCAACAGCTGCTTGCTGTCGCTCAGGCTGTCGGGTAACAAGATTGGGAACGACGGAGCCATGCACCTGGCCAGGATGCTGCAGGTGAACGACAGCCTGCAGGAGGTGGAGCTAGCTGACTGTGACCTGGTAAAACACACGCACACGCTCGACTACACGGCTGTGATGAAACGGCGCCGCCCTCCAGGTCACGTCTGTCCCTGCAGGCCCTGCAGAGCCTGATGTCTCTCAGCATCGTGTTGAGAAGCAGCGCCGCTCTTCGGTCCGTCGACTTCAGCCGCCCGCTCCTCTTCAGCCGCCAGGTAGAAACACACACAGGTGAGTCTCCACACCGCCGTCACAGCGGGCTGACGTCTCTGACCCGACTGTCCATCAGGAGGAGTGGGCCGTCCACTTCTCTGAGATGCTGGCGGAGAACCGCCACCTGGTGGAGCTCCACCTGGGGAAGGCGGGGCTGACCGACACCGGGATGGAGAGGCTGAGCGACGGTCTGAGGCTGAACCGGACGCTGCGCTACCTGGACCTGCGCTGGTACGGAACAGAGCACCTTCACCTGTCCGACCCGCAACATCCCACTTCCTCACCTGTCATTTTGGACGTCCGCAGCAACCGCGTGTCCCGCGACGGCGCGCGGCGTCTCGCTGAGGCGCTGAGGCAGAACACGGCGCTGGAGATCCTCGATCTGTCGTCCAACCGGATTGAAGACGACGGCGCCGTGCACCTGAGCGACGCCATCGCCGGGAAAGACTGCGCCCTGAAAGAGTGAGTCCAGATCGGTCCAGATCGGTCCAGATCAGTCCAGATCGGTCCAGATCGGTCCAGATCAGTCCAGATCAGTCCAGATCGGTCCAGGTCGGTCCAGATCGGTCCAGATCAGTCCAGATCAGTCCAGATCGGTCCAGATCGGTTCAGATCAGATCAGTCCAGATCAGTCCAGATCAGATCAGTCCAGATCAGTCCAGATCAGTCCAGATCGGTCCAGATCAGTCCAGATCAGTCCAGATCAGTCCAGATCGGTCCAGATCAGTTCAGATCGGTCCAGATCGGTTCAGATCAGATCAGTCCAGATCGGTCCAGATCGGTCCAGATCAGTTCAGATCAGTCCAGATCAGTCCAGATCGGTCCAGATCAGTTCAGATCAGTCCAGATCGGTCCAGATCGGTCCAGATCGGTCCAGATCGGTCCAGATCAGTTCAGATCAGTCCAGATCGGTTCAGATCGGTCAGATCAGATCAGATCAGATCAGTCCAGATCGGTCCAGATCGGTCCAGATCAGTCCAGATCGGTCCAGATCGGTCCAGATCGGTCCAGATCGGTCCAGATCAGTTCAGATCGGTCCAGATCGATCAGATCAGATCGTCCAGATCGGTCCAGATCGATCGTCCAGATCGGTCCAGATCGTCAGATCATCGTCCAGATCGGTCCAGATCAGTTCAGATCAGATCAGTCCAGATCGGTCCAGATCGGTCAGATCGTTCCAGATCAGATCTCCAGATCGTCCAGATCGTCCAGATCAGTCAGATCAGATCAGTCCAGATCGTTCAGAGTCAGTCAGTCAGATCGTCCAGATCCAGATCGGTCCAGATCGGTCCAGATCAGTTCAGATCGGTTCAGATCAGTCCAGATCGGTCCAGATCGGTCCAGATCGGTTCAGATCGGTTCAGATCGGTCCAGATCAGTCCAGATCAGTCCAGATCAGTCCAGGTGTCTTCATCATTTAATCTTCTGGAGGCCCTTCAGAAGATTAATTGACAGGATGATGTCATCCAGGTGAGACAGCACTGACGTGAAGGTGGTTCCTGTGTTCCAGGTTGTCCGTCTGCAGCAACAGCATCAGCACCGACGGGCTGCTGTCTTTGGTCCGGGCCATGAAGCAGAACAGAACTCTGACCCACATCTACATCTGGGGGAACCAGCTGGAGGAGCCGGTCTGCCAGGTGAAGTGGGCTCCTGAGGGCCAGGTGAAGTGGGCTCCTGAGGGCCAGGTGAAGTGAAGTGCTGGTGAAGTGGGCTGGTACTGATCTTGTGGCTCCTCCCCCTCAGGCCTTCAGACAGCTCATCTCCAGCGGCCGCCTCCCACGGAAGCACACGGACGTCAGCGGCCTACGAGGTGGACGGGCAGGTGTTCCTCGCCGAGGTCTTCCAGAGACTGAGGAGACACGTTTACTGCCTGGACACGTGTCCGGACATCGGGACGGACGTCTGGACGGACGTCGGGACGGACGGGGACGACGGCGCTGCAGTGAGTACCGACGAAGGAACGGTGAAGGAGCGGCGGCTGGTTCCTCTGGAGCTCTGCTCACTAAAATAAAAGCTCTCAACGACTCACTGCTGCGGGATACGTTTTATTTAATGATTACAGTCTGAAGTTAATACTTTTAAATGTGTTAAAGAGTTTCATATGAGTTTAAAACTGCACATCAACAAAAGATTCAAATTTTAGCAGCTTTATTTGTTGAAAGGAAATCTGAGCACAACATTTTATTGAAACTTAAGTAGATTTGAACTATTAAAAAAATCATGGAAGTTTGAAATAGAGTTCTCAGGGCGTGGCGCCCCCCATTTGTGCCTGAGCGCCCCCCCCACCCCCTCTCAGCCCTGACGTTTCCAGCGCCCCCCTAAAGGCTTTAAGGGCCTATTATTCTACATCAACGAATTTAATCACTCAAAAAGATTCAGAGGAAACAAGTTGAAAGATGAAATTTAAACAAGGCCTGAGCAAGTTAACGCGTTATTATCATGTTAACGCAATAATTTATTAATGCCGACATTTATTTTATCGCATGTTTCTCACATGCTTTTGTTTTGAAAATCCTGTTACTGGCTGCTGCGGAACCGGAAGACAGTAAACATGCGGAAAAGCTAAAAATCAGTGAATTTTACAGTTCAGGTAGCAACTCAGGTAGCTAATATTAACAATTCTAGACTGCAACCAAACTTTGTGGTCATTCCTCCATGTTCCATCAGATCTGCTCCATGTGTTCACTGTCCTGCTGTTCTCTAGCTGGTTACTGCAGTGCAGCTCCATCTAGTGGCTCAGATGTGTAATGACAACAGAAAGTCCAGTCCTCCATTATAAAACTAATTCAGTTCTGTGGCCCGTTTTTTAATTTCGTATTTTTGATCCAAGTCTAAAATTGAAATATTTTAAAAAAAAAAAAAAAAAAAAGAGGCATTTTTTCTCATTTTTTTGTGTGTTAGATGAAAAAATGAAAAACGTAATAAAATTTCACTTTTTAATCTTTTTTAATTTTTTGATTGACAATTGAAAATGGAAAGAATAAATGATACACGGATTAGGTAAAGTTACTGAACTTTAACGTGGACATTTTTATTTTAAAGTTCTCCCAGACGGAGGATTCAACAGAAACAAGGTTATTTGTAACAACTGACAAGTTGAACTCCCCGTTAAAAGTTTCTGCTGTTACCTCAGAAATTACCTGTTTTAATGTTCTGATTGTGCTGAGACACAATCATTTTGTTGGATTTTGTTTGAAGACTTTTTTTATTTTTTATAAAAACAGGATGACATTAATACCCTGGAAGTGGCCATAAGCTTTATTTTATTTAACATTTTTTAAGATGAGATTTACACTAAATATGTGTTACTGACAAGTGCTGATGTTAAAAGTGTTTGAACAACAAATGTTATGACACTTTAGTTCATATGGCAGCAGAACATTTTAAATAAAAGTGACCTTTACACTACTTTTGAATTCATTATTTGATTTTGCGTATACAATGCGATTAATCGTCGATTAATCAGGGAAATTATGCGATAAATCGCGAATTAACAATTTTAATTGTTGCCCAGCCCTAATTTAAACCTATAAGTGGCTGTTTAATTCTCTGAATCAGTGCAGGTATTTTTTTATTTTTAATGTGCGGTCGTGTCAGGTGATCAGGTGTGACCCCTACTCCTCAGCCTGGCTCTCCTCAGACCTGTCCTGGTCTCCGGTAGCGTCCAGGTCCCAGTCCAGCTGGACGCTCCGTCTCCTCACAGAGTTCTGCAGCCGCCGTCTCTCCTGGGACGCGGCGGTCCACCGCTGCAGCGCCAGCCGAGCCAGCGCCGGCATCTGAGGCAGGGCGCGGAGCAGCGCCGGCAGCCAGGCCGAGCAGGGGGCGGAGCCAGAGGGTCTCAGGCTGAGGTCCAGGTCCTCCAGGGAGCCCAGGCCTCCGGCCGCAAACAGGGCGGACCAGCCGTCGTCCCCCACCGAGCCGTTGTAGGACAGATCCAGCACCCTGAGGGAGGACAGACAGCCGCGGCCCGAAACCACCGCTGCAGGAGGAAGGAAGACCAGGATAGACCAGGTTAGCCAGGTTAGCCAGGTTAGCCAGGTTAGCCTTCTACCACGGCGGTAACACCGAAGAGTAACCAGAGCGGCATCATACCGAGGCGACGCAGGTCATCAGAGGTGAGCTCACAGCTGCTGAGGCGGAGCTCCACCACGACGACCGACGGCTGCAGGGCGTCCAGCAGCAACGCCAGGCGACCGCCGACCACTTTACACCAGGACACGTCCAGACTGCGCAGGTACGGCACCGCCAGAGCTCAAACACACACAGACAGACACGTTACCTGCCACAGCTGCTGCAGGTGAGTAACAGCTGGATAAACATCAGGCCTCTGATCATCGGTAGGACTCTCATCATGTGTGCGTACCTGTGATCATGTGTGCGTACCTGTGATCATCATCAGCGCACCTGTGATCATCATCGGCGCGTACCTGTGATCATCATCAGGTGTGCGTACCTGTGATCATCAGGTGTGCGTACCTGTGATCATCATGTGTGCGTACCTGTGATCATCATCAGTGCGTACCTGTGATCATCATCAACGCACCTGTGATCATCATCGGTGCGTACCTGTGATCATCATCGGCGCGTACCTGTGATCATCATGTGTGCGTACCTGTGATCATCATCGGCGCGTACCTGTGATCATCATCGGCGCGTACCTGTGATCATCATCGGCGCGTACCTGTGATCATCATCGGCGCGTACCTGTGATCATCATCGGCGCGTACCTGTGATCATCATGTGTGCGTACCTGTGATCATCATGTGTGCGTACCTGTGATCATCATCGGTGCGTACCTGTGATCATCATCGGTGCGTACCTGTGATCATCATGTGTGCGTACCTGTGATCATCATGTGCGTACCTGTGATCATCATGTGTGCGTACCTGTGATCATCATGTGTGCGTGTGTCATCCTGTGCGTACCTGTGATCATCATCAGCGCGTACCTGTGATCATCATCAGTGCGTACCTGTGATCATCATCGGTGCGTACCTGTGATCATCATGTGTGCGTACCTGTGATCATCATGTGTGCGTACCTGTGATCACCATCGGTGCGTACCTGTGATCATCATGTGTGCGTACCTGTGATCATCATCGGTGCGTACCTGTGATCATCATCAGCGCGTACCTGTGATCATCATGTGTGCGTACCTGTGATCATCATGCGTGCGTACCTGTGATCATCATGTGTGCATACCTGTGATCATCATCAGTGCGTACCTGTGATCATCATGTGCGTACCTGTGATCATCATGTGTGCGTACCTGTGATCATCATGTGTGCGTACCTGTGATCATCATGTGTGCGTACCTGTGATCATCATCGGTGCGTACCTGTGATCATCATCGGTGCGTACCTGTGATCATCATCGGCGCGTACCTGTGATCATTATGTGTGCGTACCTGTGATCATCATCGGCGCGTACCTGTGATCATTATGTGTGCGTACCTGTGATCATCATCTGTGCGTACCTGTGATCATCATGTGTGCGTACCTGTGATCATCATCGGCGCGTACCTGAGATCATCATGTGTGCGTACCTGTGATCATCATGTGTGCGTACCTGTGATCATCATGTGTGCGAACCTGTGATCATCATGTGTGCGTACCTGTGATCATCATGTGTGCGACCTGTGATCATCTGTGTGCGTACCTGTGATCATCATGTGGTGCGTACCTGTGATCATCATCAGCGCGTACCTGTGATCATCAGTGTGCGTACCTGTGATCATCATCAGTGCGTACCTGTGATCATCATGCGTGCATACCTGTGATCATCATCAGTGCGTACCTGTGATCATCATCGGTGCGTACCTGTGATCATCATGTGTGCGTACCTGTGATCATCATGTGTGCGTACCTGTGATCATCATGTGTGCGTACCTGTGATCATCATCGGCGCGTACCTGTGATCATCATCGGCGCGTACCTGTGATCATCATCGGCGCGTACCTGTGATCATCATCAGCGCGTACCTGTGATCATCATCGGTGCGTACCTGTGATCATCATCGGCGCGTACCTGTGATCATTATGTGTGCGTACCTGTGATCATCATCGGCGCGTACCTGTGATCATTATGTGTGCGTACCTGTGATCATCATCTGTGCGTACCTGTGATCATCATGTGTGCGTACCTGTGATCATCATCGGCGCGTACCTGAGATCATCATGTGTGCGTACCTGTGATCATCATGTGTGCGTACCTGTGATCATCATGTGTGCGAACCTGTGATCATCATGTGTGCGTACCTGTGATCATCATGTGTGCGTACCTGTGATCATCATCAGGGCGTACCTGTGATCATCATCAGTGCGTACCTGTGATCATCATGTGTGCGTACCTGTGATCATCATGTGTGCGTACCTGTGATCATCATCAGTGCGTACCTGAGATCATCATGTGTGCGTACCTGTGATCATCATCGGCGCGTACCTGTGATCATCATCGGCGCGTACCTGAGATCATCATGTGTGCGTACCTGTGATCATCATGTGTGCGTACCTGTGATCATCATGTGATCATCATGCGTGCGTACCTGTGATCACCAGGTGTGCGTACCTGTGACCATCATCGGTGCATACCTGTGATCGTCATCAGTGCGTACCTGTGATCATCATCGGTGCGTACCTGTGATCATCATCAGTGCGTACCTGTGACCATCAGGTGTGCGTACCTGTGATCATCAGGTGTGCGTACCTGTGATCATCAGGTGTGCGTACCTGTGATCATCAGGTGTGCGTACCTGTGATCATCATCAGTGCGTACCTGTGATCATCAGGTGTGCGTACCTGTGATCATCAGGTGTGCGTACCTGTGATCATCAGGTGTGCGTACCTGTGATCATCATCGGTGCGTACCTGTGATCATCATCGGTGCGCACCTGTGATCATCATTGGTGCGTACCTGTGATCATCATCGGCGCGTACCTGTGATCATCATCGGTGTGTACCTGTGATCATCAGTGCGTACCTGTGATCATCATCAGCGCGTACCTGTGATCATCATCGGTGCGTACCTGTGATCATCATCAGCGCGTACCTGTGATCATCATCGGTGTGTACCTGTGATCATCATCGGCGCGTACCTGTGATCATCATCGGTGCGTACCTGTGATCATCATGTGTGCGTACCTGTGATCATCATGTGTGCGTACCTGTGATCATCATGTGTGCGTACCTGTGATCATCATCAGCTGCGCACCTGTGATCATCATCGGCGCGTACCTGTGATCACCAGGTGTGCGTACCTGTGATCATAAGCGGTGCGTACCTGTGATCATCATCGGTGCGTACCTGTGATCACCAGGTGTGCGTACCTGTGATCACCAGGTGTGCGTACCTGTGACCACCAGGTGTGCGAGCGTTTACCCAGAGCAGTGAAGGACTCCTGGTTCAGGCTGCAGCTGCTGAGCGGCAGCCGCCTCATCCGTGTCAGAGGGAGGGCGGAGACCAGCGGGTGGACCACGCCTCCCGCCTCCCTATTGGACGACAGGTCCAGCTCCGTCAGCGCCGTCAGGGAGGGGAGCACCTGGACTGGAGACAGAAGGGTCAGGTGACCGCGGCGGGTCTCGGTTTTCAGGTTCACTGCGACTCACTCAAGGCCTCCAGGTCGGCGAGCGCGAGGCTGCAGAGGTGCAGGTCGAGGCTCTCCAGGTGAGGGACGTGGGCCAGGTGAAAGGTGAGGCGGCTCAGTCCTCCGGCCAGACGTTTGTTACAGGACAGGTCCAACTGTCGCATCGAGGGGAGGCAACGGAGCGAACCACCTGGAGGACATGCGGAGGGGGGAGGGGTTAAACATCATCTTTCTACTCTGAAACCACACCTGTCGTGATCATGAACGTCCTCGTACCGAGAGCGTCGAGGTCGTCCGCGGTCAGACCGCAGCCCTGCAGGCGAAGGGTCGCCAGTGAGGTCGCGTGAGACAGCGAGGCGGCGAGCTCCCCGAAGCCGCCGGCGTGCACGCCCTGTGTGAGCCGAGGGTTGCAGGAGACGTCCAGCACGGAGAGCCTGGGGAGGGCAGCCGCCGCGGCTCCTGGGAGGAGCATAACCACACACACCTGGTGACATCATCACGAAGGAGGCCGCGACCATCAGGGCCGTCGTCGTTAAAGTTACCCAGAGCTGAAGAATCTGCTGCAGTGAGCTGACAGGCCACCAGGTGGAGCTCTCTCAGGGAGGGGTGGAGTTTTCCCAGCAGGCCCTGCAGAGCCCCGCCCCCAACGCCGCCGTTCCAGGACAAATCGAGGATCTCCAAAAAAACCGGCGGAGCCGAGAGCATCGCCTGCACGGAGCACACGAACGAAGCGTCAGAGCTTGTACGAAAAAAAAGGGGTGGACGCCTCCCAGCAGCGCCTGCATTCTGCCTCCTGGCCAGCAGGGGGCAGACGCCGCTTCCTTCGTATGTTATTAATATTTCACTTAATGTGTGAACTCAGTAAATGTTTTCCTGATTAATTAGGGTCTTTATTTTTCTTTCCAAGTTGTTTTAAATGAAGAATCAAGTTTTTGGGCCAATTCGAATTCCTTCCTTAACCCGTGAACACGTGAAGCCGGCCGGGACCGTCGGTCCGGCAGCAAACATCGTAAAGTAAAAAAATAAATGTTAACGCAACAACGATGTTAATCCATGAATAAAGTCTCAAACAAAGACAATAAGATGTTTTCGTAACATTTATATCTTTAAGAACTACGAAGATACTTACGTTTGTAGCTAGCTTTTTTTCTGCGCAATCTTTTTCGAAGACGTCTTCGCGAAAATACGCAATGCCTTCTGGGTAGCCCTTACTTCAAAGGGTGGTGCCGGAGAATCTCAATACTGAGGACGATACAGCCCTCAAACTCGTCCCTCAATTTGACGTTCTTAGAATCGGGACAGCACTAGCACTTTAGCGGGAGCGAACATTTTTGAGATTGAGGGTTAAGGGAGGGAATTGGAATTCACCGTAAGTGTAAGGACTATCTCGTGACTTAGAAATGGGTCACCCCTTGAGTGCAGTTACGTCTTCAGACTGTGGGGGCGGCCTTACGCCAAAGCTACGTCCAGTCTGTCAAGAAAACAACAACGACGAAGAAGAAGGAGAAGAAGATGTAGAAGAAGAATAAGATAATATAAATATATATAACGAAGACAACAAGATAGTTTTGTAACATTTATATCTTTATTAACTACGAAAATACGAACATTTGTAGCTAGCTTTTTTCTGCGCCATCTTTTTCGAAGACGTCTTCGCGAAAATACGCAATGCCTTCTGGGTAGCCCTTACTTCCAAGGGTGGTGCCGGAAGAATCTCAATTTTGACGATGAGGCTCAAGCGATACAGGGCTCAAACTTGTCCTTGAATTTGACGTTCTAAGAATCGGGACAGCACTAGCACTTAGCGGGAGCGAACATTTTTGAGATTGAGAGTTGAAATTGAAGGGTTAAGGGAGGAATTGGAATTCACCGTAAGTGTAAGGACTATCTCGTGATAGCTTAGAAATGGGTCACCCCTTGAGTGCAGTTACGTCTTCAGACTGTGGGGGGCGGCCTTACGCCAAAGCTACGTCCAGTCTGTCAAGAAAACAACGACGACGACGAAGAAGGAGAAGAAGACATAGAGGAAGAATAAGATAATATAAATATATATAACGAAGACAGTAAGGTACTTTCGTAACATTTATATCTTTATTAACTATGAAAATACAAACATTTGTAGCTAGCTTTTTTTGGCGCCATCTTTTTCAAAGACATCTTAGCGAAAATACGCAATGCCTTCTGGGTAGCCCTTACATCCAAGGGTGGTACAGCCGAGATACTACTTCGAAGCCTCACCCAGAGCGCAGACGTCCTCGCCGTTCAGCCGGCAGCTGCGGAGCCTCAGCGTCCTGATTGGACCGGCGTGGTGAAGGTGCAGGGTCAGCGCCGCCAGACTCCCGCCCATCAGCTCGTTCCAGGAGGCGTCCAGCTCCTCCAGCTGGGGGAGGAACTGGAGCAGCGACGCTGAGGAGGCAGAGCAGCTCGGTTGCTAAAACGTTGACGGCAGCACCTGTGGACATAACAGGACTGAAAGGAAACGTGTGTTCGTACCGAGCTCCAGCAGGTCCGTAGCCGTCAGGTCGCAGTGCGCCAGGCTCAGCGTCCTGCTGTCGGTCTTCTTCCCCAGCTTCTGCAGGAAGACGCTCACCCGTCCCCAGCCGACGTCCCGCCCCGTCTCTGTGGGAGCTGGGATTATCTTGAGTGTCACATCTCTTTGTTGTTGCTTTGAGTATCATCATGTCACTTAAATATATGAAGCCACCTCTTCTGACCACATGGGGGCAGCATATCACACAATGAGGTGCGCCTCTAGTGGGACCACGTGGTATTACAGGACATGCTGGACCGCCCTTACGAAGGGGCTACATCCGGCTCGCAAATCTGAAGCAAAGACTGCAGTTCCTGGAGTGACCACTAAGGGCTGAGCCAGTCAGTCTCGCATATTGCGAGATATTTGCAGCTTTTTATTTACACAAATGAGGTCATAATTGGGGGGCGTGGTCTGATAAGTGACACTAACTGACACATGAGCCAATGGCAGGCTGTCACCACTTCAGGTATTCGCTGATTAGCAACCGTCTTGAAATGACTTCTGAGTCGTCCGTCTAATTCCAACAGAGCGCTGTTACTCTTATTTTAGTTTATAAAACACTTGATTTTTAGAGGTACTGCACTAAGAAGCAGCCTGTGACCGGTTATAGGTACCTTAAGGTCCAATAACCCTAGGGGTACGGTAGATTGTACCCGGAAGGACTCGTTTCAAGTAGGCTCTTGCCGATTGTGCTAGCATAATTTTTTGGCATAATCTGAGGAATTGAGCACAATTTTTGCCCTTTTTCCAAAAGTAGCACTGCTAGCATAATCCGTATATTTTCTTGTCTTAATAGCACAATTTTAGAATAATTCAAGAAAATGATTAGATTAGATAGTTTAGTTTTCACTGTATTTGTTTTTATTTGTTTTGAAACCCAGCGCGCGCTGCTAGCGTGCGCGCAGTTCGTTGTTTACTCGAAATTAGCATACTAGGCCATTTGAGTGCAAAACCTTGCGCAAACTGTGTCACGCTCTGCTATACACGATGGTTAGCAAGCTATCCGCGGAGAGTTATCCACCACACTATCCAGGCTTTGTGCAACCTATTTTTGTTCACTGGATAGCAGATTTATCCGCCGTATAGGCCTAACCACCGGATAAAGTTACCCAGGTTTTGAACAACCGGGCCCAGAACGTCAGGCCAGGGGTAATAAAATACATTTTCAAACTCGTCTTGTGAGTTGTGAAGTTTGTGCACAGAATAATTTTTTTAAAAAGTAGCATAATTTTGAAAAGCGAGCATAATTTGGGCAAAAAAATGAGCACTGCCACTAGCATAATATGCCGCTTTTACTAGCACAATCGGCAAATGCCTAGTTTCAAGGACTGCCTCCAGCCGATCGTTTTTTTTTTTTCTCTTCCATCAGCTCCTTTGGTGTAGCAACCTTCTCCTTGGATCGTTTCCTGGGTCTTCCAAGCTGACTTTTCCAACAGAAAATAATTCAGAACCACTGACATGAGTTGTTAACTGTAACCGAACTACGGTTGGCCAGCTCCTCAGCCCTGCTCGTTCTGCCCATTTGCAACATGCCGCCACCCACTACAAAGAAAAAAAAAGGTTCAAAAACCCCTTAAGTAACCCTATGGGTGACGTTAAAGTCTTTGGCCTTGTTTGTGGCTCTCTTGTCAGCACAGCAGGTCTTTGCGCCCCCATCTGGACAGAAGTGGAATTACTACATATAGTGCCTTTAATCTGTCTGAAGCCAGACTGACCCCAGTCAGACTTCCTCCTCACCGGTGCTCGGCCCCGTGTCCTCTCTGCCCTCAGACTCGGCCGCCTCCGGGATCCCCGTCCGGTCCGAGGTCCGGGACAGGAAGCGTCCCAGCGGCTTCCTGTCCGAGGCCGAGCGTTTCCTGCGGATCTGATTCATGATGACGTCCAGAGGCGAGCGTCTCTGGCCGCCGCCGTCCCGCCCCCGCTGACCATCTGAGCAAACACGGGGGGGACACAGAAAACATCTGGACCGGCTGCACCGGTGATTACCGCCAAACGGTAAATCACGGGACAGTCGGGTAGAAATTAAACACGCGGGAATAAAATAATAGTAAACCGAAGTCAGACTGGTGCTGACGTCATTAAACGGATCAAACGTCTCCATAATAAAGAGTTTAAACTCAGCGAGGTGGAAAAAGTCACAGTAGATGATCTTATTTTGCGTCGTCTTACCTGCAGACTCCATGTGACGTCACCGCGCACCGAAAAGTGAAGAAGTTTGTCTTCAGCCGGTAAATAAACCCCAGAATCTCAGATCACATCACCTGAGAGCTCAGCGTTTAGTTACCTGCCGCGTTCAGCCTTTTAACTCTCTCACCTCCGTGACGTCACGACCCGTGCCGGTCAGGTGGCTCAGACCGGAAGTAAACGGCAGGATCCGTCTGCAGCCGTCAAATATTGACTCTGCTGATGGGAATTAGTGGAGTAACCAGTCTGAAAGTGTTTAAAAGTTATCCTGAACGTGAAAAATAGATTCAAATTCAAACACGGGCCGTTTTAAAAAACTTTATTTTGTTGAAGCAGGCCGAGTTCAGTCAGAAGTTTTACAGGTTCAGCGACTCCAAACAATCATTCACCAGTTTAGCTCCGTCATCTGAGTTTATTATCTGCTTTTATGTCATAATGTGAAACAAAGAGCAACCAGGTGTTTGAGGACGTAAACACACAGATTTAAAATTCATTAAAAAGACTTTTTTTTTTCCTTTCCTATGAGAAAATCTTCAACGTCACAGTTCCAGTTAAAGATCAGAGAATCAGTTTTAAATATTTATTCTGACTCCAATGAAACCCCCAAAACAACCGAGTTATTTCCAAATGTTTTTATTAGATGTGAAATCTGTTTCCTGTACAGAATCGTCTCTGTACTGAACACACTGCCGGTGTTGGGGGGGGGGGGGGCTCTTCCTCTCCTCCTGCGCTACTCTTCGTCTCCAGCAGGAGGCAGTGCAGCTGCAGAAAAAGAGGTGCAGAAAAGAAGGAAGAGGCGTCTTCAAACCACCAAAAGTTCTCTTCCTTCTCTGTTCAGGAAAATAAAACCAAAGAAAAAGAGCCTGGAGGAGTGGGATGGTTCTGTCCTGGTCTGGTTCTGTGGTTCTGGTCTGGTTCTGTGGTTCTGGTCTGGTCTGCTCAGTCGTCATCCACCGTGGGTGTGATGGTCACGCCTCTCCTGATCTGCCCCCAACCAATCAGACTGAGGGAGAGACGGAGACCAGAGTTAGAAACCCGACTACGTCCTGTCCGGTTCTGACGGACCCAGATGGAGTCTCTCTTCTTTCTTACCGCCAGTGTTTCTCCACGCGTCGGCTCAGAGCGATCTTCTCCCCGACCTCTGTGCACACCGGGTTGGTCAGGACGATCTTGGCCAGATCGGCCTTGACGGCGCTGACGCGACCGCCCGTCGAGAGGGAGCCGATGTTCACCATCAGGACCTCGTTCTTGGACAGTTTCTGGACCTGCGGGGCAGAAAGACAAGAGGACGTCCTGCGTGATTCCTCCGTTACGGCTCCAGGGACTGAGGACTACGTTTCCCACGATGCACGGCTCACCTTAGCTGCTTTCTTGTCTCCCTCCGTGCGGACTCCCAGCAGCCTTCTGAGCAGGAAGTAGGAGATCTCCAGCTCGGTGAAGATCTCAGGCAGCGCCCCGACGGCGCCCAGCACCTGACCGACCATACGGTCCGCTCGGCACAGCGTCGGGTCGATCTTTGTGCCCACACCTGAACACAACACACATTTGTGTCTTTTTAAATCAATTTCCAACTGTTTTCACCGTCTTTATCATCATCTGTGACTCTGAATGAAGGTGGATCTGTGACTCTCTGAATGTCCTGCAGGACTGAACACCTGGTCCCTGGAACTGCCAGAGCGCCTCTTACCGATCAGGCCTCCAGGTGCGGCGTACTGCAGGTCGTTGTGCTCGGCGAACAGAGAGACGATCTTGGAGAAGATGGGTTTGCACATCAGCTTCCCCTCGTGGTCCTTGGAGACAATGCCCGGCCGCACCTCGATCTCCTGACCCACCTGGAGGAGGAGATCCGTTTAGGACGAGACCTTGACGCGCGACAGCCGTTAACGCCCTGCGCTAGTCACCATTCCTCACTAGAGCTGAGCGATTTTATCGATTCAGCGATATATATCGATACTCTAAGCTCACGATACAACAAACATCGTATCGTGAGCCAGATACCGTGTATCGCATCGTGGGCCAAATATTTATCATATCGTGGGCCAAATATCATGTATCGTATCATGGGCCAAATATGTATCGTATCGTGGGTCAAATTTCATGTATCGTATCGCGGGCCAAATATCATGTATCATATCGTGGGCCAAATATTGTGTATCGTATCGTGGGCCAAATATCATGTATCTTATCGTGGGCTAAATATCATGTATCGTATCGTGGGCCAAATATCATGTATCGTAAGCCAAATACCATGTATCGTATCGTGGGCCAAATATCATGTGTCGTATCGTGAGCCAAATACCGTGTATCGTATCGTGGTCCAAATATCATGTATCGTATCGTGGGCCAAATATCATGTATCATATTGTGAGCCAAATATCATGTATCGTATCGTGGGTCAAATTTCATGTATCGTATCGCGGGCCAAATATCATGTATCGTATCGTGGGCCAAATATCATGTATTGTATCATGGGCCAAATATGTATCGTATCGTGGGTCAAACTTCATGTATCGTATCGTGGGCCAAATATTGTGTATCGTATCGTGGGCCAAATATCATGTATCGTATCGTGGGCCAAATATCATGTATCGAATCATGGGCCAAATATCATGTATTGTACCGTGGGCCAAATATCGCGTATCATATTGTGGGCCAAATATCGTGTATCGTACCGTGGGCCAAATACCGTGTATCGTATCGTGGGCCAAATATCATGTATCGTATCGTGGGCCAAATATCATGTATCGTATCGTGGGCCAAATATCATGTATCGCATCATGGGCCAAATATCATGTATCGTATCGTGGGCCAAATATCATGTATCGCATCATGGGCCAAATATCATGTATCGTATTGTGGGCCAAATTCCGTGTATCGTATCGTGGGCCAAATATCATGTATCGCATCGTATCGTGAGATTAGTGTATCGCTACAGCCCTATTCCTCACCTTGAGCACGCCCTTCAGGATGCTCCCTCCGGCCACGCCCCCCTTCAGGTCGTCGACCTCACAGCCGGGCTTGTTCACGTCGAAGGACCTGATGACTGAAACCCAGCAGAGACCAGACGTTAAAAACGACTCGTCCGTCACAGAAGATGAGCAGAACTTCGTTAGTTTTATTCGTTAGCTTCGTACCGATGAGTCTGGGCTCGGAGATGAAGTCTCTGACGGGAACGGGGATCTTTTTGACGATGTATTCACAAACCACCTCGATGTTGTACTTCAGCTGGGCTGAGATGGGAATGATGGGGGCGCCCTCGGCCACCGTACCTGGAGACGGAGAACGTTACAGTCGTCAGGTCTGGGGGGGGGTCACTCTGCAGACGCCCCCCAGGTCGGGTGGCGCGCCGACTCACCCTGCACGAAGGCCAGGATCTGCTCGTACTGCTCTTTGGCCTGGCTCTCCTTCACCAGGTCGATCTTGTTCTGGAGGATGAGGATGTGCTTCAGCTTCATGATCTCGATGGCGGCCAGGTGCTCCGACGTCTGAGGCTGAGGACACGACTCGTTCCCGGCTGGAAACACAAACACACAGCGGGCGTCACCACCTTCCTCCCCGCCCCCCCCGGGCGCTGACCTGCACGCCGCCGCCGGGTCAGAGCGGAGCGGCCGCGTGGACCGACTCACCGATGAGCAGCAGGGCGGCGTCCATGACCGCGGCTCCGTTCAACATGGTCGCCATCAGGATGTCGTGACCAGGACAGTCCACGAACGACACGTGTCTGCCGGGAGGACAGGGTTAGGTTGACGCGTCTCAGGTAAGGAGGGTTCCCGCCCCTCTGCTCCAGTCTCACCTGACCAGCTTGAAGTTGCCCTTGGTGCCGGAGATGTCTGTGGGGAACTCGTCTGGGGTGCTGCTGCCGCACGACCGGTAGCACTCTGGCCGGGGACAGCTGGGGTCGTCCAGCTTGTAGACCTGCGAGGGACGAGAGGACGAGAGGATGAGCTCCGGGACACCGGCTGGTGCAGGACTGTCCAACTAAGGGGGTCGTTCACTTCATCTGAGGCTACTGAACCACTAGGGCTGTAGCGATACACTAATCTCGCGATACGATACACGATATTCGTCTTACAATTAGGGCTGTAGCGATACACTAATCTCGCGATACACGATATTCAGCTCACGATACGATTAGGGTTGTGGCAATACACTAATCTCACGATACGATGCACGATATTCGTCTCATGATGCGATTAGGGCTGTAGCGATACACTAATCTCACGATACAATACACGATATTCGTCTCACAATACGATTAGGGCTGTGACAATACACTAATCTCATGATACGATACACAATATTCATCTCACGATACGATTAGGGCTGTAGCGATACACTAATCTCATGATAAGATACACGATATTTGTCTCACGATACGATTAGGGCTGTAGCGATACACTAATCTCACGATACACGATATTCGTCTCACAATACGATTAGGGATGTAACGATACACTAATCTTGCGATACGATACATGATATTCATCTCACGATATGATAAGGGCTGTAGCAGTACACTAATCTCATGATACGATACATGATATTTGTCTGACAATACGATGAGGGCTGTAGCGATACACTAATCTCATGATAAGATACACGATATTTGTCTCACAATACGATTAGGGATGTAACGATACACTAATCTTGCGATACGATACATGATATTCATCTCACGATATGATAAGGGCTGTAGCAGTACACTAATCTCATGATACGATACACAATATTCGACTCACGATACGATTACGGCTGTAGCGATACACTAATCTCACGATACAATACACGATATTCGTCTCACGATATGATACGGGCTGTAGCGATACACTAATCTCATGAAAAGATACACGATATTTGTCTCACGATACGATTAGGGCTGTAGCGATACACTAATCTCACGATACGCGATATTCATCTCACAATACGATTAGGGATGTAACGATACACTAATCTTGCGATACGATACATGATATTCATCTCACGATATGATAAGGGCTGTAGCAGTACACTAATCTCATGATACGATACACAATATTCGACTCACGATACGATTAGGGCTGTAGCGATACACTAATCTCACGATACGATACACGATATTTGTCTCACAATACGATTAGGGATGTAACAATACACTAATCTTACGATACGATACACGATATTCGTCTCACGATATGATTAGGGCTGTAGCGATACACTAATCTCACGATATGATACACGATATTTGTCTCACAATACGATTAGGGATGTAACGATACACTAATCTCGCGATACAATATACAATATTGTCACAATACATTTACATCATTTTCTGAAAGATTTTAAAGGGACAAAGTGATTTTTGGTGACATCTTGTGAGTGTTGCAATGACTTTGTTTGAATTAATTGAACTGAAAGCATCAATTACACATTATATGAAG
Source organism: Hirundichthys speculiger (assembly GCA_018398805.1). NCBI lineage: Eukaryota > Metazoa > Chordata > Actinopteri > Beloniformes > Exocoetidae > Hirundichthys > Hirundichthys speculiger. The sequence continues at coordinate 299,181 of JAGFBZ010000869.1, forward strand.
AGAGAGAGAGATAGACAGACGGAGAGAGACATAGAGAGAGAGAGACAGACAGAGGGAGAGAGTGAAGAGAGAGAGACGGAGGGAAAGATGAAGAGACAGAGAGGGAGAGACGGAGAGAAACAAAGAGGGAGAGAGAGAGACAGACAGAGGGAGAGATGGAGAGAGAAGGTCTGAGAGGTCCGGTGGGAAGGCCAGGAGCTCAGTTTCTGCAGAACTAGAAATGTTGCTGAACTGATGACATCATCGGTGGAGCTGAACTGATGACATCATCGGTGGAGCCGAACTGACGGAGCGTCCTGGTCGGTAAACTACCGCCATCGTTGAAAGGACGGGGATGATTTAACCTTAACCTCTGACCCACCACAAGATGACTCCAAACCAACGTTGGCAACCTAAACCCGACGTCAGCCATTTAAATCACTTCAACAGTTGAGAGAATCTGCTGCAGACGTCTTCAGTCGTCCATGAAGGAAATAAATAATCGGAATGGAGGAGCAACGTGGAGACGCCTCAGAGCCAATGAGACGCTCAGACGTCCATCACTGCCTCAGAGACGCTCAGACGTCCATCACTGTCTCAGAGCCAATGAGGCAGCAGAGCTGTTTCCCTCCTCTACCTCTGAGTCTGGGGTTGAAACAAGCTGTTCAGCTCTTGGCGGGAAAAGGGGGAGGAGTTTTCATCCTTTCTGACAGACGTAATGATCATCTGATGATCCGTCGTCATACAACCTCTGCTGAATATCAGGGTTAGGGGGGTTCTGACGGGCCCTGCTGGCACCTTTCAACGTCCATGAGTAGAGAGAAATGACGGTGCACTGAAGTGAATAAAAGAGGGCGGGAACGGCGGGAAACGGCTCCACCCACCTTAGCGTTAGCATATCCAAGCTTGATGGTGATGTTCCTCTCCAGCTCGTTCTTGAACCTGACGGTGTGGACGCCGGAGATGGCCTTCACCACCGTGGACTTCCCATGAGCCACGTGGCCGATGGTGCCTGAGGGGGGGAGGGGGGGAGGGGGGGGGGGAGAAGAGGAAGAAGAGGAGGTCAAACAGGCTCCTTCACTCTTCAGCTAACTGAGAGACTCAAGTTTCCTACCGATGTTGATGGTGGCCTGTCTGCTGATGATCTCTGGAGAGAGAGGAGTCAGGGTCGACACATCCTGGAGAGAGAGAGAGAGGGGAGGGAGGGAGGGAGGGGAGAGAGAGGGAGATGGAGAGATGAGGGAGGGAGAGGAGAAGCGAGAGGAGATATCTGAGTCAGCTGTCTCGCCTTTCTAGGGTAGAGGGTCTCTCTCTTCTTTCTCTCTTCTCTCTTTTTTGCTCGTTTCTATTTCTTCTTCTTCTCTCTCTCGCCCTCAGCTTGCTCTCTTTCTCTTCTCTCTTCTCTCTCTTCTCTTTCCCCTTTCTTGACTGTGAGGTTTGTGGATTCTCGGGACGAGGAAGGCTGGTTTTTTTGAAAGGGAGGGAGGGCAGGGAGAAAGGGAGGGGATAATGGAAGAGAAGGGGGGGGGGAGATGGGAGGGGAGGTTCCTGTCTGCTCTGGGCTTGCGTAGAGGCGGTTGGCGGGCTGGGGGGAGGGGGGGGGTCGGTTAGGGGGGAGGGGAGAAAGAGCGGAGGGGAGCGGAGATATGCTCGAGGGAGGGAGAGGGGATTTCTTCCTTGATGGCTAGGTTCTCGAGGGAGAATAAGGAGGCTGGCGTCTGGAGAGAGATGGCTTTCTGGAGAGAGGAGGGAGTAGAGATTGAGAATGAGAAGAGATGGGAGAGCTCGGGTGGAGGGAGGAAAGGGGCCTCTCTGGACAGAATCGGCTTTCTGGCTCTCGCCGCTTGGGATATGGCGAGATATAGCGAGAGAGAGAGAGGGAGACAGAGAGAAAGAGATGGAGAGAGCCAGAGAGACGCAGATTGAGAGAGAAGGAGGACTAGGAGACGGATTCGAGATAGAGAGGAAGAGAGATGGAGAGATGGAGAGAGAGACAAAGAGATGGAGAGAGACGGAGAGATGGAGAGAGACGAAGAGATGGGGAGAGAGACGCAGATAGAGACGGAGTGATGGAGAGAGAGACGGAGAGATGGAGAAAGATGCAGAGAGAGATAGAGAGATGGAGAGAGAGACAGAGAGAGAGAGAATGTAGAGAGTGAGACAGAGATAGAGAGATAGAGAGGGAGAGAGATTGAGAAACAAAGAGAGATAGAGAGATAGAGAGGGAGAGAGATTGAGAAACAAAGAGAGAGAGAGAGAGCTCATGTTACAGTCTCAATGCAACCAAGCAGATAAAAAGGTCTGAACTGAGACTTTAATCCTGGAGGAGACGAACAAAGAAACAATAAAAACAACAACGTACGTTTGACAGGCTGCAGGTCATTTAGAGGAAAACACTGACATCAGACGCTCGTTCACACAAACCTGAACATGTTTCAGCTACAAAAAACAAAGAGTTTTAAAAATAAAAACTCTGATAATAACAGTTATAATCCTGGAAACTGGATCTATCCCTGTTGAGGTAGAAAGTTGAAGTAGAAACTGTTTCATAAACAGATTATTATTATTAATATTGCTGTGAAAATGCCAAGACCTTTGTTTGATGGTAACGTCACGTTCTTTCTTTATGAATTTAAATTAAACAAAATCATTAATTATTATTATTACATATATTTTTTTACCATTTGTCTCAAACCTCACGTGCTTTTATAAGATGAGGTTTTACGGTTTTTCCATCTTATCTTTCAGAGGTTTGTGGGTAAATTCACCTTTTCCTTTGTGTTTTTTTAAACTCATAATTCATTTTAACTCATAATTAATACTAGTGTTGTTCTGATTCTGATGCCGATATCAGAAATTGCTCCAATACTGTCAAAAATGTCGGTATCAGTATCGGTGAGTCCAGGCACCAACCGATACCAGGTAATTTATATTTATACTTCTGTTACGTTACCAGCAAAAAGAAATACTTTTTAATTTAGCAATACTGCTTTATACTGTTTCATTTGAAAACAAATATTGACATAATTGGCTTGAATTTGCTGTATTTATTCGTGTTTTACAACAATGATAATTATATTACAGTCAGAATTTTTTTTTTTTTTAAATATACTCAGATCGGCAGTCGGTATCGGCCGATACCACAGCTCAAGAGTCGGTATCGGGAGCGTTTCGAGACTTGTGGACCATCTCGGAGACCTTTGGTCCCAGTCTGAGGACGATGCTGAACTGGAGATGGTGTAAATGTGATGAGAAACGAGCGGATCTCCGCGGTCGTCATTTCCCGTTAACCGATTCATCTGGTGCCCGGTCGAGCATTGACGGGGGAAATAAAAACACTCTCGGTTTTTAACATCCGTTTAATTTAGTTCCACGGATTTCCCGGTCCGTGGTCGCTGCAGCGGGTCTCCGGCTCTCCGCCCCGCCGGGGCCTGCCGTCATGTGCCGGCGGCGGCGGCACCGGCGGAACCCCCGCGTCGTGATCCGGTTCACCCGGGGAGACGGCTTTTTTGATCGTTTGTTTCTCGGAACGACGGCCCGGCGGCGCCAGGCGCGCGGTCGGCGGAGCGACCGGGGAACCGGACGGAGACTCACCAGCGTGCCGAGGTCTTGTTTGGCCAGATGAGGCTGACCCAGCGTCGTCCCGGACTCGTCACCCGCCATCTTCAATGGAAAGGGAATGGAAGAGGTGGCCGCGGCGAATGCCTGATCAACTGGGGGACCCCTCGATCCACTCCAGAAAAAAAATATGTCTAACAAAAATTAAATTAAATAAAAACAAACTTTAAAAAAGGCTACGTTTGACTTCTGATGAGATACGCGCGAAAGTGTGGATTCTATTTCGGTTATAAGTTGCAAACCGCGTAACTTTGCCGACGTAGAAACAACGGGGTCCTTCCTCAGCGGCTGATGCAACGTACCGCTGCTCCGGGAAACGGTTTTAATCACCACACGAGCCGTTACCGTTTCTATCTCTACGGTTATTGGTCAACACCGAGCGAGACACGTTTATCGCTCGATTCGTTCCCTCTATGAAATTAAATAAAACGTCTTTGTACATGTGCTTGGTCCGTCGCTGGGTAGTGACGTATACCAGTCATTGTTTGTAGTCCTTTTATTTAGTTTGTAGTTTTTGGAATGGAAAACGGAAAAGCTCGGCATCATTTTGCTAATAGTGCTAATATAAGGGAGGACACAATCAATTAAAACACAATTTGATTGTGAAACAGTTGAAACCAAAGGTTTGTGATATTTTTTCCCCTTCACTGTCTGACGTTAATTCAGACTAAATATTTCCTCTTTTAGATCAGTTGGGATTACCAAAATGATTTCTGTTTGCTAAAAGCCAGATAATAAGAGAGTTTTTTTATTCCTTTATTCAAAATCAGAAGTTTACATACACTAAGATTACAGTACCTTTAAACCCAGATGATGATGTCACAGCTTTGGAAGCTTCTGATTGGTTAATTTACAACATCTGAGCTAATTGGAGTCACACCTATGGATGTATTTTAATTCACACCTCAAACAAACTGCTTCCTTGTAAAATCAGAGGAAATCAGCCAAGATATCAGGAGGAGAACTGTGGACCTCCACCAGTCTGGTCCATCCTGGTCCAGTTTCCAGACGTCTGAAGGAGCCATGTCCATCTGCTCCAACAGTTCTCCACCAGTAGAACCAGGATGGGGACGTCCACCATCATAGTCCTCAGGAAGGAGACGGTTCTGAGTCCCAGAGACAAACCTGGATCAACCTGAACAGAAGCTGAACAGCTGGTGGAGATGCTGCTGAAGCTGGTCAGAGAAACCAGTCCTGGACCAACATGGACTGAAGGACCACTCAGCCAGGAAGAAGACATTACTCCAGAAGAGACAGGACAGAGACACATTACAGTTTGGAGACGCTCACAGGGACAAAGAGCTTCATTTCTGGAGACATGTCCTGGTCTGATGGAACTAAAACTGAACTGTTTGGACATGATGACCATCGTTACATCTGGAGGAGAAAGACCTGAGAACACCATCCAGCTGTGAAGCACGGGGGTGGCAGCATCATGATGGGGGGTGTTCAGCTGCAGGAGGGACTGGTGGACTTCACTGAATAGATGACATCATGAGGAAAGAAGATTCTGGAGAAATACTGAAGCAACATCTCAGACATCAGCCAGGAAGTTAAAGCTTGGACACTAATGGGTTCCACCAATCACAGCAGAGAAGCCCCACACCATCACACTACCACCACCGTGCCTGACTGCTGCTGTGATGCTCTTTTTTTTTTCTGAAATGCTGCGTTACTTTTACGCCAGATGTAACGGTACATACGGCTTTCAAGTCTTGGCTTTCATCCAGATGTTTTGGCAAAGAGCCTTTTCTGTTCCTTTTGGTCGGCAGTCGTTTACCCGTCGTTATATCCTATAAATTCTGTCCTATCAGCAGAGCGACTTGTCAGTAGGGGTGTGAAAAAAAAATCGATTTGGCAATACATCGCGATTTTCGTCCGCCCAATATTATATTGATTTTTCAGCTCCTAATATCGATTTTTTTAGGAAAATTGTTTAATTTTCACATTTAAATTGTTTAAAATTTAAATGTGCAAAAAACACTAATAATAAACAATAAATAGGTTGTTTTGAAGCAAATAGTTTTGAATCAATTTGTCCTCTGAATGATCAATATCATCTGATGAACATATACAGCAACTTGATTTTTCATCTCTACTTTTAATTTTGATATTAACTGGGTAGAATATCACAATATATCGCCATATCGTGATAATATTGTATCGTGACCCAAATATCATGATACATATTGTATTGCGAGGTCCTTGCCAATACTCACCCCCTTGTCAACGCATGTATTTTTACTGTGGAGTTTTAATCTTGACAAGTGTTTTATGAACATTTGTTTTATTCCTGTTTTATTGAGTCTGTTTTAATATTCTCTTTTATTTGCTGGTTTGGGTCTCTCTCCCTAAGAAATAAGAGGTTGGACGACATCATAAGGAGTAAGATCACTGCACAGAGTTGGACGAACTCTCACTGCTGTAGATCCAGGGGTATGGCCACATTTGATCAAATGTAACCTTTTTCTGATTTTATTTTTAATTATATATTTTTTCTCTAGGGCTGCGCAAGTTAACGCGTTATTATCGCATTAACGCATTAATTTATTAACGCCGACATTTATTTTATCGTGCGTTAACTCACGTTGCTCACATGCTTTTGTTTTGAAAAGTCTGTTACTGGCTGCTGCGGAACCGGAAAATAATTGGCAGGTAAACATGCAGAAAAGCTAAAACAGACATGGAGAACGGTAAAAATCCGTGAACTTTACAGTTCAGGTAGCAACTCAGGTAGCAATATTAACAATTCTGACTGAAAAAATAAAATTCTGGACTGCAACCAAACTTTGTGGTCATTCCTCCATGTTCCATCAGATCTGCTCCATGTGTTCACTGTCCTGCTGTTCTCTAGCTGGTTACTGCAGTGCGGCTCCATCTAGTGGCACAGATGTGTAATGACAACAGAAAGTCCAGACCTCCATTATAAAACTAATTCAGTTCTGTGGCCTGTTTTTTAATTTCTTTTTTTTTTTTTGAGCCAAGTCTAAAATTGAAATATATATCTTTAAAAAGAGGCATTTTTTTGTGTGTGTTAGATTAAAAACGAAAAACGTAATAAAATGTCACTTTTTAATATTTTTTATTTTTGATTGACAATTGAAAATGGAAAGAATGAATGATACACGGATTGGTAAAGTTACTGAACTTTAACATGGACATTTTCATTTTAAAGTTCTCCCAGACGGAGGATTCAACAGAAACAAGGTTATTTGTAACAACTGACAAGTTGAACTCCCCGTTAAAAGTTTCTGCTGTTACCTCAGAAATTACCTGTTTTAATGTTCTGATTGTGCTGAGACACAATCATTTTGTTGGATTTTGTTTGTAGACTTTTTTTTTTTTTTTGATAAAAACAGGATGACATTAATGCCCTGGTAGTGGCAATAAGCTTTATTCTATTTTACATTTTTTAAGATGAGATTTACACTAAATATGTGTTACTGACAAGTGCTGATGTTAAAAGTGTTTGAACAACAAATGTTATGACACTTTAGTTCATATGGCAGCAGAACATTTAAATAAAAGTGCATTTTAAACTACTTTTGAATTCATTATTTTATTCTGCGTACACAATGTAATTAATCGTGATTAATCAGGGAAATAATGCGATCAATCATTTTTCCCACAGAGAACCTTTCCGTCCTGTTAGGAGACGATCTTCGGCAGTAGGTCTCCCCTGTTTCCTTTACTCTCCTGTAGTGGTGCATCACCTTTAATAATCCGTCTTCGCCGCGCGGCTCACCGCCCTTCAGTTCCGCCCAAAAGGGAAATGACGCCGGTGCAGAAGATGGCCAGTTACCCGTTTAATGTGGAGCCGTGTGGGGGGTCTGTCCGTCTGGCGGACGGACCTCGGTGAAAACATGGCAGTGCGCTGCCGCCGCCGGCTCCCTTGATCCCCGGGAATCGAACCTGCAACTTCATGTCCGACGGAGCCAGAGCCGCCTGGTCGAAGAGGGGCTGTGGGGATTCGCACCGCCGAGGTGAGACGGCCGGGCTTAGCCGCTAAGCTAGGAGCTGCTGCTCCGGTCACCACGGCGGAGAGTCGTGACGATCCGCTCGGCCGGCGCGGGCGGGTCGGAACCGGGGAGGCTCGTCCTTCGTTTATCACGTCCGCCCTCCGTCTAAAACGAGAATAATGAAATCCCTCCGCCTCCGCCGCTAACACCGAGCCCTCCGGCTGCACGAGCGGAGGGGGAACCGTTAACCGGAGCCTTTGTTTTGGGGCTCTAGTCCCCCTCCCGGTGGCCCAGCTGAGGAGGATGACCACCCCGGGACCAGTGGACGTCCTCAGACCCTGAAGGGGGTCGGTCTGTCCTGCTGGTCTCCTCCAGGTCCGGTCTGTCCGCTGGTGTCCCTCCAGGTCCGGTCTGTCCCGGTGGTGTCTCCTCCAGCTCTGGTCTGTCCCGCTGGTGTCCCTCCAGGTCCGGTCTGTCCCGCTGGTGTCTCCTCCAGCTCTGGTCTGTCCCGCTGGTGTCCCTCCAGGTCCGGTCTGTCCCACTGGTGTCCCTCCAGGTCCGGTCTGTCCCGCTGGTGTCCCTCCAGGTCCGGTCTGTCCCGCTGGTGTCTCCTCTAGCTCTGGTCTGTCCCGCTGGTGTCCCTCCAGGTCCAGTCTGTCCCGCTGGTGTCTTCTCCAGGTCCGGTCTGTCCCTCTGAAGCAGAGAAGACCTCCATCTGTGAGGTCAGCAGTCCCTCAGATCCTGGGACTCAGGTGACCCTGCTGTCAGGTGACCCGCTGCTGTCAGGTGACCCGGCCCACTGCTGTCAGGTGACCCGGCCCCGCACCTGCTGTGGTTGTCTCTGACAGCCGGTGGACGTCCAGGTTATCTGGATCGCACTGACCTCCACCTGGAGCTGAGGAGCCACAGGAGCGTCACCTGCAGATGCAGGTGGAGCTGAGTTAGTGGCCTCAGGGTCATTTATCCTGTAACAACAGCTCATAATAATAATAATAATAATAATAATAATAATAATAATAATAATAATAATAATAATAGTAATAATAATAATAGTGGTTAATTGGTTAATAAGTCATTAATTACAGCAGTAGTGGTCAGATTGTCCTCCATCTTCATGAGTTCTTCTTTTCCAGGACAGTTTTGTTTTAAATCCCTGACATTAGTGTGGAACATCTCAAGTGTGAAGGTCCTCCCTGGTCCTCCTCCCTGGACCTCCCTGGACCTCCCTGGTCCCTCCTCCCTGGTCCTCCCTGGTCCTCCTCCCTGGTCCCTCCCTGGCCTCCCTGGACCTCCCTGGTCCTCCCTGGTCCTCCCTGGTCCTCCTCCCTGGTCCTCCCTGGTCCTCCTCCCTGGTCCTCCCTGGTCCTCCCTGGTCCTCCTCCTGGTCCTCCCCCTGGACCTCCCTGGTCCTCCTTGGTCCTCCTCCCTGGACCTCCCTGGTCCTCCTCCTGGTCCTCCCTGGTCCTCCCTGGTCCTCCTGGTCCTCCTTGGTCCTCCCTGCTCCTCCCTGGACCTCTCTGGTCCTCCTTGGTCCTCCTTGGTCCTCCCTGGTCCCTGGTCCTCCCTGGTCCTCCCTGGTCCTCCTCCCTGGTCCTCCCTGGTCCTCCCTGGTCCTCCCTGGTCCTCCCTCCTTGGTCCTCCCTGGTCCTCCTCCTGGTCCTCCCTGCCCCTCTGGTCCTCCTCCCTGGTCCTCCCTGGTCCTCCCTGGTCCTCCCTGGTCCTCCCTGGTCCTCCCTGGTCCTCCTCCCTGGTCCTCCCTGGTCCTCCCTGGTCCTCCTGGTCCTCCTCTGGTCCTCCCTGGTCCTCCCTGGTCCTCCCTGGTCCTCCCTGGACCTCCCTGGTCCTCCCTGGTCCTCCCTGGTCCTCCCCTGGTCCTCCCTGGTCCTCCCTGGTCCTCCCTGGTCCTGGTCCTCCCTGGTCCTCCCTGGTCCTCCTCCCTGGTCCTCCCTGGTCCCCTCCCTGGTCCGGTCCTCTGGTCCTCCCTGGTCCCCCTCCCCTGGTCCCTCCCTGGTCCCTGGTCCCTGGTCCTCCATGGTCCTCCCTGGTCCTCCCTGGTCCTCCTCCCTGGTCCCCCTCCTCCCTGGTCCTCCCTGGTCCTCCTCCCTGGACCTCCCTGGTCCTCCCTTTTTACAGTTTGAGCCCGACAGTCCCCTTGACCTCGTCCAGGAACCTGGACCCCCGTCCCTGGACCCCCCTCCCTGGACCCCCGTCCCTGGACCCCCGTCCCTGGACCCCCGTCCCTGGACCCCCGTCCCTGGACCCCCGTCCCTGGACTCTCGTCCCTGGACCCCCCCTGTCCCTGGACCCCCGTCCCTGGACCCCCGTCCCTGGACCCCCGTCCCTGCTCCACCAGATGTGGACTCATCAGACCACGTGGACCTCTTTAATAATTGATCGCTGGTTCTCTGCTGCTGCAGGAAAGTTTTTTAGTTTTAATGATCAGCTGATTTCAGGAGCGTCTGATTGGTCTCTGTCTCCATCTGAGGATGCAGCCGTCCACTGACTGAGACGCTTCAGACGTCCTCAGACGTCCTCGTGTCTCTGCCTCGCTCTTCTTTTATCGTCTGTTGTATGAAATCACGACGACCGGCCTCTTAAATATTTATTGATCCGGCAGGAGACGTCAGCTGGTTAATCAGCTGCTGGTGATTAATATTTGATCAGGAGACGTCGGGGTCTCGCAGCGTCTCCGTCCAACAGTCAAGTTTAAACGCTTCATTTATTCCCTGAACGCGTCCTGCACTAAACCATCTCTTCATCTTGTCTCCTCTCTTTAATTCTTCTGTCTCTCGGGTCAGAACCAGGGAAACATAAGCACAGGAAATGCGAGCGACCCGCGAGCGCTCAGTCGTCGCGGCCTGTGATTGATCCGCCGGGCTCCAAAAGGTACGACTTCCTCCTCCGAGTCTCAAAAACCCAGACGAGTTACTCTGTTTCTGTAGAAGCGAACGCCTCCTGGAGCAGCTCGTTTACCTGTAGAGGTGCAGAGGAAAACCTTTCTCACCTGAATATTTCAGAAGAAAAGTGTTTTTCTGTCACAGAGTTTGGATCAGCTGAAAAAATCACTCTAGAAGGAAGTTAAAATGTAGAAACGTGTTAGTTGGAGCTGCTCCTGAACCCAGAGCCAGGTGAGGTCAGGTGAGGTGAGGTCAGGTCAGGTGAGGTCAGGTGAGGTCAGGTGAGGCTCAGCTGGATCCGCCGCCACCGCCCGTTTAAACTCTGGGACCAGGTAAGCTGCCACACCTCAGTTTTCTGTCACTGCTGTGTTCTGTGCTTGTGTGTCTTGGGGCGGGGGTGGTGGGGGGGGGGGCGGGGGGGGGCGGGGGGGGGGGTGCACCCGTGCGCACGTTCATGCTTTAACGTGGCGCTTGTGTTGGCTCTGTCGTCCAGGTGATTGACGCTCAGAGAAAGGGACTTTGTTAGCATCCTTCCGGACACACAGGGGGGCACTGTCCTCTGATTGGCTCGGACAACCCCCTCTGACATGCCCGTGGCCAATCAGAGGTGAGTGTGCTGTGCACGTGTGTGTGTGTGTTGTTAATCTGAGTGTGTGCCAGTGGGGTGTTTCCCCGGCGGGTGAGCGTCTCCGTGCGCTCAGCTGTGAAGCAGCAGCAGCTATCTTAATGCTGAGTGTCCCAGCGGCCCCCTGACCCGGCGCTCCCAGCAGCCCCCTGATCTGGCGCCCCCAGCAGCCCCCTGATCCGGCGCACCCAGCGGCCCCCTGACCCGGCGCTCCCAGCAGCCCCCTGATCCGGCGCACCCAGCGGCCCCCTGACCCTCTTCTCCCTTCGGCCCCTGGCCCGCCGCTCCCAGCGGGCCCCATGACCCGTCACTCCCAGCAGCCCCCTGATCTGGCGCACCCAGCAGCCCCCTGACCTGGCGCACCCAGCAGCCCCCTGACCCTCTTCTCCCTTCGGCCCCTGGCCCACCGCTCCCAGCCGCCCCCTGACCCGCCGCTCCCAGCGGCCCCCTGACCTAGCGCACCCAGCAGCCCCCTGACCTGGCGCACCCAGCAGCCCCCTGACCCTCTTCTCCCTGCGTCCCCCTGGCCCGCCGCTCCCTGCGTCCCCCTGGTCCGCCGCTCCCTGCGGCCTGGAGACGTCCTCACCCTGGACAGACCCTGCGTGAATGCGTGAACGTGTGAATGAACCACGTCGTCCTTCCTTCACCCGCCACTGCAGCTCCTGTTCTCTAAACTCCCCTCTCCTCTCCAGGTGTGTTATGTCGGGGGCGGATGTGGAGGTGTACCTGTCCCAGGTGCACGACGGCAGCGTGTCGTCGGGCTTCAGGGCGCTGTACGAGGAGCGTCTGCTGCTGGACGTCACGCTGCTGATAGAGGAGCACCACTTCCAGGTACGGAGGGGGGCGGGGCTTAAAAACCAACCCACTCAGACGTAGGGGTGAGTATTGGCAAGGACTGTGCAATATGATATGTATCATGATACTCGCGTCACCATGCGATGTTATCACAATATCGCAATATCACGATATATTGCGATATTCTACCCAGTTAATATCAAAATTAGTAGATGCAACCTGATTTGGGATTGGGGTGAGTATTGGCAAGGACCGCGCTATACGATATGTATCATGATAATTGCGTCACGATGCGATGTTATCGCGATATATTGCGATATTCTACCCAGTTAATATCAAAATTAGTAGATGCAACCTGATTTGGGATTAGGGGTGAGTGTTGGCAAGGACCGCGCAATACGATATGTATCATGATACTTGTGTCACCATGCGATGTTATCACAATATCGCAATATCACGATATATTGCGATATTCTACCCAGTTAATATCAAAATTAGTAGATGCAACCTGATTTGGGATTGGGGTGAGTAGTGGCAAGGACCGCGCTATACGATATGTATCATGATACTTGTGTCACGATGCGATGTTATCACAATATCGCGATACCACAATATATTGCGATATTCTACCCAGTTAATATCAAAATTAGTAGATGCAACCTGATTTGGGATTAAGGGTGAGTATTGGCAAGGACCGCGCAATACGATATGTATCATGATACTTGTGTCATGATGCAATGTTATCACAATATCGCGATACCACAATGTATTGCGATAATCTACCCAGTTAATATCAAAATTAGTAGATGCAACCTGATTTGGGATTAGGGGTGAGTATTGGCAAGGACCACGCAATACAATATGTATCGTGATACTTGCGTCACGATGCGATGCTATCACAATATCGCGATATCACGATATATTGCGATATTCTACCCAGTTAATATCGAAATTAGAAGATGCCACCGGATTTGGGATTAGGGATGAGTGTTGGCAAGGACCACGCAATACGATATGTATCATGATACTTAAGTCACGATGCGATGTTATCGCGATATCACAATATATTGCTATATTCTACCCAGTTAATATCAAAATTAGTAGATGCAACCTGATTTGGGATTAGGGGTGAGTATTGGCAAGGACCTCGCAATACAATATGTATCATGATACTTGCGTCACCATGCGATGTTATCGCAATATCACGATATATTGCGATATTCTACCCAGTTAATATCAAAATTAGTAGATGCAACCTGATTTGGGATTAGGGGTAAGTATTGGCAAGGACCTCTTAATACGATATGTATCAGGAAAATTGGGTCACAATACAATATTATCGCAATATCATGATATATTGCTATATTCTACCCAGTTAATATCAAAATTAGTAGTTGCAACCTGATTTGGGATTAGGGGTGAGTATTGGCAAGGACCGCGCAATACGATATGTATCATGATACTTGTGTCATGATGCGATGTTATCACAATATCGCGATAGCACAATATATTGCGATATTCTACCCAGTTAATATCAAAATTAGTAGATGCAACCTGATTTGGGATTAGGGGTGAGTTTTGGCAAGGACCGTGCAATACGATATGTATCATGATACTTGTGTCACCATGCGATGTTATCACAATATTGCGATATCACGATATATTGTGATATTCGGCCCAGTTACTATCAAAATTAGTAGATGCAACCTGATTTGGGATTGGGGTGAGTATTGGCAAGGACCGCGCAATACGATATGTATCATGATACTTGTGTCACGATGCGATGTTATCACGATATCACGATATATTGCGATATTCTACCCAATTAATATCAAAATTAGTAGTTGCAACCTGATTTGGGATTAGGGTGAGTGTTGGCAAGGACCACGCAATACGATATGTATCATGATACTTGCGTCTCGATGCGATGTTATCACAATATCGCAATATCACGATATATTGCGATATTCTACCCAGTTAATATCAAAATTAGTAGATTGCAACCTGATTTGGGATTAGGGGTGAGTATTGGCAAGGACCGCGCAATACGATATGTATCATGATACTTGTGTCATGATGCGATGTTATCACAATATCGCGATAGCACAATATATTGCGATATTCTACCCAGTTAATATCAAAATTAGTAGATGCAACCTGATTTGGGATTAGGGGTGAGTTTTGGCAAGGACCGTGCAATACGATATGTATCATGATACTTGTGTCACCATGCGATGTTATCACAATATTGCGATATCACGATATATTGTGATATTCGGCCCAGTTACTATCAAAATTAGTAGATGCAACCTGATTTGGGATTGGGGTGAGTATTGGCAAGGACCGCGCAATACGATATGTATCATGATACTTGTGTCACGATGCGATGTTATCACGATATCACGATATATTGCGATATTCTACCCAGTTAATATCGAAATTAGTAGATGCAACCTGATTTGGGATTAAGGGTGAGTATTGGCAAGGACCACGCAATACGATATGTATCATGATACTTGCGTCACGATGCGATGTTATCACAATATCGCAATATCACGATATATTGCGATATTCTACCCAGTTAATATCAAAATTAGTAGATGCAACCTGATTTGGGATTAGGGGTGAGTGTTGGCAAGGACCGCGCAATACGATATGTATCATGATACTTGTGTCACCATGCGATGTTATCACAATATCGCAATATCACGATATATTGCGATATTCTACCCAGTTAATATCAAAATTAGTAGATGCAACCTGATTTGGGATTAGGGGTGAGTGTTGGCAAGGACATCCCAATACGATATGTATCAGGAAAATTGGGTCACAATACAATATTATCGCGATATCACGATATATTGCGATATTGTACCCAGTTAATATCAAATTAAAAGTAGAGATGTAAAATCAAGTTGCTGTATATGTTCATCAGATGATATTGATCATTCAGAGGACAAATTGAGTCAAAACTATTTGCTTCAAATTTTATATTATTAGGAGCTGAAAAATCGATATTATATTGGGCAGCTGAAAATCGCGATATATCGCCAAATCTTTTTTTTTTTCACGCCCCTCCTCAGACGTCTCGGGCTGACTCTGCTTCATCTCTGCCCCCGCAGGCCCACAAGGCGCTGCTCGCCACCCAGAGCGACTACTTCCGCGTCATGTTCACGGCGGACATGAGGGAGCGGGACCAGGACAAGATCCACATGAAGGGACTGACGGCCGCCGGCTTCGGCCACATCCTGCGCTTCATGTACTACGGTTCGCTGGAGCTCAGCATGCCCACGGTGCAGGAGATCCTGCAGGTAAGCCCCGCCCACCTCCCCGCCGGACCGCCGTGTCCGTTCGTGTCACGGCTCCGCGGAGACGCCGCTGTCCTCCTGTCCCCCCCGCAGGCGGCCATGTACGTCCAGCTGACGGAGGCGGTGGAGTTCTGCTGCTCCTTCCTGCTGGCCAAGATCTGCCTGGAGAACTGCGCCGAGGTCATGCGCCTCCTGGAGGACTTCAGCGTGGGCGTGGAGGGCGTCCAGGAGCAGCTGGACAACTTCCTGCTGGACAACTTCGTCCCCCTCATGAGCCGGCCCGACTTCCTGTCCTACCTCAGCCTGGAGAGACTGCAGGTGAGTCTGAGTTTACGTTCACCTGCACGGTGCAGCGGTGGAGGGGGTGTGGCCTGATCCTTCTGGTGTACCGCCCTCCACATCTGGAGGAGGTGTGGCCTGATCCTTCTGGTGGACCTCCCTCCACATCTGGAGGGGGTGTGGCCTGATCCTCTGGTGGCCTCCCTCCACATCTGGAGGGGGTGGATCCCTCTGGTGGACCTCCCTCCACATCTGGAGGGGGCGTGGCCTGATCCCTCTGGTGGACCTCCCTCCACATCTGGAGGGGGTGTGGTCTGATCCCTCTGGTGGACCTCCCTCCACATCTGGAGGGGGTGTGGTCTGATCCCTCTGGTGGACCTCCCTCCACATCTGGAGGGGGTGTGGCCTGATCCCTCTGGTGGACCTCCCTCCACATCTGGAGGGGGTGTGGCCTGATCCCTCTGGTGGACCTCCCTCCACATCTGGAGGAGGTGTGGCCTGATCCCTCTGGTGGACCTCCCTCCACATCTGGAGGAGGTGTGGTCTGATCCCTCTGGTGGACCTCTCTCCACATCTGGAGGGGGTGTGGTCTGATCCCTCTGGTGGACCTCCCTCCACATCTGGAGGAGGTGTGGCCTGATCCTTCTGGTGGACCTCCCTCCACATCTGGAGTGGGTGTGGCCTGATCCCTCTGGTGGACGTCCCTCCACATCTGGAGGGGGTGTGGTCTGATCCCTCTGGTGGACCTCCCTCCACATCTGGAGGGGGTGTGGTCTGATCCCTCTGGTGGACCTACCTCCAGATCTGGAAGGGGTGTGGCCTGATCCCTCTGGACCTCCCTCCACATCTGGAGGGGGTGTGGCCTGATCCCTCTGGTGGACCTCGCTCCACATCTGGAGTGGGTGTGGTCTGATCCTTCTGGTGGACCTCGCTCCACATCTGGAGGGGGTGTGGCCTGATCCTTCTGGTGGACCTCCCTCCACATCTGGAGGGGGTGTGGCCTGATCCCTCTGGTGGACCTCCCTCCACATCTGGAGGGGGTGTGGCCTGATCCTTCTGGTGGACCTCCCTCCACATCTGGAGGGGGTGTGGCCTGACCCCTCTGGTGGACCTCCCTCCACATCTGGAGGGGGCGTGGCCTGATCCCTCTGGTGGACCTCCTTCCACATCTGGAGTAGGTGTGGTCTGATCCTTCTGGTGGACCTCCCTCCACATCTGGAGGGGGTGTGGCCTGATCCCTCTGGTGGACCTCCCTCCACATCTGGAGGGGGTGTGGTCTGATCCAGTCTCTGATCCCTCTGGTGGACGTCCCTCCACATCTGGAGGGGTGTGGCCTGATCCCTCTGGTGGACCTCCCTCCACATCTGGAGGGGGTGTGGCCTGATCCCTCTGGTGGATTTACTTCCACATCTGGAGTTACTGTCCTCACCTGGTCCACCCAGACGACTGGTCCAGACCCTGTGGTGCCCATCATGATGCTCCCTCCACCGTGCTTCACTGTTGGGCTGATGTTAGAGTCATTGATGAGCAGCCACGTCACTGATTAGTCCAGGTTTCTGCAGATCACCTGTAACCCTAACTAACTCCACCGTATCACCGTCTCTTCTTCCTGTTTCCTGAACCAGGCGTACCTGAACAGCGACGCTCTGAGCCGCTTCCCGGAGATCGAGCTGTACGAAGCCGTCCAGGCCTGGCTGAGACACGACCGGCGGCGCTGGAGGCACACGGACACCATCGTGCAGTCCATCCGCTTCTGTCTCATGACGCCCGCCAACATCTTCGAGAAGGTGAGCGCCGCCGTGACCGCTCCCGTTTCTGAACGGACTCCTCCTGACCGGGCCGGAGCCCAGACCGGGTGACCTCTGACCACCTGGTGACCACCTGGTGACCACCTGGTGACCACCTGGTGACCACCTGGAGACGGAAAACGTCGGCTCGTCGTTCGTTGGTTTGCTTTTAGCTCTGAAAGTTGGGAGGAATGAGTGGTTTTTTTTATTTCTTTTCCCCGAAACAAACGAACAGTTGGAAATGAAGAGCAGCTTCTTGAAGGCGCCGTGGCCTCCGACGCTCACCTGTACACCTGTACGCTCACCTGTACACCTGTACGCTCACCTGTATGCCGCTGTAGCGACTCGTGTCTCTGAGGCGTCAGCTGTCCCGGTGTCTCATTTCCACCGTCAGGGGATTTATCGCAGTATTGATCCGACCCTGTGGGAACACGTCGTGTCCTCTCCTGGTGGCTGATGGGAAGTGAGGACGGTTGTTCCAGCGGGACGATGTTTGGTCTTCAGTCCAGAACTGGAAACGCTCGTCTCAGCGCAGGAGGACGCCACGCTGCCGATCTGGGACTGCAGCCAGGGACCGGCAGCCCCTCAGACGGACCCCTCAGACGGGACCGCAGCCCCTCAGACGGACCGGCAGCCCCTCAGACGGACCCGCAGGGACCGGCAGCCCCTCAGACGGACCCGCCCCCAGCAGCCCCCAGACGGACCCTCAGACGGACCGGCAGCCCCCCAGACGGACCCGCAGGGACCGGCAGCTCCTCAGACGGACCCCTCAGACGGACCGGCAGCCCCTCAGACGGACCGGCAGACCCTCAGATGGACCGGCAGACAGGGACCGCAGGGGCCCTCAGATGGACCCGCAGCATGGACCCGCAGGCAGCCCTCAGACCGGACCGCAGGGACCGGCAGCCCCTCAGATGGACCCGCAGGGACCGGCAGCCCCTCAGACGGACCCGCAGGGACCGGCAGCCCCTCAGACGGACCCGCAGGGACCGGCAGCCCCTCAGACGGACCACCCGCAGGGACCGGGCAGCCCTCAGATGGACCGCAGGGGACAGGCAGCCCCTCAGACGGACCGGCAGCCCTCAGACGGACCGCAGCAGTCCCTCAGACGGACCGGCAGCCCCTCAGACGGACCCGCAGGGACCGGCAGTCCCTCAGACGGACCGGCAGCCCCTCAGAGGACCGGCCCCGCAGACGGACCGGCAGCCCCTCAGATGGACCGGCAGCCCCTCAGACGGACCAGCCCATCAGCGGACCCTCAGACGGACCGGCAGCCCCGACGGACCTCAGACGGACCCGCAGGAAACCGGCAGCCCCTCAGACGGACCCTCAGACGGACCGGCAGCCCCTCAGACGGACCCTCAGACGGACCGGCAACCCCTCAGACGGACCGGCACCCCTCAGCAGGGACCGGCAGCCCCTCAGATGGACCCGCAGGGACCGGCAGCCCCAGACGGACCCGCAGGGGACCGGCAGCCCCTCAGACGGACCCTCAGACGGACCGGCAGCCCCTCAGACGGACCCTCAGACGGACCGGCAACCCCTCAGACGGACCCGCAGGGACCGGCAGCCCCTCAGACGGACCCGCAGGGACCGGCAGCCCCCTCAGACGGACCCGCAGGGACCGGCAGCCCTCAGACGGACCCGCAGGGACCGGCAGCCCCTCGACGGACCCGCAGGGACCGGCAGCCCCCAGACGGACCCTCAGACGGACCGGCAGCCCCTCCAGACGGACCCGCAGGGACCGGCAGCCCCTCAGACCCGACCGGCAGCCCTCAGACGGACCGCAGGGACCGGCCGGCAGCCCCTCAGACGGACCCGCAGGGACCGGCAGCCCCCCAGACGGACCCTCAGACGGACCGGCAGCCCCTCAGACGGACCCTCAGGAGGGACCGGCAGCCCCTCAGACGGACCGGCAGGGACCGGCAGCCCCCCCAGACGGACCCGCAGGGACCGGCAGCCCCCCAGACGGACCCGCAGGGACCGGAGCCCCCCAGACGGACCCGGGGACCGGCAGCCCCCAGACGGCCCGCAGGGACCGGCAGCCCCTCAGACGGACCCTCAGACGGACCGGCAGCCCCTCCGACGGACCGGCAGGGACCGGCAGCCCCTCAGACGGACCGGCAGCCCCTCAGACGGACCCGCAGGGACCGGCAGCCCCTCAGACGGACCCGCAGGGACCAGCAGCCCCCCAGACGGACCCTCAGACGGACCGGCAGCCCCCCAGACGGACCCGCAGGGACCGGCAGCTCCTCAGACGGACCGGCAGACCCTCAGACGGACCCTCAGGGACCGGCAGCTCCTCAGACGGACCGGCAGCCCCTCAGACGGACCGGCAGCCCCTCAGACGGACCGGCAGACCCTCAGATGGACCCGCAGGGACCGGCAGCCCCTCAGACGGACCCGCAGGGACCGGCAGCCCCTCAGATGGACCCGCAGGGACCGGCAGCCCCTCAGATGGACCCGCAGGGACCGGCAGCCCCTCAGACGGACCCGCAGGGACCGGCAGCCCCTCAGATGGACCCGCAGGGACCGGCAGCCCCTCAGACGGACCCGCAGGGACCGGCAGCCCCTCAGACGGACCCGCAGGGACCGGCAGCCCCTCAGACGGACCCGCAGCCCCTCAGACGGACTCGCAGGGACCGGCAGTCCCTCAGACGGACCGGCAGCCCCTCAGACGGACCCGCAGGGACCGGCAGCCCCTCAGACGGACCGGCAGCCCCTCAGACGGACCCGCAGGGACCGGCAGTCCCTCAGACGGACCGGCAGCCCCTCAGACGGACCCGCAGGGACCGGCAGCCCCTCAGACGGACCGGCAGCCCCTCAGACGGACCGGCAGCCCCTCAGACGGACCCGCAGGGACCGGCAGCCCCTCAGACGGACCGGCAGTCCCTCAGACGGACCGGCAGCCCTCAGAGGACCGGCAGCCCCTCAGACGGACCGGCAGCCCCTCAGACGACCCGCAGCCGGCAGCCCCTCAGACGGACCGCAGCCCCCTCAGAGGACCGGCAGCCCCTCAGACGGACCCGCAGGGACCGGCAGCCCCTCAGACGGACCGGCAGCCCCTCAGACGGACCGGCAGCCCCTCAGACGGACCCGCAGGGACCGGCAGCCCCTCAGACGGACCGGCAGCCCCTCAGACGGACCCGCAGGGACCGGCAGCCCCCCAGAACGGACCCTCAGACGGACCGGCAGCCCCAGACGGACCCGCAGGGACCGGCAGCCCTCAGACGGACCCGCAGGGGACCGGCAGCCCCTCAGACGGACCGGCAGCCCCTCAGACGGACCGGCAGCCCCCTCAGACGGACCGGCAGCCCTCAGACGGACTCGCAGGGACCGGCAGCCCCTCAGACGGACCGCAGGGACGGCAGCCCTTCAGACGGACCCGCAGGGACCGGCAGCCCCTCAGACGGACCGGCAGCCCCTCAGAGGGACCGGCAGCCCTCAGACCCGCAGGGACCGGCAGCCCTCAGACGGACCCCCAGACGGACCCGCAGGGACCGGCAGCCCCTCTGACGGACCGGCAGCCCCTCAGACGGACCCGCAGGGACCGGCAGCCCCTCTGACGGACCGGCAGCCCCTCAGACGGACCCGCAGGGACCGGCAGCCCCCCAGACGGACCCGCAGGGACCGGCAGCCCCTCAGACGGACCCGCAGGGACCGGCAGCCCCTCAGACGGACCCGCAGGGACCGGCAGCCCCTCAGACGGACCCGCAGGGACCGGCAGCCCCTCAGACGGACCGGCAGCCCCTCAGACAGGGACCGGCAGCCCCTCAGACGGACCCGCAGGGACCGGCAGCCCCCCAGACGGACCGGCAGCCCCTTAGACGGACCCGCAGGGACCGGCAGCCCCCCAGACGGACCGGCAGCTCCAGTGCAAAACTGTGAGGAGAGACGCTGTGTCCAGTAACAGAAGACGGTCTTGTGGGACTTAAACCTCTGTTAAAGTTTGTCAGTTGTATGTAGTTGTTGTTGTAGTTGAACTGACAGATGTTTCGGTCCAGCTGAGACGGCGTCGGATGGAAGTGATGAGTTCAGTGATGCTGAAGGTCTCTCTCTCTCTCTCTCTCTCTCAGGTGAAGACGTCGGAGTTTTACCGCTACTCCAGGCAGCTGAGGCAGGAGGTGGACCAGGCGCTCAGCTACTTCCACGACGTCAACCAGCAGCCGCTGGTGGAGACGCCGGTCCAACCGGATCCGCTCCGTCCGCCCGCAGACCGCCGTCTTCAGGGGGATGATCGGCCACAGCATGGTCAACAGCAAGATCCTGCTGCTGCAGCGGCCCAAGGTGCTTCTGGATCTGTCACAGTCCTGCCTGGACCAAAGGGCAGATTAGCCCCGCCTCTGTAAAAATAATGGATTTATATTTATTATTGATAGATAAATACAAAACCAATTATGTAACGATAGGAAAAATAAATACAAGTAGATGCAACCTGATTTGGGAATGGGGTGAGTATTGGCAAGGACCTCGCGATACGATATGTGTTATAATAATTGGGTCACAATACGATATTATCACGACATTGCAATATCACGATATATTGCAATATTCTACCCAGTTAATATCAAAATTTAAAGTAGTAGTAGTATTTGCTTCAAATAGGGATGTAACGATATGGAACATTTGATATCTCGATTATGCTGAAAACAATTTATCACGGTTTACGATATTATCACGATATTCTTCATTACTGTACAAATGTCCAAAAAACACATACATTTAAATGATTTCACAAAATCTTGTGATTTTCTTGTCAAACTAAAACATTAGAAGTCAAAATCTAATCAAAATGAAACTTTCACATTAAAAGGGCAAACAACTGGCACAGAAAGTGGTTTTATTTTAAATGAACAAAATAAATACGAAAAACAAAGCTTATTTGTCTGGTGCAAATTTAAATAAACACTTTAACAACCATAGTAGGTCAAAATATGCAAACAATTATCAGGAACAAAAATTATAGTGAAGTTCAATTAAATAAACTTTAGACTTTATGCTGAACCGTAAATACGTATAAATGTTCAAATAAAGAAACAGTTGTTTAGGAGCCAAATATGTTGTTCTGAATTGTAGTTCACTCTGTGTGTCTGTGGGTGTCGCTGTGTTGTTACCTGAGGGTCAGGTATAAAGGTAGCTGCCTGTTATTGGTTAGCTGTTGGACCGCTGTGGCGCTAACTGCCGGCGTTATGGTTGTCGGATCAGTTAATGGAATAAAATAATATTCTAACTGCATCAGAAGAACATCGTTCAGGTCATGTTTCGATCAACACGCAACGGTAACGTTTACGAAATGTGAGTTAGCGAAGCCTGATGACCAGGTTACTCTTGGTCAAACATCTCAGTAGCTTGAAGCATTAGCCTTAGCTCCTTCAAGTTGCTTCTACAAATTACAATAAAATGTAAACAAGTGCTCTGCAGACAGATAACTGTCCTCCACCAGTTGTCCCTCTGCATTCTTAAAATAAAAAAAAAATGTCCAGACCTTGGACTTCGTCCTTTTAGTGGGTTGGTAAATGTCCTGCGTGCTATCACCACTTTCCGTCGTGAGTCGCTACAGACTTGAATGAGGCTGATATTACACATCCTGGTAATCGACCGTGATAATGAGATGAAGTCAAACATAAACGGTAAAATTTTACAGCGCTTTACCGTAATACCGGTAACCGTTCCATCCCTAGCTTCAAAACAACCTATTTATTGTTTATTATAAGTGTTTTTGCACATTTAAGTATTTTCTTTAAAAAAAAAATGATATTAGGAGCTGAAAAATTGATATTATATTGGGCGATAATCGCGATATATCGCCAAATTGATTTTTTTTTTTTCACACCCCTATATGGGATTCTTGAACCCGCTGTCCCGTCTCTCAGGTGTGGTGGGAGCTGGAGGGACCTCAGGTGCCGCTGAGACCGGACTGCCTGGCCATCGTCAACAACTTTGCCTTCCTGCTGGGTGGGGAGGAGCTGGGGCCCGACGGCGAGTTCCACGCCTCCTCCAAAGTCTACCGCTACGACCCTCGCCAGAACTCGTGGCTACGCATGGCGGACATGTCCGTGCCCAGGTCAGAGGGCGGTCCCGGCGGGAAGATCCGAGGCGTCTGACGGAGGCGGTCTGCAGCTTCACCCCTGTCCGTCTGTCTCTGTCCGCAGGTCCGAGTTCGCCGTGGGCGTCATCGGGAAGTTCATTTACGCGGTGGCGGGCCGCACGCGAGACGAGACCTTCTACTCCACGGAGCGCTACGACATCACGGAGGACCGCTGGGAGTTCGTGGACCCGTATCCCGTCAACAAGTACGGCCACGAGGGGACGGTCCTCAGCGGGAAACTGTACATCACGGGCGGCATCACGTCCTCCTCCACCTCCAAGCAGGTGTGCGTGTTCGACCCGGGGCGGGAGGCTAGCGGCGGCGGCGGCGGCGGCGGCGGAGGAGGAGGAGGAGGGGGGAGCTCGGGCGGGTCGGACTCGCACAGGACGCGCGGCGGTCGCAGCCCGCTGCTGCCCGGCACCCACGCCAGCTGCTGGGAGAACAAATCCAAAATGAACTACGCCCGCTGCTTCCACAAGATGATCTCCCACAACGGGAAGCTGTACGTGTTCGGGGGCGTGTGCGTCATCCTGCGGGCCTCCTTCGAGTCGCAGGGCTGCCCGTCCACGGAGGTGTACGACCCGGACACCGACGAGTGGACCATCCTGGCCTCCATGCCCATCGGGCGCAGCGGCCACGGGGTGGCGGTCCTGGACCGGCAGATCATGGTGCTGGGCGGGCTCTGCTACAACGGCCACTACAGTGACTCCATCCTCACCTTCGACCCGGACGAGAACAAGTGGAAGGAGGACGAGTATCCCAGGATGCCTTGCAAACTGGACGGTCTGCAGGTGTGCAGCCTGCACTTCCCAGAGTACGTGCTGGAGCACGTCAGACGCTGCAGCTGAGGTCTGCCGCACTTTTTATAGACGTAGGGACGCACTGTTCGAGGACCGGGGTCTCCCACGGTGGAGGGGGCGGGGCATCAGGGGCGGGGCTTCAGGGCACCAGGTGGGAGACTACTGACGAGCAGGCTTTTAAACCAGAGACCAGCAGCGACCTGAAGGTGAGGAGGGGCTGCTCCTCCCGTCGAAGGCAGCTCGTGGCGCGGTCAGACGTCACGCTAACGGTCGGCGCTAGCTTTCTCAGTAAAATCACAGAAAAAAAATAATAAAAAAAACAATGTCAGGTTGACTCCTGCTGGCCGACGTTGGTACTGCGGCCAGTTTCCTGTTCCTCACCTGTCGTACTAGAAACGCACTGGAAGCGTCGGGCGCCGCTAACTTTCACAACAACTCCACCAGCCACGAAAACCTGCGTCACGCGTCTCCGGACATGCCCCCCCCCCCCGGGGCGCTACGTTAAATCTGTCGACCGTAGCTTTAGTGGATTATATGTAACGGGATGAAGCGCACAGGTATCAGGTATGAGGTGAAGCTGTAACACTATACGCTGTAGCGTAGTTAGCTTTATAATCCAGATATCAACCGCAGATGTAGGAATCGAACGTGTGACACCGTCGCTGTGGACCTTCCTGTTGTCGCCTGATAGATTCGTGTTTCGGTTCCGGCGCGTTGGAGGTTTCAGTCCCAGCGTAGTTCCCATGTTCCCCGGCTTCACCGCCACTTCCTGTTACTCTGAACGCACCGCTTCGCACCTCGTTCGTTGACGCCGCTAACGCTAGCAACGTTAGCGTTAGCCCCCCCCCCCCATCACGTTCTCCTCCTCCTCGGGTCTTCATCTCAGGGCGTTGACTCTCCAGCTACGGGTCGAGACGGGTCAGGGTCTGACCGGACCTCTATAGATGAGACGGGTCAGGGTCTGACCGGACCTCTATAGGTGAGACGGGTCAGGGTCTGACCGGACCCCTATAGGTGAGACGGGTCAGGGTCTGACCGGACCTCCATCTATGAGACGGGTCAGGGTCTGACTGGACCTCCACAGATGAGACGGGTCAGGGTCTGACCGGACCTCCATCGGTGAGACGGGTCAGGGTCTGACTGGACCTCCATAGATGAGACGGGTCAGGGTCTGACTGGACCTCCATAGATGAGACGGGTCAGGGTCTGACTGGACCTCCATAGATGAGACGGGTCAGGGTCTGACCGGACCTCCATAGATGAGATGGGTCAGGGTCTGACCGGACCTTTATAGGTGAGACGGGTCAGGGTCTGACCGGACCTCTATAGGTGAGACGGGTCAGGGTCTGACCGGACCTCCACAGGTGAGACGGGTCAGGGTCTGACCGGACCTCCATAGATGAGACGGGTCAGGGTCTGACCGGACCTCCACAGATGAGACGGGTCAGGGCCTGACCGGACCTCCACAGATGAGACGGGTCAGGGCCTGACTGGACCTCTATAGATGAGACGGGTCAGGGTCTGACCGGACCTCTATAGATGAGACGGGTCAGGGTCTGACCGGACCTCTATAGGTGAGACGGGTCAGGGTCTGACTGGACCTCTATAGGTGAGACGGGTCAGGGTCTGACTGGACCTCTATAGATGAGACGGGTCAGGGTCTGACCGGACCTCTATAGATGAGACGGGTCAGGGTCTGACTGGACCTCTATAGGTGAGACGGGTCAGGGTCTGACTGGACCTCTATAGATGAGACGGGTCAGGGTCTGACTGGACCTCTATAGGTGAGACGGGTCAGGGTCTGACCGGACCTCCACAGGTGAGACGGGTCAGGGTCTGACTGGACCTCTATAGATGAGACGGGTCAGGGTCTGACTGGACCTCCATAGATGAGACGGGTCAGGGTCTGACTGGACCTCCATAGGTGAGACGGGTCAGGGTCTGACCGGACCTCCATAGGTGAGACGGGTCAGGGTCTGACCGGACCTCTATAGATGAGACGGGTCAGGGTCTGACTGGACCTCCACAGGTGAGACGGGTCAGGGTCTGACCGGACCTCTATAGGTGAGACGGGTCAGGGTCTGACCGGACCTCTATAGATGAGACGGGTCAGGGTCTGACTGGACCTCCATAGATGAGACGGGTCAGGGTCTGACTGGACCTCCATAGATGAGACGGGTCAGGGTCTGACCGGACCTCCATAGATGAGACGGGTCAGGGTCTGACCGGACCTCCACAGGTGAGACGGGTCAGGGTCTGACCGGACCTCCACAGGTGAGACGGGTCAGGGTCTGACTGACGCTGATTTCAGGCGTCGCCACACCAGCATCGAGGGGGCGGGGCTTCTGTGACGAGCTGTAACGGCCTGATTTCTCAACGTTTATTTAATTTAATGTTACTCCCAGATTTAAACCCAGCTGTGCCAGTTTTCCTCCAGATGTTAAAGGGAACCTGCAGCCGTCGGCGTCCAGATGTGATGAGTCGCTGTCGTCACTGCTTTTTATTTTTATTTTTATTTTTAACTCCAGTTTTCATTCAGCTGTGAAACATCTCTCCATTGTTCTGTCGGTTCTTGTTAAGCTAATTCCAGACGGCGTGTTTTTAGTTACCTGGTGAAACTGCTGCTCGATGGTCGGCTCCACCTCTGCGTTATATTATTATTATTATTATTATTGTTTTGTTTTAATGAGTTTGTGAGCCAACTGTGAAAAGGGCTAGAGCACATGACCGATGCAGTTCTGTCTGTTAGCGGCGTATTTAACTTATTTATTTTCTGACGTATCGCTTTTCACGAAGCTATGCAGTAGCGGTCGTAGGATTATTTATGATGACCACAGTTTCACGCTGAATCCTGTCGTCCCCCCCCCCCCCCCCCCCCGACCCCCCCCCCCGGCCAGGTGGAAGGGTCAGAGGTCGCTGCTCCTCTACTTCCTCCTCCTGCAGGCTCGATTCTTCTTCAGGCGGTTCCTCCTCGTGTTTCCCGCCCCTGCAGCTCCGCCTCCATCGCTGCAGGCGTTCATGCACTGTCTCTCGGGGGGTTATTTCCCTCCTCCAGCACTTTCTACATCTCCTCGTTCGTTCCTCCAGGTAGCGGCAGGTTTATATCATTAACTGGAATCGGTTTCACTTTAGAATTAATTAGTTCTCTTCCCACAAACGATGTGAATAATGTGATGCAGCACTCGGACACTTACACGTCGTTAATAAAATCTGATCAAACCCCCGTTAGCGGGAGCTTTTCCTCTCGTCACTTCTCTTCGTCCTGAGGGGACGAGAGACTCTTCGACTCGTCCTCCTTTTCGTCCTCCTCCGCTCACGTTGCCGTTTCCTGTCCAGAGTCGAGGCACATCAGTCGCAGCTGCGTCCTTTAGTCCCGCGGTCTTCAGTCCGTCGGTAGGAAACAGGATAGGGGATTTAAGAAAAATAGACAAAAAAAAAGAGGAAAATACAAAAAAACAACAACAACAAAAAAACAAACTTGCTACAGCGACTGTATCGAAGAAGACGGTGAAATCAGATATCCTATAATCTGAGTAGAGACTCTTTGGAAATGATTTGTAACTTCTTTCCAGAAATAAATGTTCATATTGGTCAACTTTTAGCCGACTGTGTGGTGCTTCTTTATGTAATTAATGTGAAGAATTAAATTCATGTCCCAGTAAAAGCAGAAATCCACAGGTGAGTAAAGGCAATAAATGTTATCTGTATTTTTTGAGTAATTGAGTAAATAAGATTTTTTATTTTTTTAGTATTTAGGCTGTATATTTGCATATTAACTGAACAGTGAAACTTCACGTGTCTTTTACTGTCAGAAAATTAAAACTGTTTTGGGGATTTAAAAAGTTACCAGTGATGAATGTGGAACATGGAAATGAATATCAGTGAGGAGAACTGGCATCAAAGAGGGAAAAAGGACATGATTTACGCTGGTACAGTCCAGTTTTGACAGCTGTAAATATTCTGGTTCTGATCAGGAACATTCAGAATACTGAACTGATCCAGATCTTTGTACATCTGACATCTATATAGACAGGTGGAGGTCGACGCTGGGATGATCAGAGGAGGGAACTGCAGGTTAGTATGTAACTTTTTTTTTTATTTTTATTATAATTTTTTTATATATATTTTTTAATTTTATTTTTATTTTTTTCTTTTTTTATTTTAATTTTTAAATTTATTTATTTATTTTATTTTTTATTTTATTTATTTATTTTTAATGTAATTATTTTTATTAATTTATTTATTTTTTATTTTTATTTATTTTTTTTCAACTTTTCCCTTTAACTGAAACCAACTTCAGCGTTGTGACGTTTTTAAATTTGACGACGTGCAACGCGCATGCGCATGGGCTGCTCCGGCTTGCCGTAGAAAGCGAAAGCTAGTTGAATGAAAATGTCATACGTCAAGCTGGTAACTATTCTGGACAATATTCGGTTTTTAAAGCTTTTAAAAATTCACAGCGTAGCAGCTTAGTGATTATTCTTAAATGGAAGGAGGGTAGTTGATAAAAGGAGGTTGAGTTGAACGCTTCGCCAACAGCCGGACTTAGCATGTTGCTAGCTGCTACCTGTGATTGACAGGCGGAGGGTTAATGAGTAGCTGTCGGTGTCCGCGGCTCTACCGCGTCCTTGTGGTGCTAATTGTGGTGTTAATTAACTATTTAACTTGGGCTCAGATGACGGAGCTGACATGTCTCTTTATTATTTTTGTGTCTGCCGCTCGTCCGCCAGGTGTCGCTGTGCGCCGCCGCCGCTCCGGGGCTGCTGGGCGCGATGAGGAGCGGCCCGCTGCTGGCCGCCGGCGGCGACGGGAGGAGGAAGAGCAGCCAGCCGGCTCTGAGCATCGACGAGGTGGGTCACAGCTGGACGTCACCTCTGCAACATCCCAGAAACAAGTTCACACCATAAACATGCACAAGTTACCGCCCCTTTTCAAATCAGAGTAAAGTTTTCCTGTTTCAGGCCAGTCAGATAAGATAAGATACACTTTATTGATTTCCACTTTGGGGGATCAATAAAGTGTATCTTATCTTATTAGCTAAATTATTTCTATTTGTTCATGTGAGGATGATGATTAGAGAAGGATGTTTTCTTTCTCCATCATCTCCTCAGTATCTGGTCTCGTCGTCTCTAAACTGTCTGTCTCGGCTCAGTGGTTCTGGTTTCCTTCCAGAAGCTTCTCTCAGTAGTTTCCTGAATTCTGGTCCGGTCCTCCTGACAGAACCGGAGTCAGGTCTGGAGGTCTCCTGTTCAGCTCTGACCACAGATGTTCTCCAGGACTGAGATCAGGTCTTTGTGGTGTTCACTCCAGAACATGGACTCTGTGGTCCTGAAGCCTCTCAGTAACTAATCTGGTGGTGCGTTCAGGGTCGTCGTCCATCTGGAGACCCGTTAG
The DNA here is from genome assembly GCA_018398805.1 of Hirundichthys speculiger. Classification (NCBI taxonomy): domain Eukaryota; kingdom Metazoa; phylum Chordata; class Actinopteri; order Beloniformes; family Exocoetidae; genus Hirundichthys; species Hirundichthys speculiger. Next base: position 328,710 of record JAGFBZ010000869.1, read on the forward strand.
TGTCCAAGCTTTAACTTCCTGGCTGATGTCTGAGATGTTGCTTCAATGTTTCTCCAGAATGTTCTTTCCTCATGATCTCTCAGCTAAACACCCCCACATCATGATGCTGCCACCCCCGTGCTTCACAGCTGGATGATGTTCTGAGGTCTTTCTCCTCCAGATGTAACAATGGTCATCATGTCTAAACAGTTCAGTTTTAGTTGACCTCCCCAGATTTCCCCAGACCTTCCCAGACCTCTTCAGACCTCCACAGACCTCCCCAGACCTCCCTGAACTTCCCCAGACCTCCCCAGACCTCCCCGGACCTCTTCAGACCCCTTCAGACCTCCCCAGACCTCCCCGGACCTCTTCAGACCCTCCGCAGACCTCTCCAGACCTCCACGGACCTCCCCAGAACTCCCCGGACCTCCCCAGACCTCCCCGGACCTCCCCAGAACTCCCCGGACCTCTTCAGACCTCCCCAGACCTCTCCAGAGCTCTCCAGACCTCTCCAGAACTCACTGGACCTCCACAGACCTCCCCGGACCTCCCCAGACCTCCCCGGACCTCCCCAGAACTCCCCGGACCTCTTCAGACCTCCCCAGACCTCCCCGGACCTCCCCAGACCTCCCCGGACCTCTTCAGACCTCCCCAGAACTCCCCAGACCTTTTCAGACCTCTCCAGAACTTTAAGTGCCCTGAAACGAAACCTGTGGAAGCACGATTCCCAGTCCACGTGGGCCGCCGTCCCTTTAGACCTGAGCTCCGTGACCCGCCGCTGGACCTCGCGGTCTGACCGACATCGCTCTGCTGTTTGTTTCAGCTGCCGTCTCTGTACACCTCTCCGGAATCGAACCCCCGGTACGTGGAGCCAGAGGCCGGCCCCCTGGAGCAGAGCGTCGCGTCGCTGAGGAGATGGGCGGAGCCGTACACCAGCCAGTGTCAGGTGATCCTGCTCACCGGTCGAGGCGGACGAGGACATTTGTAGCTTTCTTCGGGGAACCTGTCTTTGTTTATTCCAGTTTCCAACAGTCCTAAGTTTAGATTTCACTTGTTATTGCAGAACGTTTCTCATCCTGCTGGATCTGAGACTCCTCTGGTCCTCACGGTGTTCAGGAAAAGCTCGATTATTTTTAATACAGAAAGGAAATCCTATTTATTCATGTCAGCTTGGCTGATCCCTGTTTCTGCTCTCATCAGTTGTCGTTCTAACTCTTTGTTTCCGTTTGTTTTGGCAGCTAACGGTCCAGGCAGGATTGGAGAAGGTTGAGGTGAGTTCCTGTCAAATATAATCCCTTTAATGTCTTTATATCGGGCTCTGATGGGGAACAGAGCGACTGCAAGCGAAGCTTCAGTTTCACAGCTGTCAACATTTCCCTTTGAGGTTTCTACTTCCTCTTTCATTTTACGCAGTGACTTTAACACTTCTGTCCTAAATGCTACGACGCCACTTTCTGTACAGAACACCGTCTTTTATAAGTCGACTTGTCATTTTTCAGAAGCAACTTTGCAAAGTTGACGGCAAGCCCTCCAATCAAGTTCAGTCTTTTACTAAGTGTGTTTTCACTAGAGCTGAGCGATTTTATCGATTCTGCGATATATATCGATGTTTTATTTCCCCAGAGAGTATCGATTTTTTAGCCGTGGGTATCGATATTCTGAGCTTCTTCCAAAACCCCCGTGTCCCACCTTTAAAAGCTTGCAAGCAACAATTTGCACTGTTTAAATAAATGAAACTATTTTTCTCAACACATCTTTTATTCATTTTGTCCAGCATTTACAAGCTGCCTGTCAGCCATATAATGTGTAGTTGATGCTTTCAGTTCAGTTAATTCAAACAAAGTCATTGGAACACTCACAAGATGTCACCAAAATCACTTTGTCCCTTTAAAAATCTTTCGGAAAATGATGTAAATGTATCGTAAGATGAATATCGATATATATCGTATCGCAAGCCGAATATTGTGTATCTTATCGTATCGGAAGATTAGTGTATCGCTACAGCCCTTATCGTATCGTGAGACAAATATCGCGTATTGCATCGCGAGATTAGTGTATCACTACAGCCCTTATCGTATCGTGAGACGAAAGTCGTGTATCGTATCGTGAGATTAGTGTATTGCCACAGCCCCAATCATATCATGAGACGAATATAGTGTAACGTATCGTAAGATTAGTGTATCGCTACAGCCCTTATCGTATCGTGAGACGAACATCGTGTATCGTATCGGGAGATTAGTGTGTCGCTATAGCCCTAATCGTATCGTGAGATGAATATTGTATCGTATTGGGAGATTAGTGTATCGCTACAGCCCTTATCGTATCGTGAGCTGAATATCGTGTATCGTATCGTGAGATTAGTGTATCGCTACAGCCCTTATCGTATCGTGAGACGAATATCGCGTATTGTATCACGAGATAAGTGGATCGCTGTAGCCCTTATCGTATCGTGAGACGAATATCGTGTATCTTATCGTATCGGGAGATTAGTGTATACTACAGCCCTAATCGTATCGTGAGCCGAATATCGTGCATTGTGTTGTGAGATTAGTGTATTGCTACAGCCCTTATCGTATCGTGAGACGAATATCGTGTAATGTATCGCAAGATTAGTGTATCGCTACAGCCCTTATCGTATCGTGAGATGAATATCGTATCGTAAGATTAGTGTATCGCTACAGCCCTTATCGTACCGTGAGACGAATATCGTATCGTATCGTGAGATTAGTGTATCACTACAGCCCTTATCGTATCGTGAGCTGAATATTGTGTATCGTATCGTGAGATTAGTGTATTGCTACAGCCCTTATCGTATCGTGAGACGAATATCGTGTATCGTATCGCGAGATTAGTGTATCGCTACAGCCCTTATCGTATCGTGAGACGAATATCGTGTATCTTATCATGAGATTAGTGTATCGCTACAGCCCTTATCGTATCGTGAGACGAATATCGTGTATCTTATCATGAGATTAGTGTATCGCTACAGCCCTTATCGTATCATGAGACGAATATCGTGTAATGTATCGTGAGATTAGTGTATCGCTACAGCCCATATCGTATCGTGAGACGAATATCGTGTAAAGTATCGTGAGATTAGTGTATCGCTACAGCCCATATCGTATCGTGAGACGAATATCGTGTAATGTATCGTGAGATTAGTGTATCGCTACAGCCCTTATCGTATCGTGAGACGAATATCGTGTAATGTATCGCGAGATTAGTGTATCGCTACAGCCCTTATCGTATCGTGAGATGAATATCGTATCGGGAGTTTAGTGTATTGCTACAGCCCTTATCGTATCGTGAGACGAATATCGTGTAATGTATCGTGAGATTAGTGTATCGCTACAGCCCTTATCGTATCGTGAGACGAATATCGTGTAATGTATCGCGAGATTAGTGTATCGCTACAGCCCTTATCGTATCGTGAGATGAATATCGTATCGGGAGATTAGTGTATCGCTACAGCCCTTATCGTATCATGAGACGAATATCGTGTAATGTATCGTGAGATTAGTGTATCGCTACAGCCCTTATCGTATCGTGAGACGAATATCGTGTAATGTATCGCAAGATTAGTGTATCGCTACAGCCCTTATCGTATCGTGAGATGAATATCGTATCGTAAGATTAGTGTATCGCTACAGCCCTTATCGTACCGTGAGACGAATATCGTATCGTATCGTGAGATTAGTGTATCGCTACAGCCCTTATCGTACCGTGAGACGAATATCGTATCGTATCACGAGATTAGTGTATAGCTACAGCCCTAGTATTCACCATGATGAGCCGGGCCTCCAGAATCGGACATGTGACTGCCGGGTCTGGCTCCGGTCTGAACCGGGACCGGAAATGTTCTTTAACAACTAATCAGGTTAATTAGACCGCCAGCCCCGGCTGTGACTCGCCCTCTCCAGTTACGGTGTTTACTCCCACCGCGTCATCATGTCGGCCTCGTCTTCGTTGGATAACGGGGTTTGTTTTGACCCGACGAAGACCAGCCGCTCCGGTTACAAGCCGTCCAGCTCGTCCTTACAGTCGCACTGTTGATGCCCAGATTGACATGAGACGTTAAAGAGGAGACTGAGACCTTTTCTGCTTCTCTGTCCCCGTGGTGATCTCTGGACCGCAGACGGCCTACAGGACGGCGGAGCCCACCATCAACGCGTCCGTGGCGGCGGTCACCGGTGAGGAAACGCTGGACTGGCTCAGGAGGAGGATGAGGCCCGCTGGAGACGGCGGTTTGGTCCGTAGCTGAAGGATCAAAAGTGAAGCTGTATGTTGTTGGTGGATGTGAGCGACGGAGGGAAATACTTGATCAGGACAGAAAGAGTCTTGACTTCCTCCGTCTGGATCGTTCATGGAAGCTACATGCTGTGGTTTTTATTTACATCAGTTTCACCTTTTCAATAATATTGGTGGTGAAAGAGAGAGAGAATCCAGTTGTTAGGACTGCTGTGAAGTCATGTGACTCCTCTGTCCCGCAGAGACGTACCGGTTCCTCAGCGACCCCCCTCCTGACCTCTACCCCAGCGTGGCGGCGGTGGGATTCTCCGGCTTCCTGGGAATTTATTTGGCCAAAGGTAATAAACCTTCTGCGAGAGGCTGATCCAGGCAGGGTAAGAAACTTGGGATTCAGGCGGTGCTGCACCTTTGTGTACCTGGGTGAGGTCGTTGCTGATGTCACGCCGTCGGCGCATACGACAAGGATGTGAACAAATGTGGCCCGTCATGGTTGGTAACCAGCTAAACATTCCTCGCTGTGGATTAGGGATGGAACGGTTAGCCGGTAGGGATGCACATTTTGGATTTTTTTTAATGACCGCTAACCGACGCCCTTTAACGATTAATAACCGTTAACCAATAAGTCCGGGAGGGTTGGCTGCAGCGATGTTGCGCGCGTTGTCGTGGACGCATGCGGACACTTCCCCGTGTATACTCTCACGGCAACGTGTCGCCATCAGCTTGTCGCAGAGATGCCGCCGTCACTTTTGATTTATACTAGCACGGTCTCCGCTATGTTATTCCACGCCACAACGCAAGAGCGACAATCACGAATTAGCTAAACTTACTAAACGTATCTCTTGCGTTTTTCCACTTCCTCTCCGTCTCGGCCGTATCCAGACCCACATTCATCACTATCTCCCTCCATGAATTACTAGAATATGTGCTGTCGTTGTAGCGTGGAGAACCAGAATCGTACAGATGTGGGTACTTCCTCATTTTTTCGATGACGTGCTCTTTTCTACGCAGATGTAGAATTGACCAATCAGAGGCCTGTTGCACCTGTCGACACACCCCCATGAGTTGATTGAATTACGTAGTTCAAAAACAAAATTGACCGTTAGTATTAATCGGTTGTAGTTACTGTTATCAGTTAAACGGTTAACCATGTGCATCCCTAGTTACCGGTATTACGGTAAAGCGCGGTAAAATGTGACGCGATAACGATTACCGTTTATGTTTGACTTCATCTCAATATCGCGGTCGATTACCAGGATCTGTAATATCAGCCTCATTCAAGTCCGAGAGCAACTCGGGACTGTGTCTCGCGTGAATATGTAGCTTGTAACATAGGTATCGTAACGTTAGCATGGCGGAAAGTGGTGATAGCACGCAGGACATTTACCAACCAGCAAAAGGATGAAATCCTATTGTTTTTATTTTTTTTAAGAAAGCAGAGGGACAACTGGTGGAGGAGAGTTATCCTGTCTGCGGAGCTCTTGTTTACATTTTATTGTAATTTGTAGAAGCAACTTGAAGGAGCTAAGGCTAACGCTTCAAGCTACTGAGATGTTTGACCAAGAGGAACCTGGTCGACGCTAGGGATGCACATGGTTAACCGTTTAACCGATAACAGTAACTCTAACCGATTAATACTAACGGTCAATTTTGTTTTTAAGCTATGTAATTCAATCAACTCATGGGGGCGTGTCGACAGGTGCAAAAATGAGGAAGTACCCACATCTGTACGATTCTTGTTCTCCACTACAAAGACAGCACATATTCTAGTAATTCATGGAGGGAGATAGCGATGAATGTGGGTCTGGATACGGCCGAGACGGTGAGGAAGTGGAAAAACGCAAGAGATAAGTTTAGTAAATTTAGCTAGTTCCTGATTGTCGCTCTTGCGCTCTGGCGTGGAATAACATAGCGGAGACCGTGCTAGTATAAATCAAAAGTGACGGCAGCATCTCTGCGACAAGCTGACGGCGATACATTGCTGCGAGAGTAAACACGGGGAAGTGTCCGCATGCGTCCACGACAACGCGCGAAACATCGCGGCAGCCGACCCTCCCCGACTTATCGGTTAACGGTTATTCATCGTTAAAGGACATCGGTTAACCTTCATAAAAAAAATCCAAAATGTGCATCCCTAGTCGACGCGCTTCGCTAACTTGCATTTCGTAAATGTTACTGCTGCGTGTTGATCCAAAAATGACCGGAACGATCTTCTTCTGATGCAGGTTAAAATATTAATTTATTCCATTAACCGATCCGACAACCATAACGCCGGCGGTTAGCGCCACAGCGGTCAAACAGCTAACCAATAACAGGCAGCTACCTTTAGATATGGAATGAAGAAGACCGTTATAATATCGTAAACCGTGATAATTTGGTCACTATAATCGAGATATCAAATGTTCCATATCGTTACATCCCTACTGTGGATGTTTGGTTTGTTGGGGTCACACGGTCTCCGTCCGTCTTCGGGGTTAAACGTTCAGAACCGTTGTTCTTGTGTTCCAGGCTCCAGGATCAAGCGGCTGGTGTTCCCAGTTGGACTCGTGGCTCTGAGCGCCTCCATGTTTTACCCTCAGCAGGCGGCGACCCTTGTTGAAAGGTGCGTATGAAACGTAACTTCCCCCTCTGTAGGTCTGGAGTGTCACGTACTCGCCAGAATGTTCTGGAAACCTGGGGAACCTTCTGTGGGTTCAGCCCGCCTCAGCAGTCCCAGTCTGAACTTTTCTACCGGTTTCAGAACTGGTTTGGACTGGGTTTTTGACCAGTTTTAGCTGCTCTGGTCACTATCTGTGTCTGTAACAGCTGACATCTGCTGTTAGTAGCCTGTTTGAGTTACTAACGAGACTCCAGATTTTATTTCCCATCATCATGTGACATCGGACCAGAACCAGTATGAACAGGTCTTCCCAGTTAGTGAAACTGGTTATTCTGGGTTGGTTTGTAGCAGCTGAGTCTCATCTAACACAGATACGAAGAAAAAGAAGCGCGGCTGCTTCAGCTCGTCTATTTCACGATAGTTGTGTCTAAGCTGGGACTTTCCATGGGACTGTGGAGACGACGACCCAGACAGTTCTGACGGTGTCTGTCCCAGCAGTAACTGTCTCTGTACCAGCAGTAACCGTCTCTGTCCCAGCAGTAACTGTCTCTGTCCCAGCAGTAACTGTCTCTGTCCCAGCAGTAACTGTCTCTGTCCCAGCAGTAACTGTCCCAGCAGTAACTGTCTCTGTCCCAGCAGTAACTGTCTCTGTCCCAGCAGTAACTGTCTCTGTCCCAGCAGTAACTGTCCCAGCAGTAGTATCTCTGTCCCAGCAGTAACTGTCCCAGCAGTAACTGTCTGTCCCAGCAGTAACTGTCTCTGTCCCAGCAGTAACTGTCTCTGTCCCAGCAGTAACTGTCCCAGCAGTCTGTCTGTCCCAGCAGTAACTGTCCTGTCCTCAGTAACCTCTGTCTAACGTCCCAGCAGTAACTGTCTCTGTCCCAGCAGTAACTGTCTCTGTCCCAGCAGTAACGGTCTCTGTCCCAGCAGTAACTGTCTCTGTCCCAGCAGTAACTGTCTCCCAGCAGTAACTAGTCAGCGTCCTGTCTAACTGTCTGTCCCCAGCAGGTAACTGTCCTGTCCCAGCAGTAACGGTCTCTGTCCCAGCAGTAACTGTCTCTGTCCCAGCAGTAACTGTCTCTGTCCCAGCAGTAACCGTCTCTGTACCAGCAGTAACTGTCCCAGCAGTAACTGTCCCAGCAGTAACTGTCTCTGTCCCAGCAGTAACTGTCCCAGCAATAACGGTCTCTGTCCCAGCGGTAACCATCTCTGTCCCAGCAGTAACTGTCCCAGCAGTAACCGTCTCTGTCCCAGCAGTAACTGTCTCTGTCCCAGCAGTAACTGTCCCAGCAGTAACTGTCTCTGTCCCAGCAGTAACGGTCTCTGTCCCAGCAGTAACTGTCCCAGCAGTAACTGTCTCTGTCCCAGCAGTAACTGTCTCTGTCCCAGCAGTAACTGTCTCTGTCCCAGCAGTAACTGTCCCAGCAGTAACTGTCTCTGTCCCAGCAGTAACTGTCTCTGTCCCAGCAGTAACTGTCCCCAGCAGTAACTGTCTCTGTCCCAGCAGTAACTGTCTCTGTCCCAGCAGTAACTGTCTCTGTCCCAGCAGTAACTCTCTGTCCCAGCAGTAACTGTCTCTGTCCCAGCAGTAACTGTCTCTGTCCCAGCAGTAACTGTCTCTGTCCCTGTTTTTAGATTTTTAGCCGCCGGTTCTCCGGTTCTGTTCGCTGCAGGAGGAAACCAGCGGCCCGACCTCGTTAGCAGCGCGACACCACAGACGTCGGGCCGCTCAGTCCTTCCCGGCACCGTTTATCGGTTTCCTGTGAGCGTTTGATCTGGTTTCCCTCCAGGAAGGGGCGGAGCTTCCGCTCAGGAAGCCCAGGTTGTGAATCGTGTTTTTAATTTCCACCCTCGTCTGGGTCGCTTTATTCGTTCCTGTTTGCTCCGCACGAACGCGGCGGCTCGACCCGGTCGCACCTCAGCCTGCAGCGCATGCAGAGACGGAAAGGGGGCGGGGCTTGAGCTGGCGAGATAAAGGAAGCGGGTTTAAAAACAAACAGAAAAGAGGAATGGAGCAGCAGATGTCCACAAACATCACTTCAGTCGTCTTCTTTTTATTTTTCTTTTCTTAGGTGAGTCGTGACTCAGCGTACGCCTGGACTCAGCAGGGCCGCGTTACCATGGAGACCCTGTGGAGCGAGCCTCCGTTCGGGAAGAAAAAGGTGAGCGTGGCGTTTCTGTGCGTGTTTCACTGGCTCGTTTTGTTTATTTCTTTAATCATTCCCACTGATGTGTCTCAGAAACCTGAGAAGAAAGAGGAGACGGAGAGAGACGACGCCAGCAGCTGAGGACGACGTCCACGTCCACACGTCCAGCATCCAGTAACACACACTCCTGTGAATCTGTCCTCTGACTCGTTTCCACTCAGGTCTCCGAAGGTCACAGGAAGGGTCGTAACCATCATTAGGAGTTTATAAACCTCCCAGTAGTTCCTGAACGCGCCCTCCACTGGTTTGTTTTAGCTCCAGTTCACTGTTTGATTCCTGGAAAATTCATCCTCCTCCGTCAACATTCCTCCCGTCCCGTTTTGATGACCTCTGCACATTCAAACCCCCCACGTCCAGTTTAAACCCGTATTAACCCTCAGATGTCTCCTTCTCTTCTCGTCTCAACACGTATTCATGTATATCTGTGTTTTTTCTTGTGTTTTATGGACCAAAGTTTTCAAACAAGGACTTAAAAAAGAATTTCTGTTCTGAGAGAAACTGACAGACAGGAGGACGAAACGGTGACGGGTTTTATCAGACAACCGGCAGACGATGAAACTATGAAGTCACGGAGCTTCTCTGAACGCTCTAAAACCCTCGTCTGTTCGTTTTCACTTCCTCACATCCCGACGGCCGTCTGAGCGCGTGCAGAACACAAACCGGTCTGAACTCGTCTGCTCCGGAGGATCCTGCCGGTGCGACCGCGTGACAAACGAAGGAGTCGTGTTCGGGTCACGTGGATGAAACACTGCAGTGATGATTGGCTGTTAATGAACGTATTAATGAGCTTATTTATAAACTAACTGTTCCAGTAACGCACTGTAGTTGGTTTGTGTCATTAAACCTGCTATTTAACACTTAAAACTGTTGTTTTCTCTGAAACTTAAAGACTCAAGTTGGTTTTTCTATTTATGTCTGTGCTCACAGTTTCATTAGAAATCTGAAATATGCACCATTTTTTGCCATTTTATTAAAATAAAAAGATAGATTTACATATGTATAATTCCAAAGAAGTTGGGAGTTTTGGAAATGTAAATAAAATGAAAACTAGAAGACTTTAAAATCACAGGAGCCAATACAGTCAAGGAAAAATTATTAGACCAGCCTTGTTTTCTTCAGTTTCTTGTTCATTTTAATGCCTGGTACAACTAAAGGTACATTTGTTTGGACAAACATAACGATAACCACAAAGATTGCTCATAAGAGTTTTATTTAAGAGCTGATATCTTACCATTTTCCATGGTTTTCTTGATTATAACCTAAATCACTTAAGTTTTTACATCAATAGCTATGGCATTGTACTGCCAAAAACACTGCTTTTATGCATTCAGTGTTTTCTTTTCTGTCTGTTTTAGTCACATGATGACGTTTAGTGGTACCAGGTATTAAAATGAACAAGAAACTGAAGAAAAAATGGTGGTCTAATAATTTTTTCCACGACTGTATTTCATTCACATTTGATGTCAGCTGCAGGTCTCAAACCGAACCGGCCAAAGCTGTGGGTCCAGTTCTGCTCCTTGGAGCGGGAAACGTCCCAAAAGGTTTCCATATTGGATGAAAATGTATGAATTGATGGTTCAGGATAAGATTTCTTCTCATTTGTGTGACTATTAACGTCAGCTTTTCTTCAGAGGACGTGGCTGCTGATATTTGTCTGTTAATACGGCTCTCAGATCTCACCGTGACGTACGGGGAAAGGTACAGGTGTGTTCGGAGGTCTTGTTCCTCCTGCAGCCTTATCTGCTCGTCCATGTGTCGCCTGCAGACAACGTGACTTGAGGAACAACCTCAACCCAACGACGTTCCAGTCTGGATGAGTCTCCGCTGAGGTCGTGTTTCTGCAGATGAGGTTTTCCTCCCTGCAGTTAAAGAGCTGATGACAGATTAGAAGCATTTCTCAGCGTTTGTGGTTTCAGCTCAACCAGCTGAGTCCTGACATGCACCAACCGGTTTTATACGGCTGTTACGTCGTCTGCCTTTTTCTTCCTCTTCAGGCGCTTGGAAGTGTTTTATCTCTTCGGTTATGAAGCTGTTCACTTTGTTCACACCACAAATCTTTGCTTGTTTTTTCCTGCCGGTGCAGAGGTGGAGGTCTGCGTTCTGCTGCTCTGATTGGTAACACGGATGAATAAAACTATGTAAAACAATAAAACGCTCCTGCAGGATACTGAAGGAGTTAACTGAATGTTGAGCTTCCATCAGCTCCAGCCTGGTCACGTCCTACTGGGATGTTATGTGGACTGTAGGTCTTGAGGTCCCTCAGGGTTGTGTAATGGGGTCCCTGTGGAAGGGGGCTCCTCCCTACAGACATCATCAGCTCCCAGGTGCTAAAATATGATCCACGAAAATGCCAGGATGCAGGTTTTTTTTTCCCTGGAGACCTTTGCCATTCACATTTTATAGATTTTTAAAATGTTTTTATGAACAATAACAAAGTCCACCGACAAACAGTGGATAACAAACTCCGTGGGTAGAAGGTCGTAATCAAACAAAATCTGCTCTCACAGCAGGAATATACATTAGTCGTCAAAAATATCCATTTGTAGCTTCAATTTAAAAGTTTTTCTTTCCATTGTAATCATCTTGTAAATAACAGTTTCCGTCATTAGCCATTTACGAGTTCTACTTTTCCTTGCAGCTACTAACAAAATTCTCATCAAATATGAGTCGGCCCAGATACATAATTTTAAAATTTAAATTAATTTTTATTTTAAACATTGTTTCCAGTACCTTATGCACCTCTTTCCAAAATGGGGCTATAAAAGTCAAATCCCAAAAGATATGGAAATAATTTGACCACATAACCTCCCAACAGTCTGTTTGAAGTGAGCATCTAGATTTAAAAATAACGCGTCACATTTTTCCAACTAAACTCCCTCCATAAAGGAGCACTGGTAACTACTGGTTACTACTGGTTACTACTGGTAACTACTGGTTTCTACTGGTAACTACTGGTAACTACTGGTTACAGACCATTGCTGCTTACAAATCATTTCCCAACCTTCTTCAGATAAAGAAAGGTTTCCCTCTCTTTCCCATCTTGTTTTTATATGATTTGAATCATTTGCTTTACAATTTTGTATCTCAATATATATTTTTGAAATCATTTTTTTGGTATGGGAGGTCTTTATATGTACTTAGAAAAATTTCAAGAATTTCTCCTTTTAAAAAAAATTGGTTGTTTGAATTTTTTTATCAACAAAATCTCTCTTTAAACAGCGTAGTAGGCAGATTTACACCATATTTTAAACTTTGAGTCGGTTTTGCCTGGTGCAAAATCTGGATCAGAAGCAAACCTTAAAAAAAAAAAATCTGTCTTTTCACGTAATTGGTACCTTTTTAATATATCACTCCAAATCTTGATTGAACTTTTGATCCAAGAATTATTAGTGTCCCTCAGATACTTCAATTCAAGGGGTTACCAATAAGTGTAGTAACTGGAGTTTTATCTACTAAACCACATTCTATCTCCAGATTGTCCTGCAGAGTTAAGTTTACTGTGTCACCTCAGCATATCTCTTTTATTGTCGTTGCTCAACACTTTTACGGGGCAGCGTCCTTCTGGGAAGATTAACCCATCAAACCCAAATAAACTAGAAAAGCACTCGAAGAGCGCAGACCTCCGCCAAGCACAACAGTTCCCCCATATAGCGATTTAAAGATCCGCCTTCTGGATCAGATCCGGATCAGCCTTTGAAATTTGATAGAGGTTTCCATTGTCAATCCCTGAGTCAAATTTCATGAGTTTTGGGCGATTAATTAACGGAGATATTGATAAACAAAATTTTCGGCCCTATTGACCGCGATGTTATCGAAAATTTGAAAGTGATCCAGTAAAAATGAAATACAGGCGTTTATTATTATGAAATACATGTTTATTATTATGATATATTTCCCATTATTATAAAAAAATGTAATTATTATGAAATATATTTTATTATTATTTAATCTTAGTTTAATGCATAATAGTTTATTTCAGAATAGCTTTTTTATCTAAGACTGAGTTTTTACATAATAATGACATTTTGCCAGTGGGCGGGACCAGTGGTTGACCTGCATGCTCATTGGCTGATCCTTCTCCATTCTACGCTCTGACATCGACTAGTTTTGGCCGTGAGGTCCCGTTAGCAGCGGGCCGTGGCGTCATCAAGGTGCGCTCCTAGTCCGATTGTAGCTATGGCAGCTTGGACTGAGCTACGGGAAACCTTGACCAGGTTAGCAGACAATATCGAAAATGATAATTTGTCAGGCGATGCTATTTTGACCCGATTTGACGATTCCTCGTTCTGTTGCTTATGCCTGAATGAAAGAGCAGCCAATCACATAAATGGCTCCGCCCTCTCTGCTGTGATTGACACACAAATCATTCTTATGAAAAACGAATCCATTGTCATAATAATAGGGAAATATTTCATAATAATAAACGCCTGTATTTCATAATAATAGACTCATTTATTCATTGAATTATGACCCAAACGAGGCTCCATAGGCCCCAAGATAGTTAATACGTTGAGCAGCCGAATTAAGTGTCTCTTGCTAAGCGATAATCCATGCCTTAACCGCAAGTGCCTTAAGAATGTCATTGTAATTCATTCCTATATTAAAATAAAATAAAATTAAGTCAAAAGTCTTCCATGTTTGTTGGTTAAAGTACGAATCAAGCAAGCAACAATCATTCTCTGCTTGGAAATGGCTACTATAATTATCTCGTGGCCACGCGTTATTTTTTTTTTTTAATCAAACGTCACCAGAGGGGCTCCGTACATTTCTGACAACTCCTGAAAATTTCATCAAAATCCATCCATAACTTTTTTAGTTATCTTGAACACAGACAGACAGACAAACGCCGGTGTTTATTACCTACTTGGCAAAGATAACAAACCTTGCAAGTAGCCAACTATTAACCCACCTGGGTTAAAATAAGGGATTCATGTGGACTCAGAGCCGTGGGGCGATAACAACACAGACATGAAAAGGGTCAGGGGTTAAAAAGGGGTTAAGCCACATTTATTTATTATTATAGATCCCATTGTAAAAATATCCACCGCTCCATCTCATGTCAATAAGCGAAATGTTCATATATGTGTATATATTGTAAATAGTCCTGTGTGTATAGCTTATTTTTAGCCTATTTTTTATAAGTATTTGCTGGATTTGTCCAATTTATGCTACCGTAACAAGTGAATTTCCCCGCTGTGGGATTAATAAAGTTCTATTCTGTTCTGCACAAGCTTGACGCCAACTTCTAGCTAACGGGAGCTGTTTTTCACCGAAGCTTTGGCTAGCTCTGACAGTGTTCAACGTTAGCTGTAGCGAACGGCAGAAACTTTGTTTTACCGCAAAGTATGAAAACGATTGAAACCATAACTCACCAAATTCAATAAACTAGGTAGGAAATGTGAACGTACGCTCGTCTGCCACGTACCTGGCGTGGACAGCGCTAGCTCCTGCTACTAGTCCCGCTTAGCAATGAACCTGATTGGTTCTGGACAGGATTTACTGACCGTCCAAGTGTCATTTAAAAGGATGATTTCTGAAGTGCTCAGTTTGTTTATTAGGGCAATTATATGATAATTTAAAAAAAATAAAAATCTCCCGACTCCGACACCCCCCCCCCCCAAAAAAAAAAAAAAAAACTCCTTGGATCTACACGATTCACGTAGGTCGACCCTTTTTGACCTCAAAACAACGAATTTCGCTGAAAGGTGAGAGGATTTTAAAGCCTGGCCCACATTCAAAAAATATGAACCAAATAAGGAACTTTGTCACAAAGGATCCCACAATCCCTCCATCCCAAAATATTTCACTGATAGAGAGACAGCTCTTTGTACAGAAAACTGGTAGCTCTGTTAGCTTGTTCTATGATATCCTTAAGGGATAAAACACTACAAATGCCTGTTTGTAGTGTGAAAGATTTGCAGCTGAAGCTTCTGCCCAGAGTCCACATATCTCCTCTCAACGTTATAAATTCAACCATTATTCATCTCCACTGTGCCCCAAGTGAGTATAAAACTGAGACTGGTAGCCGTGCACACAGTCTGTGGTATTTTAACAGGTCATTGGCAATTAATAAGATCTTGGCCTTTAATGGTAATAATGATCCCTCATATTTGCTACTTGGCATATCCGATCTGTCCATTGCTGACAAATTTAAAAGAAAACTTACATTTTGTGCTTGAAAGTGTATCCTTTTAAAGTGGATAAAGGATAAAGCCCCGTCTAAGGCTCAGTGGGAAAGGGTGACGCTCGAATATGTTGCTTTGGATTATCTGACATGTAAACTGCACGGCAAAGATGATGCTTTTCGTAAAACATGGCGACCCTTTTTGTCATATACTGGTCTGAACATCTCCGCCATTCTTCCAAGGGGCTTAATAGCTGGGACTGCTTCATCTTGTTAATCCAGTGGTTCTCTAACTTTTAATTCTGCGTACCACCTGAGAAACTGTTGAATGCCCGATTTTAAAATATAGCCATATATGCCTTCATAATTAGCTTTAAATTCACAGGAGTAGGCTCTTGCCGATTGTGCTAGCATAATTTTTGGCATAATCGGAGGAATTGAGCATAATTTTTGCCCTTTATCCAAAAGTAGCACTGCTAGCATAATTCGTATATTTTTTTTGTCTTAATAGCACAATTTTAGAATAATTCAAGAAAACGAAGATCTCAGCTACTAAAAACGATAGATTACTATTAACAGTTGGTTCCACTCCTATTTTGGAGCGAGATTATTCAATGTTAAATTTGTTATCCAGGGCTTTCTCAGAAACTGCATGGTTTAGTTTTCACTGTATTTGTTTTTATTTGTTATGAAACCCAGCGCGCGCTGCTAGTGCTAGCGCGCACACAGTTCGTTGTTTACCCGAAATTTGCATACTTTACCATGGTAACTGGAGGCCATTTGAGTGCAAAACCTTGCGCAAACTGTCACGCTCTGCTACACGCGATGGTTAGCTAGCTATCCGCGGATAGTTATCCACCACAGTATCCAGGCTTTGTGCAACCTATTTTTGTTCGCTGGATAACTATCCGCTGGATAGCAGATTTATCCGCCGTATAGGCCTAACCACCGGATAAAGTTAGCCAGGTTTTGAACAACCGGGCCCAGAACGTCAGGCCAGGGTTAATAAAATACATTTTCAAACTTGTCTTGTGAGTTGTGAAGTTTGTGCACAGAATAATTTTTTTTAACAAAAGTAGCATAATTTTGAAAAGCTAACATAATTTGGGCAAAAAACGAGCACTGCCACTAGCATAATATGCCACTTTTACCAGCACAATCGGCAAATGCCTACACAGGAGAGATGTTTATTCCTTATTGTAGTTATTTATTGTTACCTGAATTTTGTTTGAAATTTATTTATAATGCATTTATGTTTCCGATTAATTTTTTAAAAAAATTTTAAAAGTGAAAATGTGGAACGTCTTGACGTTGGTACGCGTGCCACAGTTTGCGTACCACTGGTTTAATTCATATATATTTTTTGGTTGTTTTTGTGTACGTCTCTGATCATATCATTACAATGTACAACTGGTTTATTGGACTTATTTTACTTAAACTTAACCAAAGTTTAGCAGGAGGTGTTTGATGAATTAAATCGAATATTTATTATATTTATCATGCGTACAGAAGACTGAAGCCAAGAATGTGATAATAGTTTTATTGATCAAACACTAAAAATACCAAACCAAAGTTAGGATAAACACAGAAATCAAGATCAAAGCGCGAGTAAATTAAAAGATTATAAACTACAGGTGGAATCGTTTTACTGAGATGCATGTCCTCGTGTGGACGGAGGGGACGGCCGAGGCGTCCCCGTCTCCTCCCGTCATTCCTCCGCCGGACTGGCCATCTTGACGAGACTCTCCTTGTCGAACCTGAAGAGCCTCCAGCCCTCCTCCTGGGAAAGGTCCTCGGCGCCGCGCCGCTTGTAGAACTGGACCGACGGCTCGTTGTTCTCCGCCACCACGAACATCATGCCGGTGCAGCGCGTCTTCATCGCCAGCTGGAGGAGGAGGAGGAGCGAGAGGAGACGGGTTAAAGACCGGTCCAGATCAGCGCCGCCGCCGCCGCCACCGCTTTAGTCTGATTAATAAACTCACATTACTGAGGTGTCGCAGGATCTCTGAACCGATGCCAAGACCTCTGTACCGGTCCATCACGTAGAACTCCTCCAGGTAGAGCTGCTTCCCAACCCAGGGGTCGTAGGTGAAGTAGTACATGGCGAAACCCACCACCTTCGGATCTGAGATGAAGAGGCGTTTTTATTTTCTTATTTAATTCATAGTTTAGACAGGAAGTGATTTCAGTGCATTGCAAAAAAAACGAAGCGACCCGCTGCTCTGGTGGCGTTCCAGAACTGATAAGAGACTTTGGGTCGATGTTTTTATATATCCAGGTATCTGGATAACAGTTTCACCTCTGACCTACTTCCTGCTGCCGTGACCCGAACATTCAGAACATTCCTGCTCTCAAGGCTGGACTGTCCTCTACACGTGACTCGGATCGAAGGCGGTACAGCTGAGAAGTTACTCCACATAAACGGGAAGTAGGCCGGCCGGTGCCAGAGAGCTCGGGTCGCTTCGGTCGGTGAGAACAGGACGGGTTCTAGAGGCGGCGCTGACGTCTTACCATCACTGCTCGTCTCCCCCTGGATCTCAGTGATGATGCAATGGTAAAATGGAGTGTCCCCGAAGCCGTCCTCCAGGAGATCTACGACACGTTTTATTTATTTATTAGCTTAAACACTTCACGTTCACTCCGGAACAAAGATGATGATGTCAAACTCACCTTTCTCGGTCAGCGTCACCTGGTGCTCCATCTCTTCGTATTTAGCGAGCTCCTGGGACAAAAGATGAGGGGGGATTATTAGTTCTGATACACTTTGATAACACATCCTTGTGTTTCTGTGCTTCCTGTAAATACGTCACTGCCTGACTCACATCCGGGGCCTCGTCGTACGTGTAAATATGAGACTGACGACAGTTACACAGCTGTTACACAGCTGGAACACCTGCTCGAGGTCAGCCTCGGTGCGGCACGTGAGCTCGAGCACCGACCGACCGTATTTGGACAGGAGGAGGTCACGAGCCGTAAACGGAGGCCGCGAGTGGTGACGTCACACTCGGACATCCGCTGGACATCGATTTTTTTTTCCCTTCGTCTGACCTCAACCGTTACCGACACCAGTTAACACCGGCGGGCCGTTAATCCCCCCCCCCCCCCCCCGGCTCGGTTCGGCCCGTCGCCTCTTACCTTCACCAGTCGTAAAATATCAGACACGTCCCTGGGCTCGGCTTTTCGTAATTTATACTCCATTTTCTTCTCTTGCTCTTCTTCCCTTTCGTTAGAAGTCCTCTGTATGTGAAGTGGAAGATTAGATGTTTCTTCATTCGCCCCGGAGTGGCTTCTACCCCCGCGGTCAGGCTCTGGTCCGGACGCGCTCGTCGGAGCTGCTCATTCAGTACTGGACGGCCTCGGCCGGGTCGCTGCCGTTCAACTGCCCCCGCTTTGTTTACGTCGCCCTTTATATACCGGGCTCGCGCTCGAACGCCATTGGCTAACCGCGCCGAGCGCTCGGATTTCTGACGAATCAGCGACGCCTTCTGGCTGTTTTTTTTTTTTTTCCTTTCTTCCTCCTATCAGAAGAGCAGGAACGATCACGTGAGGAGACATGGGGGTGGAGGGGGGGTGAAGACAAACAAACGAAGAGTATTTTCTCCTTTAAAACAAGTAACGTGTCTCTAAAGAGAAGAAAAGTTAAAAAGTTATCCATGTTTGATAAAGGGGAGTTCTGTTAGATATAATAATATTTAATAATATAAACGAGGGCAGACCAGGTGAAACAGCTGCTCTAACAGTAATATTCATCTGAGGTAAAAACAGCTGTTACTAAAAAACAGAAGTGGAATTTTCCACCGCTGGTTTGGATCACAGCATGGGGGGGGGGGGGGGGGGGGGGGGGGGGGTTGTGGCCGTGAACTCCCATCATACAGCGCTGGCACAAAACAACTGAGGTAAAAAGATCTGAGGAGGAACAAAACACCCGGCTTATAAAGGGACGCAAACCCCCCCAGGTTTGTGAAAGAAAACACGAACTAACCGCTGGGTGGAACGAGTTTGGTTGTGATGCTAACAGTCGTCCCCCACCGTCTCAACAGATGTTCAACTCCAGTGGCTTTATTATTAGGCCTGGGCCAAAAAAAAAAAAAAATCGATTTTTATATTAATCGCAATTTTTTTCTGGGGATTTAAAAAAAAAAAATCAATTCTCGTACAAGAATTGATTTTTATTTATTTAATGGTGGGGTAAAGAGTTCAGGTGGCTCTGTGGAAATACTCCGCTCGCTGGGCTTCGCCAGTCTCTTTTGTCATCTACACTTACGGAAATAGAAGCACGTGTGTCACCATAGTAACCGGAATGCTGGCAAATTCACGCGACAAAATGGCAGAGTGGAGTACTTTCACAGAGCCTGAACTCTTTCCCCCACCGCCCCAAATCAAACAAATCAAACATATGGGCTTTAATTATTCATTAACATGGCGTGTTTGTCATGAAACAATCGTGTTGCCGTAGCGTGTTATTAGCGTGTTATTAGCAGTTTGCCCGGCAGCTGTAAAGCACAACGGATCGCCAACATGACAACGCTGGATGAGAGAACATATTCACGACACGTCCTGACCGGTGTAGGCTATTAGCGTTAGCAGTTGCTACCAATAGCATCTGTATCCACAAAGAAAATAACGACGTGGATTTATTGTTGTTTACATCACGTAGCCTATGTAGCAACTGAACCGGTAGAAGAAGACAATTTTAGGGAAGAAAATCAAGTTTTATTCAACGCTAGACAACTTTAAAAGGAGCAACTATGGGCTGGATTGTCTCGGTTCTATTCGGGTAACTCGGTTCGGTTCGTGGTCGGAAGCTAAAGACTCGGGTCGGGTCGGTTCCGGGTCCAAATATTGCGGGTCCATTCAGGTTTGGACTCCCGAACTTATGATAATAGCTTGGGTCGGGTCGGTTTCGGGTCAAATTTCCACGGGTCCATTCGGATTTGAGTCCATGAAAGTGGACCCGTGAAGACCTCTAAACTACAGGAATTGCGCATTTTTTAAAATATAAAAACTTATTTAATTTTTATATTTTATTATTATTTAATAATTAAAATAATAATATTATATTAATATTAAATCATATATAATAAATAGTTATATATATATAATATATTATTTTATATTATTATAATTTATTAAATATTATTTTTATATTTCAATAATTGAAATATAAAAATCGAAATGCAATAACTTGTTTAATCAGAATCACAATATAAATCGAATCGGGACCCAAAAATCGTAGGAGAATCGAATCGGCACAAAAGCGTATCGGCCCAGCCCTATTTATTATACATCAGTTTGAATTCTTTAACGGTGTTTAATTTGATGCTAATGTTGTTTTAGATCTGAGAGCAGAATGAGTCATCTGCGAAGCCGCATCTCTCGGTGGACTGTCGGAGCATCGCGGCTACCGAAGTCCGGAGCCTCGCGGAGTAATACGAACTAAATTAATGCCTTTTATAATCTGGTGCACCTTATGTATGAAAATAGACCCGTTCATTGATATTGTCCCTCATAATCTGAAAAATACGGTTATCACCGAGTTACTCATTAACTTCATAAAATAATGTATTTTTTCGTTAAAAATTAAGATATTTCGTCATATTATTCTGAATTTTGCAAGATTACAATATTTTATTGTCAAATTTAGGCTTTTCACATACAATTGTGTCATTTTTCTGTTAAAAAAAAAAAAAAAAAACGCGACTTTGTAACTTTCACACTGCAATTTTTTGTCACCAAAAATACAGATCCTAAACATAAAATCAATAATTTGTGTCTCAAAATTACATTTTTCATATAACTGCAGCTTTCTGTCCTGAAATTAAGAATTTTTGCTGTAAAAATGCAAATTTTACAGCATTAAAACGTCTTGTTTTAAAAGGCAAAATCTTTGTCATAAAATCTCAAATTTTGCAAAAATTGTGTTTTTGGACATAAAAACGACCCTTCATTTGTGTGATTTTATTTTTAACTGGAACTTTCTGTCCAATAATCACAATATTTTGTCGTGGCATCACAAAATCATGACTTCTTTGACGTAGAATTTCTTTCCAATCTTTATGTCCCTGAAATTGCACATTTTTTTGCTTTATAATCAACAACATCATGGTATTGTGAGCTTTTGTTTTCGCATAAAAAAATTGAAGTAGCACCTGTGCACGTGGTTGTGTGAAGGTTTGTGAACATTTAAAACTATTTCTACCTCAAGTAAGAAGAAAGCAATAAAATGACAGTAGGGGGGGGTGTTGGGGGAGGGGTGTAAAGCATAAATGCTCATATACACTCACATGTACCAAGGAAACTGTCATCACCACTCTCCTTATCTTAATCCGTCTCAAATCCTCCCGCGGGTGAGAAACACCAGCTAACTCCCGTCGCCCAGAACCAGACTGGCCCAAAAGGACCCCCCCGACCCAAGAGGTCAAGGGGCAAACATCCTCGAGGCATACGTCCA
Organism: Hirundichthys speculiger; assembly: GCA_018398805.1. Lineage (NCBI taxonomy): Eukaryota > Metazoa > Chordata > Actinopteri > Beloniformes > Exocoetidae > Hirundichthys > Hirundichthys speculiger. The sequence goes on from JAGFBZ010000869.1 coordinate 350,315, forward strand.
CTGACAGGGGGGCCAGGGCACCCAAAAGGCTAAAACCACATCGACATATATAACCCCTGGCACAAATTGTGATTTATCTTCTTTTCAGAAATGTTGCACTATAGTTCCTTAAATTCTTAAAGAAAAAAAAAAAAGTTTAAAAAAACATCGTCCTGGAAAGGACGATGTTTTTCATGTTTTTCATCGTTACTGGAAAGTTTGGACCAACTATTTAGCAATGGAAAGGCAAGATACTGGTTAATGTGATATCCTCCTCCCCCCCAAGTCCCTTTCTTTTCTTTTGACTCCACTCACCTGGTTCTGTTTATGTTGTAGTAATTACACTATTATTAGTTAGTGCTATACATGTGTGCAGTGAGCTAGCTATACCTTATTTGCTATTATTACTACTTCAATTACTGTTGTTTCTATTATTATCTCACAATAAACTATTGTTCAGGAAGGAAAACATGGACAAAAAAGGGTGAATATGGAGAAGATAAGCTTATTAATAATGGGATTATTATTGTACTTATCAGTTTTCATTTTCTTCTCCTTTTTTATTTTATTTTTTCCTAGTTTATTTTTGACCAGTTTTCTTTCTGCGGAAGCTTTGATGATGGCTCTCTATACATGTATGTGCTGTTTTTTTCTGTTTTTTTTTTTTTTTTTTGTCTTAAAATAAATAAAAAGTTTAATAACAAAAAAAAAAAAACATCGTCCTGCAACTCCGTGCAGCATGTAAGGCTCCGGATGTGCCTGACAGGCTGTACTCAGGGTACAACCCTACAAATATTCTATACGGAGCGTCTTACGTCACTTGCCAGTGGGCGGGGTTACGTGCTGTCGTCCATCCAGTCTGCCGTGCCTTCTGACTTTACTCCGTCCTGAAGAAAGATAACGTGATTTCCCTGATTTTTATCTTTTTTTGCGTAACACACCAGGTGTTTTTGTGGACTCCTGAACGTCTGACTGCGTCAGCCCGGATAACAAGATGCTTTCACCGAGGTCAGTGAGCTCAGAAAACCTGCTTTCCGGTGCCCTTTACCGCAGCTAATGTGTTTACATGTCGGCTGGTCGATTCCGGCACGTTAAAGCGGTTGTGACAGAGTTTCCGTACGTTTTTCCCTGAGCGACCCAAAGCTCCGCCGGTAACCCGTCGGTCCGGTCTGGGAGCGGCCGGCCCGGCCCAGACGAGGCGGCGGGACCGGGGACCGGAGAGGGTGTAGTCTTCTCTCCTCAGACCAGAAGACCTGAACCCAGCGTTGCCAGGTCTACGATAACTGTCGTATTTGTACGATAATTTGGACCCTCTGTACGATCCATAATCGAAAAAAAAAAAAAAAAAGTCCAAATATACGATAATTTGACTTTTTCACATTATTGCCTGTTTGCCGGAGAGTGTGTTTTTTTTTGTGAACCCTGAAGGCATCCGTTCCCACGTGACATGTTTCCAGCCAATCGTGCTTTGCTGAGCGGGAGATACGAGTGTTTGTCTCAGAACGACGAGCCTGATTGGCTGAATGCTCAGCCGGGCCCCGCCCCCCACGAGACTCTCCCAGTCAGGACCAGACCAGGAAGTCGAGCGAGCGAGATTTAATTTTTTAATTTTTTATTTAATTGAAAATATCATTATGTACAAACAACAAGGCATCAGTTTTTATCAAAATGCTTCAAGGGAACAGGTGCATTTGAGAAAAAACAGAAGGAAAAGAAAATAAATAAAGTGAAAAGGAAAATAATTAAAGGGGCTAGGGCTTATTCAATAAATTACATTTAACAATTATGTTCAAAAGTTGTATTTCATTACTTTTTGTCATGAGTTTAAGGGCTTTAGAAAAGTGAAGGAATTTGTTATGGAATACACACTTTCATAAACTTGGACTTGTGGATATGGAATTTACCCAGAATTATGATGTTATTAATCAGAAAGTCATCATTAGTATTGTCCGTTAGCATTTCGCGAGAAGTCTTGCAGATCAAAAACTTTTGGGTGAAGCCAGTCATGTATATCCTGCCAAAGGGTATTAGAATATATGCATTAAAAAAATAAATGATCAGTGGTTTTTACATTCATCACAAAATACACAGTTATTAGTTACAATATCAAATCGCTGTCGTAACAAATCACTGGATGGATATACACCATTGTAAGGTTTTGCTTTGGGAGTAATTGAAAATTTTAAATATATTGTTCGTAACAGTGATGATATGTTTGGGGTAAAACTGTAAGATTGAATTTCTGTAGGATACCGAGGGGTATGAGATGAAATTAAACGTATTTCTAATTGATTTGTTTGGAATTTTAACCTCATTAAAGTCACAGCCACCAACTAAAAGTTGTGGAAAATGAGGGTTGATGGGAGTCAGGATTAGTTAAAACACCTTTTTTATCAAATTCAAAACAGATTTAGGGGATGGCTTTGGTGATAGATTTAAATGTATTACGGTTGCAAGCAAGGTCATATTTAAGGCAAAAGTTTTCATACGATAACGAGAGAGATTTAAACAGACTTTAAGCAGAAGAGAAAAACCAAGGGGGAAAAAAAAGTCTCCAAAATGGCCCCCAGGCCTCATAATGCGGATCTTAGTTCCCACCTCTCTTTTGTTTTTGGGGGACACATTAGTCTGACGCAACTGTAAATTGGGGCTGACGCATAGACATATATAGATAGACGCCGCATCGAACGCTACTCCCTACTGGCGCTGACGAGATTTGGGGCCGCCATCTTAGACCGGTCACCCGCTCAGTGTTATTTATCTCATAGGTTTATGAGAGGAGACAGCCTAATTGGCCAGATGAACACACTCATAAAATTCAATAATCTGTTTTGTGGAGACATGGTACACCTTGTTTAAGATTTTTTTTCGATTTTTTAAAGATTTTTTAAAAACTGAACGAAGGAAGACTACAAAACCAAAAACCAAGGACACAAAACCCCTCAGATCATGACAATATTAAGATTAATCAGACAATATAATGCACTATAGGCTACAGAGTGACATTGAAAAACATAGCAATAGCATATAGCAATATAATTTTCTTCAATAGCAATTCTTGTGTCAGTTGTAATCTAAGTCAGTGTTATGGAATATGACTTATCAAGTCTCAGTTCATAGCCGGGTGAACAATAAACATACTGTAGCACTGTTAACTGCCATTAGCTTAGCGTCGTTTCATTAACGTTACGGTAACAAAGTATCTTTGCTCCTTCTCAACTCTGGTAATATTCAATGAACAAAATACAACCAATATTATAGTAACCCACTGAGCAATAGACGTCTCGTTTAAGTTCACACACGAAATTCGCCCGTCTATAATCGGTCTATATTAACGCAAATCTATACGGTACAATGGTAAATTGTATAAATGGTGGCCAAATGCTGGATTAAAACATTTTTAACAGTCATTGATCAATGTACAATGTAGTTTAGATTTAGAAACGGCTAGTCTAAAACTTTCATTTAGACCAGTGGTAGACCGATTTTAGCCCAGACGTCTAGGGACCGTTAGACGTTTATTAGACATTTATTAGACGTCTTTTAGACCGAAAAATATGTTACATCTTACTTGTGAAAAGTAATCCCCTGAGCCCTGCTTCTGATGGTCCGCCGATTGGAGCAGGAATATCCCACACAATGTTCAGACATGTTCTGTCTATGGTTATAATCCCAGAGAATGACCGGTCCAAGATGGCGGCCGCATTTCTCGTTCCAAACAGTCAATGTGGCGTCTATCTCTATATATGTCTATGGGCTGACGTGGTCCCGTTAACCCATTCAGTACTGACGCCATGAAGCTGTGAGTGTCTGTGGGAAGCTATTAAACACTAGAGTGATTATATTTGACTTTAGCGCATCATTGGGCTTGATATTTTGGTTATGACAGATGTACGACAATTTCCTTCAAAATACGATAATTTTGTGTCTCTGGTACGATAATCCTACATTTCCCGCCTGGCAACGCTGCCTGAACCAGTACAATGATGACGTAGAGACGCTACTGACGCACAGTCTCCTCTGGATTCAGTTTTGGGGCTGGATGTCGTTTAAAATATTTAATTATCGATACCGATGCTGAACATTACTTTTTTTATAGCCATGTAATAAAATGTCAACATTACAGAAGTTGCATTGACAGGGTTGTGCACAGACATCTTATTTTATTTTATTTAGCATATTTTATTGGGGATGGCTCTCAAGCCAAGAAAAGAAACATTCAGTTAAATGACGCTTTTCTTGTAACAAAATATAATATAATGTACAGTATTTCCTCTAATAGCAGCGCCCAGGACGTTGCTAACATCTAAACAAAGCTAACTAACATTCTCAACAGCTTTCTCTGATTTATTCATTTCAGTTTAAAAGATGCTGTGTGTGACCGCTTCTTTTTTAAAACCATTATTGTGTCTGGATTATTTGTAGCGACGTCACCTCACGTTGTGAACTTTATTAATCTGATGCTGTAAGAAGAAGCGGGAAAAAACCAGTAATGGTCCATTAATGATGTTTTTAAGCCTGCCAGGAGTAAACGATGTAAGAAAATGGGATTTTGGAGTTTTTGGGGTCAAAATAGACGCTTCCTGGTGGTGTTTTATTTCGCTCGTGTTTATTAGGATAATTACGGTAATGTTACTGCGGTAGGCGTGTTTTAGTTTTGCCTACTTATTTCCAGAGTTTTAAGGAAAATTCAAGTCTTTTCATTAAAGCAGCATTTTGTAACAAAATCAAGGCTTTTTTTTCCTCATAATTACATTTTGCTGTGAGACCATAAATGTTATAAAATCCTGTCGTGTCTGCAGGTTGCTGTTGCTGCGGTCGGCCGCGTCCTTGATGGGTCGGTCCCTCTGCACGGGTCCAGCGTCCAGAGACGGCCGGGCGCCGGACATGGTGGAGGGTGAGACGCAGCACGCCCTCCCTGGGTCACTCCCGGAGGTTTGATGCCGGATGTGTTTATGTCTTAATTATTAATGATAAAGAATCAAAAGCAGGGCTGATCCTTGATGATCCACCCCCCCCCCCTCCTCCTCCCCCCCCCTCACCACCACCGAGGCATCGTCCACGCAGCTGATCCAGATGTTCAGAGTCACGTCAACATCAGTAGACTGACTTTTTGTGACCTTAGAACGAGCAGTTTACATCCAAAAACTGCAGCTTCCTCTTTTTCCCTGAAATTAGCAGTCAGGAAATATAAATTTAAATTTAGATCAGGTGGGCCCAGTCCTGGTCCTGGTCCTGGTCCTGGTCCTGGTCCTCGAGCCCCTGTCCAGCAGGTTCTAGATGTTTCCCTGCTCTGGGAGACCGTGATATAGTGATGGGTTCATGGATCCTTTCAACACGTTGGCTGCGGTTACATGATGTTTTTTAATTCAGAATTAATTATTAGGAATTAAATAATTCCGAATTAAACTATTTTCCTTCGAGTTTACATGGAAATAGTAATTCCGAATTGAGGTTTACATGGAAAACACGTTTGTTCGGCTTTATCCAATTCTGCTTTAGGTCTGGGGGTTGGGAAGGGTTCTGATTGGATGGGGGGGGTGGACGTCTTTACATCTACCGGAAGAAAACAAACTTAGCTAACTCGGTTAGCAACAACATTCCACTTATTTTTGACCTGGGTGGCGTCTCTATCTGTGAAACCTCCTTCATTTAACCTGGCCGCTACAACTTTGAAAAGCTCACAATTTTTATGTTTCCTGCCATCTGTTCTTTTAATTATTTCCAGTTCCTCCAAGCTATTTATTAAATAAATTGTCTCTGCTCTTGAACACCGTTTACTGCGTGCTGCCATCTTGAAACTTTGTTTTGAAAACAAGCCCAGCGCGGAATATAAGCGTCATCGCGACAGACGGGCAAGAGAACTAGCATGCGCAGAAAGACGGGAATTAATTTAAACAGGAATGAGTGTAAACATGACCGCAGGAATTATTTAATTCTGAATTAAAATGGGAATAAACCAGCCACTTACTTTGGAATTAAGTTTAATTCGGAATTGACATTTTCATATGGAATTAGGCGTTTACATGGTAACTTTTATTCGGATTTAACTTTAATTCTGAATTAAAGAGGAATTAAACTTCCCATGTAAACACACTGATTGCCAAACTGTATTGATACGTGTCGATACTGAATACTGACACCTGCTGGACATTAAAAGTCCCTGCAGGTAACTGAGTTGCCAGACTCAGACTCGTCACTGTCAGTTCGATACAGCACCTGTATCGGTCACGTGACTTTCCAAAGGTGAAACGCGCACCGACACGGGTGTCGCTCTCTGAGCTCGATGCATCGGTGTTGCTGGACCCGTCGCTACCGTGATACAAGTGGCTGCTTCGTCAACAGACTTTGAGGACGAACCTGATAACGACCATTAATTAGAATCAGGTGTGTTGACGCTGGGAAACCTCTAAAACCTGCTGGTTAGGGGCTCTGGGGGACCAGGATTGGGCCCCCCTGATCTACAGTCATGGAAAAAATGATTAGACCACCATTTTTCTTCACTTTCTTGTTCATTTTAATACCTGGTACCACTAAACGTCATCATGTGACTAAAACAGACAGAAAAGAAAACACTGAATGCATAAAAGCAGTGTTTTTGGCAGAACAACGCCATAGCTATTGATGTAAAAACTTAAGTGATTTAGGTTATAATCAAGAAAACCATGGAAAATGGTAAGATATCAGCTCTTAAATAAAACTCTTATGAGCAATCTTTGTGGTTATCGTTATGTTTGTCCAAACAAATGTACCTTTAGTTGTACCAGGCATTAAAATGAACAAGAAACTGAAGAAAACAAGGGTGGTCTAATAATTTTTTCCATGACTGTACGACATGCAGAACAGTGGTCCCTCCAGAACTGGACCTGGCCCTCCAGGACTGGACGGGCCCTCCGGGACTGGACGTGCCCTCCGGGACTGGACTGGACCGGCCCTCCGGGACTGGACCGGCCCTCCAGGACTGGACCGGCCCTCCAGAACTGGACCGGCCCTCCAGAACTGGACGTGCCCTCCAGGCCCTCCAGGACTGGACGGGCCCTCTAGGACTGAATGGGCCCTCCAGGACTGGACGGGCCCTTCGGGACTGGACGTGTCCCTCCAGACTGGACCGGCCCTCCAGAACTGGACCTGCCCTCCAGAACTGGACCGGCCCAGCCCTGGTTTAGATGCTCTTGCTCCTCTGCGTCGGCAGCAGCAGTCCAGATGTGCTCGTTAGCAGCTTCAGTCCCTCGTTATCGTTATGTTTTAATCATTTCTTTCCCTCCACAGGAAGTCCTCTTCTACACGTGTCCAACGGTGCGTGTCGGTAAATCGTGAACAAATCTATCTGAAGCTCCTAATAATTAACTTAATTAGCTCTAATTGCAGTCTAACCCTTCCTGCATGGTTTCTGTTCCACTCCGAGCTGACGCTGTCCTTGTTTCACCTGTCCAGTCTGGACGTCTCACCTGGTGGCGTCTCCTCTGGCAGACCAACCCTCAGCTTCTCTCGTTTCTTCCACCTGTGTCTTCCTCGTCTCGTCTTCGTAGAGTCTCGTCTTCGTATCGCCTCTCAGCGCCGAGCGACAGCCACCGTTTACGACACGAGTCTCCGTCGGTTCGCTGCGCTCCTGAACAAAGCTGGAGACGCAGCGTCCTGGAGGCTTGAGCCGTGAACTCGACGGGTCGCCCCGGTTCTGACGGCGGCGGTATGAAACCGTCTGGTTCTCTCGCCGCTCTGTCGCGCTCACGTACATGTATGTGTGGGAGGACGCCACGCTAACCGTCTCCTCTGTACGTTTCAGTGAGGAACCGGCTGAGGGAGATCGTGGGAGCGTCCACCAACTGGAGGTACTAACGCACACAGTTCCTCTGAGAGCGGTAACGGAAAGACCTAGAAGGTCGGTAGTGACCTTCCCTGTCACGGTGTTTTATGAGAAAAACATTTATCAGGTCCGGAGTGGTCGGCTGCACAAAATGAAACACACACACACTCGCTTTTTGCTAGAATAATATATATGAATTTATTCCCCACAGATAGCGAGCATTGCACATAGAAGACACTCACTCGCTCTTTTGGAGGAAATGTGTCGGTTTATTCCTCACGAAATAGAAAACAAAACAGATGACTGACATTCATCAGGGTTAAGCCGTTTTCTCACTCTTACCTTGACACAAAGAGACCGGAGAGCCGACAGTCCAAGCAAAAGTGGCCTTTAACCCTGGCTGGGCGTTCGTGCACAAAACCTGCAGCTGACGCTACCAGAACTTTCGGGGCTCCCCGTCTTTATAGTGTTTTAAACAAACATTCTGGCAAGCGAAGGAGAGGGCCGGTCTCCTTCCTGCAGGCTCACACACTTCCAATTCCTCTCTTAACCCTCAATCTCAACCCTCAGTCTCAAAAATGTGCGCTCCCGCTAAGGGCAAGTGTTGTCCCGATTCTAAGCAAGTCAAGTTGAGGGACGAGTTTGAAGGGCTGTATTGCCCTCAAAATTGAGATTTTCCGACACCACCCTTGGAAGTAAGGGCTACCCAGAAGCTAGCTACAAACGTAAGTATCTTTGTATATCTTAAAGATATAAATGTTACGAAACCATTTTATTGTGTTTGTTTGAGATTTTTTTCATGGATTAACATCGTTGTTGCGTAACATTTATTTTTTTTACTTTACGATGTTTGCTGCTGGACCGGACACTTACTTTGGAGGGTTAAGATTGAGGGTTAAGAGAGGAATTGGAATTGGCCCTAAGTGTAAGGTCTATCTTGTGACTTAGAAATGGGACACCCCTCGAGTGCAGTTACGTCTTCAGACTGAAATGTATCAGAGCCGTGTTGTCTCTGTATTTCCTGAAATGACACAGGGATAACATTGAAAATAGCGCCGTATATTCTCTAAATAATATTAGCAAATAACACAATAGAGGATACATTATTCAGTCCATCGTCGCTACACAACAAGGTATACAAGTAACGTGAAGCCGCCTGGGACTGCTGACGGGACCGGGACCGCCACGGTCGGCGGACCGGTCCCGTCGGCGGTCCGGGTCGGCTTCACGTTACTTTGTTGTGTAGCGACGGAGGACTGAATAATGTACCGGGACCACCGACGAGTACAACGTGAAGCCAACGGGACCGCCGGTCCGGCAGGAAACATCGTAAAGTAAAAAAATAAATGTTACGCAACAACGATGTTAATCCATGAAAAAAATCTCAAACAAACACAATAAAATGGTTTCGTAACATTTATATCTTTAAGATATACGAAGATACTTACGTTTGTAGCTAGCTTCTGGATAGCCCTTACTTCCAAGGGTGGTGTCGGAAAATCTCAATTTTGAGGGCGATACAGCCCTCAAACTCATCCCTCAACTTGACTTCCCTAGAATTGGGACACCAGCGCTAGCCCTTAGCGGGAACGCGCATTTTTGAGACTGAGGGTTGAGATTGAGGGTTAAGGGAGGAACTTGGAATTCACCGTTAGTCTTGGCCTCCTGCCATGGGAACTCAGTCCCACGGGAACGAGTCCCATGAGACGGAGCTCCACAGAGGGGCGCGTCTCTCCCGAGTTACATTGTTGATAAATAGTTGTATCAGCAGATATGAAAGAGTTGAATCAGGACATTTTCAGGACACAGAGTTTCCACCTCTGGCCTGAAATGTCCTGATCCAAAAAGGTGCATAATCAGCAGTAATACATGAGCATAATTGATATGAAAAGTTGAATTTGGGGCATTTCAGGACACAAACCTCAGTATTTTTCCCTTCACACGGCGTCCACAGCGACCATCGGAAGGCCTTGGAAGAGCGCGCGTCGCTGTCGTCCATGTTGGCCAAGTCTCAGAGTGATCTTCCCGCCAAGAGGATGAAGGACAGCTACCTGGAGGTCCACCTGCCGCTGGGCTCCGAGCCGCAGCTCAGAGAGAAGTACCTGACCTTCCACAACACCGTCAGGTAAGCTCACACTCAGATCCTGCTGGGACGCCAGCTGACATGCAGTCTGATGTGGACGCACCCCCTGATCCTCCCTGGTCTTCTGTGTCTCATCTCAGGTTCGGCAGGATCCTGGAGGACCTGGACAGTCTAGCAGGTACCAGGCTCAGCCCGTGGTGGCTTTCTGTTGCACGGTCAGACCCCGATGACACCTTCCTGTCCCTCCTCAGTCCTCATCTCCTACTCTCACACCTACAACCCTGAACTGAAGCGGTCTCCTCTGTCCATCGTCACCGCGCTGGTGGACAAGATCGGTGAGGGTCATCTCCACATCAGTAACGAACACAATGAAATCTTCCCTTTTTTTAGGGCTCTGAGATGTTTTTCTGTCAATCAGACATGAGGCTGCACACCATCTATCCCGACTGCGACATCAAGTTCACGGGTCACGTGACGTGGGTGGGCAGGACGTCCATCGAGGCAAAGATGCACATGTCTCAGGTAGTCCTGCGGGGATCACTGTGTTCTGGGCTGGAAGAAGCCACGTGCACGGATCTAAACGCATGCCTCTTTGTCCTCCGGTAGTACCGGGATGGAGCGTACGCACCTGTTCTGGATGCCACGTTTGTCATGGTGGCCCGAGACCCCTGAGAACAAGAGGTGGACACTGAAAAATCACTGTTACCACATCCAGATTTAAATTACAAAGGATATACGGGATATTTAACATGTGTGCTCTCTTGGTTCGTGTTAACCGGCTCGTTTCAGGGCGGCGTTCGTGAACCCGCTGAAGCCCGAGGGACCGGAGGAGGAGAAGCTCTTCCAGGAAGGAGAAGGTGTTGACGCGCCGCCGCGCTGTTAAACCGACAGCGAGCGTGTCGATCTGCACTTCCCTGCATTTTTATTTTTATTTTTATTTTTTTTTCAGTGAACAGGTCCCGCCGCGTGGAGCTGAGCCACGCGTCGCTGCTGAAGGTCGCTCCGGCGGACCAGGAGAGGAAGATCGTGCACAGTTTGTTCCTCAACACCCTGGACACAAAGTGAGACTGACATTAGAGCTCAGCAATTTTATCGATTCTGCGATATATATCGATATTTTATTTCCCCAGAGAGTATCGATTTTTCAGCCGTGGGTATCGATATTCTAAGATCCTTTCAAAACCCCCAAAAAAGTCCCGCAGGAAGAGCCATTAAGTCCTCCAGCTACTCTGCTGAGATGGGTGCAGTTTGAAGGCAGCTTAAATGTTGCTCCAATGGACTTGTTGAGTTTATACGACTAGATATTACAATCCTTTGGATAATCAAAAGTTGGCATGGGGGGGTAAAAGCTTCACTGAGGTCTTCAGGTGGGCGCTCTCCTTTACGGGTGTTTCGTTGATAGGCCCACGACACCTCCAGAGGGCTCAACGCCGACACCTGGCATCCCAGGTGTGTCCCCCTCTTTTTTACCCCTCCCTTTTCATTTTGCAGTCCAGTTGGAGTTCTTTCTCTTGATCCAAAGCAGCTGCTGCTTCACTCGGCAGCCTTTGATCCCTCCTCTTAAAGGTGCGTGACGTTGCAATATCACATCTGACCACATGAGGGCGGTAGGTCACATGACCCCTAGTGAGTGTCGCTTCAGGGTCTGGTGTGTTTGACTGCTGTTAGATCCCTCAGGTGCGGATTCAGTCTCTGACCAGCAGAGTCTGTCACCGGGACCAGCTCTCCGTCCTTCGGGTCTGAAGTTGCGGTCTGGGGGGGGTTCACCTCACTAGAATTCCTCAACTTTGTTTAAGCTGGTGTCGGGGAAGATTCGCCCAGCTCTCACTGCATCAATCCATCCAAATGTCTACCCTGCCTACTCTGATAACTACCCTAAAGGAACAGCCTGGCTTTAGGTTCTGTTATCAGCCACATTCGTTAACTGCAGCTCCCCCCTTATGATCTGGGCTCTTGTTACCGGCTAGGTTAAGTTTAGTGGCTTGGACAATAAGCCCCAAGGGTCTGTGACAATAGGGGGCTAGAGTAACCAATCAGAACCTGTGTTGTTATGCAGAGGCACACCTGTACACTTGTGGGGACAGTTTCAGTATCAACCACAACGTCTTGTGTTAATTTTATATTTATTAAACAGGTTAGCAGGGTTAAGCGACAGCATTTCATCGATTAAACTCTAGTTATACTCCACAATAATGCTACGGCTGGCAACTCCATTCTTCTGTGTTAATCCAGGCCGTGGCTTGTAATTCCAGTTATTTCCATGGAATCTTGGCTGGTTGGAAGAACTTTAGCTTGTAATTCAAATCTCATTCATTTGATTCAAGTTGGTTTGGTGTGAACTGTGGCTTATAATTCCAATTTCATTTATTTATTTGAATGGATTCAGGCTGGTTTGTTATGAGCAAGTGGCCAGTTTGCTCTTAACCAAGGACAGGTGCTCCTGGAACTCTGGTATCCGGCTCCTTCTCCTCTCCTGCAGTGAGCTAGGGAAAATCCGAAAAGTTCCAAATATATTTCTCAAGAATTGGGAAAATGGTTATTCCGTTCTGAGCGTCTCCTTTCTCTGTTCTTGTCCTGAAGAATAAATTCCCAGTAAAATCCCTTAGTGGTGGTTAGCTCCTGGTCCCAGCCGATCATCCTTCGAAGAACGCTCCACAGAATAAACGCTATTTCTCTCGAAACCTCAGCTTTCATGCCTCCTGGCTGGCCACGCCTGCTCCAGCCCCCAAAGTCCTTGTTTGTTCAGGATTCACACGTCCTGATTGGTTTTGATACATGAGGGCCGTACAATCATATTTACATAACATTCACAACATTTACAATGGCATGCGTAATCACATTTACATTGTCTTATATGATTGGTCCACGTTTAAGGAATTGTTACTTAATTAACAACCCAAATTGATGCTTTAATCCATTGGTTTTAGCACCTTACTAAACCAGTACTTGTCTTCCAACTTTCCTCTCATCTTCTTCATTTAAAGGAGCCTGATACAGCCGTTGTTTACATTCCCCAGTGGAACAGATAACACTCCAGCATTCAGTCACACTGAAAATGATCACTTATGTCACAGTTAGAAAATAGTTCTTAATATTTCTTCAACATAATAGCCAAGATGATCCCAGAATCCCATGAATCACTCGACGCTGCGTGTGCTCTGCCATTTCAGCACAGTCAGTTTCCGCAGCAGAGTTCTGCCTCCGAGTTCGGTGTGGATGGAGGACGCCAAGCTGAAAGGGCTGGAGATCTGCCACCCTCAGGTGAGAGGAAGGAGCAGCGGACAGGCCAGAGGTGGTTGACAACATCTGCCCCGGTCCGTCGAGTCCATGTCTCAGTCCCTGTTGTGTCTGTGTTGACCAGGAGAGGAACATCTTCAACAGGATATTCGGAGGCTTCCTGATGAGGAAAGCCTACGAGCTGGGCTGGGCCAACGCCTGCTCCTACGGGTGACGTTTTTACACTGTAGATGAACGAAGGGAGAGGAAGGATGACTTACTAAAAAAGAAACAAATAAAACTCTGTGGTGTGTTGCAGGGGAGGCCGGCCGAAGCTGGTGGCTGTCGATGACATCCTCTTCCAGAAACCCGTGGACATCGGCTCTCTGCTGCTGCTTTCATCACAGGTCAGCCGGCCGCCAGGGATGAGCCTCTGCTCTGGTTTGGCCCCACACGCCTCAGGCAGCCCGGCGGACCGGGTCCAGGGGTCCAGGGGGGGGGTCCGGGGGGGTCCAGGGGGGTCCGGGGGTCCAGGGGGGTCCAGGGGTCTGGGGGTCCAGAGGTCCGGGGGTCTGGGGGTCCGGGGGTCCAGGGGGGTCCAGGGGGGGGTCCGGGGGTCCAGGGGTCCAGGGGGGTCCAGGGGGGTCCAGGGGGGGGTCCGGGGGTCCGGGGGTCCAGGGGGGTCCAGGGGTCCAGGGGGGTCCAGGGGGTCCAGGGGGGTCCAGACCAAAGCAGAGGGACCGATGGGCCTGGAAAGATCTCAGTGGATCAGAGCGACTGTCTGAAGGCGAACCCAGATCTGGTTCCCCGTCTGTTCACTTCACCGGCGTCGCGTCCCTGTTTTTACAGGTTCCTGCGCTGCCTTCAAGTAACAAACGATAAATCCATAAACGCAGCTGTCAGTTTGCGTCGCCCGAACCAGCTGCTGCTTTTCCTGATGCAGAGGTCGAGCAAAATCCCGTCTATTTACGCTTTATTTTTTTAATTAAATACAGGTTGGCAGTTGCAGGGGAAACTAATTAGAGATCCACCGCAGCTATGTTTAGTGCCGCTCTAGGTTACGATATCACCTCTGACCACATGAGGGCAGCGCAGTTTAACGAAGGGCACCTCTGCTGGGACGAACTGGCGTTACAGGACATCCCCACTCATTAGCACCGTGTTGTTGGCGACGCTTCTGTCAGAACAGCAGATCTGTGTGCCCCCATGTGGCCCGGAGTGGTATTACTACATAGAGTGGCTTTAAACTGGGTCCTCTGAAACTGTTGCATGTCAGTTATGAGCAGAAACCACGCACCGCTTTGATTAAAACTGATAAGAAGAGCTCTTTAGACCAGGTTTATTAATAAAGTTCGGATGCTCCTTCTCTCCTGCAGTGAGCTAGGGAAGATCTGAAAAGGTCCAAATATATTCCTCAAGAATTGGGAAAATGGTTATTCAGTTCTGAGCGTCTTCTTTCTGTGTTCTTGTCCTGAAGAATAAATTCCCAGTAAAATCCCTTGGTGGTGTTTAGCTCCTGGTCCCAGCCGATCATCCTTCGAAGAACGCTCCACAGAATAAACGCTATTTCTCTTAAAACCTCAGCTTTCATGCCTTCTGGCTGGCCACGCCTCCTCCAACCCCCAAAGTCCTTGTTTGTTCAGGATTCACACGTCCTGATTGGTTTTGATACACGAGGGCCGTACAATCATATTTACATAACATTTAAAACCACACACCGCTTTGATTAAAACTGATAAGAAGAGCTCTTTAGACCAGGTTTATTAATAAAGTTTGGTGAAGGTGTATTTATTACGTCATCAGGCTCAGCTGCAGCTTGTGTTTGTGTTTCAGGTGTGTTACACGCAGGGGAAGTACATCCAGGTGAGGGTTCACAGCGAGGTGTTCGACCCGCTGACGCGCCAGCACAACACCACCAACGTCTTCCACTACACCTTCGCTTTGGACCGCGACGTCCCCAGCGTCATCCCCAAGA
This sequence comes from Hirundichthys speculiger, assembly GCA_018398805.1. Lineage (NCBI taxonomy): Eukaryota > Metazoa > Chordata > Actinopteri > Beloniformes > Exocoetidae > Hirundichthys > Hirundichthys speculiger. Next base: position 365,372 of record JAGFBZ010000869.1, read on the forward strand.
CTTACGGAGGTGAGCCGTGTTGGGGGCCCACGGGGGGCACGTCAGTTATTATTTGAATATTATTCTTTGAACGCAGGGTGGATGAGTTAAAAAGTGTCGACTCACAGTGATGATATTTTTGTGTCTGACAGAGTCGATGCTCTACCTCGATGGGAAAAGACACTTTAACCAAACCGTGGAGTCCTGAGAGGTCCAGATGTACCTGCCGAAACCTCTCAGCAGCTGAGAGGAACAAAAGCATCTGTTACCGTTTTCCCGCCCATGTGGACGCCTTTTCACCTGGTTTTATTTTATTTTGGTGGATGGATTGACACTTTAATCTTCGTTGCACAACAAAACCAGAGGAAAGACTTTTATTTTTTTTTACATTATTGTTCTTTCTGTCTTCATTCTCTCTTTTTTTTCTTCAGAAGTTAAAATTTGTCAGCACTTGCAGCTCTTCGACAGCGACAGGAGAAAACTAATCGAACGCTCCTGTTCTCGCTGTGATCTCGTATATTCCTCAATCGTTTGCAGAAGGTATTAAAATACTGACAGTAAGGTTTGTTTTACGCTGTTTTCTTATGCGCACAATAAACTTCATTTTTTATTGTTACATCTGATCGTGTCCGGCTGTTGCGGGGAGGACGAGAACAAAGCAGTATGTTTACTTTGATGCAATAAATAAAGTCTTATTTATCTGTAGTTTTTGGTTATTTCCTTTTTCTTTACATTCATTATCAGTATGAAACACACAAATGATCATGTTAGATTAGATTTAACTTTGTCTTTGCACATGTTATAGTAGAAGGCCATGACATATGTACAGGGTGGATATATTATCATATAAATAATGGAGCATATATACTCTGTAAAGGCATTTATAAGAATTGTATCAGTATGAGGGATTTACATAAGTTAAAAATTTGTTAGACTAGTTTTGGAAATGAAAAAAAAATAAATTCTTCTTTAAGAGACGTGACGTCACGGCTATGTATCCCTAAACTCAGATCAGATCCTGAATTTAAAGCGATTTCTTTGGAGTCCGGAACGGATCTTCGCTGTCGCTATGTTCCGGCCGGCGGAAGTTCCCGGGCGGACACCGATACTAATCCGTCCCGCGGTCGGTCGTCTCTCATTAACATGAAAACCATGTTGGCGATCATCTCCAACGCTCTGTGCAGGATCACCGGCAGGAATGTGGTGAGTGGTCCGGGCTCGCCGGCCGAACCTCCGGGCGGAACCGCCCCGCTCTAAACCCGGGACAGCTTGGCTGAGGACTGACCTTGCGAGCGGTGGCTAACGTTAGCCGCGGCGGCTAGTCCTACGCTTGAGCCTGCATGATTTTTATTGTGTTGTTTATCCTCAAATGTCGTCTGAAAGTCCTTTCTGTCTCTTGTCTCGAGGGATTGTCCCGCCTGTGTGCGTCTGTTGTGGAGGTTTGCCGCACGATTAGTTTGTACTGCTGCAGATGCGCCGATGTGATCGATATCGGCCGATTACTTTACGATACAGCCGAGCGTCGCATTTATATTGTTTCCTGATTGTTTCCAGGAGCGTGCACAGACATGTCTGGTCTCAAGACAAAGAGATACACTCGGTTAAATAACATTTATAATAGAATATTATGTATTTAGGCTATAATGCTACTTGTTTTTAATCACGTGGTCAATTCTTTCTGAAATCATAGATACTCATATGATTTTTTTTTCCAAAAAAAGCAATTGTATTTGACAAGAAAGCAACATTTAAAAAAATAAAAAATATCATGTCTTTAATAGCATCACTTTTTGTCGTAAAGTATCAACTTTCACAAAATGGCAACTTTTTGACGCAAAATTATGGTTTCATGTCTTAAAATTTTTACATTTGTTTAACAGTTTGTCCCTAAAATCAGGAACTTTTGCAGTAAAATAATGGATTCTGCAATTGGGTAACAAAAAAAAAAAAAGAGTTTTGGTCAAAATCTTAAATGTCCCAAAATTGTCTCCACGCTCTGAACTGCGGTTGAACTTTACGCCTAAACAGCCTCATTGAGCCTCATCAAACACATCGGCGCGTCTCTGACAGTAGAAGATGCTGGAAGCAGCACTCCAGTCTGTGTGTGTGTGTGTGTGTGCACTTGTCTCGCTATTCCTGTGTGGACCAACCATTGACGGACAACCTTTTTTGTGTGGCCATTTTTGTTTGTGAGGACATTTTGCCCGGTCCACACAAGAAAAATGCGGGAATGTGCGTGCGTGCGCACGTGTGTGTGTGTGTGAGCGGCAGCAGGCTCCTCCAGATGCTCCAGATGTCAAGTTTTTCTCTTCAACTTTCATTCAGGTCTTTTCACCCGAGTGCCTGGAGGATCTCTGCTGCCGCCGCCATCTCCCCCCCTCTGACCTCCTGCTTCCCCGCCCCCCGTTCTTCACAAACACAACATTCAACGACCCCCATTTATTTCTGGCTTCTCTCCCTCCTCCCCCCCTTCCCCCCTCCCCCTGCACCTGAACCTGAACCTGAATCCTAGGGAGCCCAAACAGTGTCTGAGGTAAGAAGCTGCTGATGTTTGTGAATTTGATCCTCCACTTCTTTCCCTCTGCAGTGATGACCCCCACCCCCCCCCCAGTGAGCTTCAGCAGGAAAAAACATGATGGTTTTACCTGCAGCGAGGTCTGTGCACACAGAAATGAACGTTCATTTAATGTCCATCTTTTATTTCCATCTGAGAACGTGGCACCGCTGCACAGCGATCACTCCTGTAAATGTGTCGTCCCGTCGCTGTGCAGCATAAATGCAATAATAGTCTGAGACTCCGTTTAACAAAGGTTTTCATTCTTAGTGTTTTTGGTAAAAGTTTCGGCTCAAACAGCTGCTAGAAGATCAGAAATATTCATCAGTATCAAAGTCTTTCATCTTGGTGTCTGGAACCAACAGACTTTTGGCTCTTTAATTAAATTAGTTTCAGCAGATGCTCTGGATCCGTGAGTGATTCATGATTAGACGTCGTTATCACCGTCTGATTACATCTGCTGTCGGAGTGATTGACGGGTCGTTTCAGCTCTGATCTGAGACGACTCCAGGCTGCAGATAAGAACAGGTGCCTGCTGGGAGGACGCTGTTGGACACCTGTGTGTGTGTCATCAGTCACTGTGTGTCTCCGTCACCTGTAGCCTCCTCTAGCTGCTCTGGTCTGACTGGTCTGACTGGTTGGCTCCTGTGTTCTCCAGCTGCTGACGGACCTGTCAGAGTTCGTCAGCGTAACGTCACCGGCGGCGGAGGTGGCGCCCGCCCCGGCGCAGACCCGGCGGCGGCCCCCCAAACCACCACCACCAGTCAGAACTAAAGCGCCTGCTGAGCAGTTAGCTAGCGCCCAGAGCGACCGGCTGGACGGAGCAGTAAGGACCCGTGCAGCTCCGCTGTGTCTGTGCTCATTAACGGGATTTAACCGGAGCTGCTGCATGAGAGCTGGAGGGAAACAAACATCTGTTATGATTATAAAGGGAAAACTGTCTTTATTGCATTTTTACTGTTCTTACTGGTCTTGATTAATTTATTACTTCTGGCAAATGCATGAAAAGGCTAAACCAGAGACGCCACTAACATCTTTAATTTCTCCTTCTGTCCTCTGATTTGTTGTGAAGCAACTCGACTCACTCTGCAACCTGGAAACCGCCGCAGCGAGGAGCCGGACGGCGGTCACGCCGCGGCGCGCTCGTTAGCCGTCGGTCGTGTTGTCGAGCCGGTTGTGAGTGAATCTTGTTCTGGTGTTTGTTCTCAGGGAGCCAGAGTCGTCGTTTCCCGCTCCTTCGCCGACTTCACTCCTCAGGCGACCTTCGACATCAAGGTGGGCCGAAACAAACGTGTCTCTCTGTGTCCTGTTGACCTTTGACCCTCTGATGGTCCTTTAAGGCTAGGCAGCATCATCGCCATGGTTACCATCTCGTTCTTCGTTTACGATGTCGTTTCTGACGTCGAGATCGTGTTTCCGGTCGTATATTTATCCAACATGATCAGGATTTAAAGATTAATATTCTGATTTATTTTATATATTCTGAAAATGGTAAATTTCACAATTGGTTATTTAAAAAAATAAGAACAGGAAATTTGTCATTAAAATCTCAAATTTCACAAAAATCACAATGTTTATTGTAAAACGAAGACAAAGTTGTTGTTGTTTTGTTTTTTTAAATCCCAAATTAAAAAAAGATTAAAATTCATTTAAGAAAACCCTTTTTTTTTTCAAAGTATTATTGTTTGCAAACTTTTTGACTTATAATTACAGTTTTGTTGTAAAATTCTGAATTTTTTTTTGTTTCTAGGGAAAAAAACAAATTTTACAAAATTGCAATTTTTTTTAATTGCTTGTTTTTATCGAGGTTCATTGTGAAACTCTCACTGTTTATTATATATATATATATATATATATATATATATATATATATATATATATATATATATTTCTTTTTTTTTTTTTTTTTTTTTATTTATTTTATTTATTTTTTTAACGTGGGTCAGACAGTACCGTAATCTCTGCTTGCCCTCTGGTAGAAATGCGACCTGCACCGGCTGGACCAGGACCAGGGCCCGCCGGAGACGGCAGTTCTGACCCGGGACCAGGGGCTGCAGTATTACCGCATCATGCAGACGGTCCGACGCATGGAGCTGAAAGCTGACCAGCTGTACAAGCAGAAGATCATCCGGGGCTTCTGTCACCTGTACGACGGACAGGTATGAGCACCTGGAATCAAACACGTTCACATTGTTGAACCTCCAACAGTCGTTAAAATCAGAACCCCCCCCCTCCCCCCCAGGAAGCGTGTGCTGCGGGCATCGAGGCCGCCATCAACCCCACGGATCACCTGATCACGGCCTACCGTGCGCACGGCTACACGTACACCCGCGGCGTGCCGGTCAGAGAGATCCTGGCTGAGCTCACAGGTGAGTGGACGCTCAGGTAGCGATGGCGGTGGCGGTTTAACGAGGAGGCTTCATCACAGCTCGTCGTTCTTCCTCAGGTCGTAAAGGAGGCGTGGCCAAAGGGAAGGGCGGCTCCATGCATATGTACGCTCCGCACTTCTACGGAGGCAACGGCATCGTGGGCGCGCAGGTGACCGCGGGAGCTCCGCCTCTTTCTCTTTTCTCACACTCTTTGACGCTGACTTGAGTAACCCGGCTGTGACCCGTCCAGGTGCCTCTGGGAGCAGGTATCGCGCTGGCCTGCCAGTACCAGGGCAACGGCCAGGTGTGTGTCACCCTCTACGGAGACGGAGCGGCCAACCAGGTGAGTCGTCTACCTGTTGGTTCTGCAGCGACGCGCGTCAGTGGTGATGATGATCAGGGAGAGGAGGATGGTGACGGTCATGAGGTCACCTGAGATCAGAGCAGTCAGGTGGAGGGTCCAGGTGTGGGCGGCGAGCGGTCCAAGTGTAGGCAGCGGGGGGTCCAGGTGTGTGGGTGTGAGTGCAAGATCCAGGTGAGGGTGCGGCGGGTGTGGAAGGGGGGTCCAGGTGTGTGGGCGGCGGTCCAGGTGTGGGCGGCGAGCGGTCCAAGTGTAGGCAGCGGGGGGTCCAGGTGTGTGGGTGTGGGGTCCAGGTGTGGGTGTGAGTGCAAGATCCAGGTGAGGGTGCGGCGGGTGTGGGTGTGGAAGGAGGGTCCAGGTGTGGGCGGCGAGCGGTCCAAGTGTAGGCAGCGGGGGGTCCAGGTGTGAGGGCGCGGCGGGTCCAGGTGTGTGGGTGGGGGATCCAGGTGCGGGTGCAGCAAGATCCAGGTGAGGGTATGGCGGGTCCAGGTGTCGATGTGGGCGCGGCGGGTCCAGGTGTGAGGGCGCGGCGGGTCCAGGTGTGAGGGCGCGGCGGGTCCAGGTGTGTGGGCGCGGCGGGTCCAGGTGTGTGGGCGCGGCGGGTCCAGGTGTGTGGGCGCGGCGGGTCCAGGTGTGGGTTTGGGTGCAGGTGTGGGCGGCGAGCGGTCCAAGTGTAAGCAGCAGGGGGTCCAGGTGTGTGGGTGTGGGGTCCAGGTGTGGGCGGCGAGCGGTCCAAGTGTAGGCAGCGGGGGGTCCAGGTGTGGGTGTGAGTGCAAGATCCAGGTGAGGGTGTGGTGGGCGGGTCCAGGTGTCGGTGTGGGGCGCGGCGGGTCCAGGTGTGTGGGCGCGGCGGGTCCAGGTGTGAGGACGCGGCGGGTGCAGGTGTGGGGGGGGGAGTGACTCTGTCAGCTAGACTCCGCCCCTTGAATGCGAGCATCAAAACTCAGATGAGGATCTGGATCAGAGGAGCATCAGTCCTGGGGGGCGGGGTCAGTCCTGGGGGGCGGGGGTCAGTCCTGGGGGCGGGGTTGACTCTCTCTCCTCTCTGGTCCAATCAGGGCCAGCTCTTCGAGTCCTTCAACATGGCCGCCCTGTGGAAGCTGCCGGTCATCTTCATCTGCGAGAACAACAAGTACGGCATGGGGACGTCGGTGGAGCGGGCCTCGGCCAGCACCGACTACTACAAGAGAGGGGACTTCATCCCGGGACTCAGGGTGAGACACGAGGACGCTTCAGAACCGTTCTGGTGAATCGGGTCGGCCCTGGGCATCAGCTGCAGCGGGTCGGTCTGCTGCAGCTGGCCTGAATGAGCCCAGACTATAACAGGAGGCGGAACCGCCGTCCTGGCAGTTGCAGGTGTGAGCATGCTCACAGCGGTCTGATGCTCATGTATGATACTGCACACAGACGCCCGGCGAGGCCCGGCGGTCCAAACGCTACCGGTGTTCTGATGCCACCCGGGTCAGAAAGGGACGTCTGATCCCGCCTCTTCTTCTCCGTTGCAGGTGGACGGCATGGACGTTCTCTGTGTCAGAGAGGCCACGAAGTTCGCTTCTGACTTCTGCAGAGCCGGGAAGGTGAGCTGGACCTGGTCCGGTTTAGACCCGAGTGGAGCTGAAGGAGCTGATCTGGTCCGGATCTGAAATGTCTTCTGGTCCGGATCAGAAATGTCTTCTGGTCCGGATCAGAAATGACTTCTGGTCCGGATCAGAAATGTCTTCTGGTCCAGAATCAGAAACGTCTTCAGGTCCGGATAGGCTGGCGTTAGCATTGGAGAGGCTGGCGACTAGCATTCCTAGGCTGGTCACCCATCGGATTGTATACTCCCTCTTTTATCCATTAGCACGGATAGGCTGGCGTTAGCATTGGAGAGGCTGGCAACTAGCATGCCTAGGCTGGTCACTCACCGCATTAGACACATCCTCGACCGTCTTTAACCCTTTAACACCCAGGCATAACATAGGCCGTCTGGATTTTTTTTGTTATTTTGGCTGTAAAAGTGTCATAAAATATGATACGAGTAATTGCTTTACTTCCTTTTTTTCAGAACAACTTCAACTTTCAACATCTGACAGTTTTTATGCATCACTATGTTTTGGCTTTATAATAACAGTTTTAAGTTGAAAAAAACAAAAAACGGAATTGGATTTTTCAGGTTTTTACTGAAACAGAAAGTGGAAATGAACATGAACACAATATAACACAACATAAATTTGAATTATCAACTATAATACATATGTACAAACAAATATTTTCACCACTGGGCTTTCAGTGTCTCTTCTATTGTCTCTATTATTTACAAATTTTCAGGCGTTTTTGGGCATTTGTGGTACTGCTGGAAGCAGTTTCTCTCCAGCTGGCCATACAATGTGGGACTCTGCCTACACCCTCCGCCACACCCTCACCTGGATCTGCCGGTGGGTGACCAGCCTAGGAATGCTAGTCGCCAGCCTCTCCAATGCTAACGCCAGCCTATCCGTGCTAATGGATAAAAGAGGGAGTATACAATCCGGTGGGTGACCAGCCTAGGAATGCTAGTCGCCAGCCTCTCCAATGCTAACGCCAGCCTATCCATGCTAATGGATAACAAAGGGAGTAGACAATCCGGTGGGTGACCAGCCTCGGAATGCTAGTCGCCAGCCTCTCCAATGCTAACGCCAGCCTATCCATGCTAATGGATAACAGAGGGAGTAGACAATCCGGTGGGTGACCAGCCTAGGCATGCTAGTCGTTAGCCTCTCCAATGATAACGCACGTCAGCGACAGTAGGCGATCCAATGAGTTGCTGGGTTCGACACGAAGGTTACCGACCAAGTAACGTGAGTAGTCGCCTGCTCAGTTGCCGGCGCCGGCCACTCAGTTGTTGATGCAGGCCTATCAGTGATCAGATCAATAGCCGGGTTGGACATAGTCGGATTGGACATAGCCTCCTGCGACAAGGATGTAGACACCGCCGGCTGCGCAATAGTCTTAATTTTGGCCCCGATCCCGCGCCATATTCATGGCCAGACCAGAAACGTCTCCAGGTCCAGATCAGAAACGTCTTCATGTCCAGATCAGAAACGTCTTCATGTCCAGAATCAGAAACGTCTTCATGTCCAGAATCAGAAACGTCTTCAGGTCCAGAATCAGAAACGTCTTCAGGTCCAGAATCAGAAACGTCTTCATGTCCAGATCAGAAACGTCTTCATGTCCAGATCAGAAACGTCTTCATGTCCAGATCAGAAACATCTTCATGTCCAGATCAGAAACGTCTTCATGTCCAATCAGAAACGTCTTCATGTCCAGAATCAGAAACATCTTCAGGTCCAGAATCAGAAACGTCTTCAGGTCCAGAATCAGAAACGTCTTCAGGTCCAGAATCAGAAACGTCTTCAGGTCCAGAATCAGAAACGTCTTCAGGTCCAGATCAGAAACGTCTTCAAGTCCAGAATCAGAAACGTCTTCAGGTCCGGATCAGATACGTCTTCTGGTCCGGATCAGAAACGTCTTCAGGTTTGGATCAGAAACGTCTTCAGGTCCGGATCAGATACGTCTTCTGGTCCGGATCAGAAACGTCTTCAGGTTTGGATCAGAAACGTCTTCAGGTCCGGATCAGAACCTCTGAACCTCTGCAGGACAGTCCTTTGATTCCCGGGTCGTTGTAACCTGTAACGTTTCCTTCAGGGTCCCATCGTCATGGAGCTGGAGACCTACCGGTACCATGGACACAGCATGAGCGACCCAGGTGTCAGGTGAGTCACCTGGACCCCTCCCCTCTGTGATCGACCATCACATGTCTGCTCCTGAGACCGCCCAGCGTTTGACCGCACGTGTCTCTACCGACGTCCCGCAGCTACCGCACCCGCGAGGAGATCCAGGAGGTCCGGACCAAGAACGACCCCATCTCCATGCTGAAGGAGCGCATGCTGAGCAACAACATGGCGTCCGTCGAGGAGTTCAAGGTGAGCGCCATCGCCACGGACGTCTCTGACGGGACGGCGTTGCGACCTCCTGAGTCCGCCTGCTCCTCATCGAAACGCCACCGATGTTAAAGTCGCTGTGTAGTACCACCTCCTGACCACACGGGGGACCGAGGAGCCGCCGACGGTCCTGTTAACGGGCGGAGACGCCTCCTTTAATAGGAGCTCACAAACGTTCTCGTGGTGTTTCCCGCTTTTAGAAATGATGACTTCAGTTTTCTGTAACAGATGTAGAGATTATAGAGATATTATTATAGAGATATTATATTATTATAGAAATATTATTATAGAGATATTATATTATTATAGAGATATTAGAGGTTAATTGTCTCTTTCATTCACTGTCCTCTGAGAAAAACTCTGGTTTCTGTGGTAAATGTTGATGGAGATGGAGCCAAGTAGGGGTGCACGATAACTATCGGGCCGATAGTTATCGGGCCGATAACTATCGACACGACAGTTACCGGCCGAGTTATCGTGCCGATAACTATCGACACGACAGTTACCGGCCGAGTTATCGTGCCGATAACTATCGACACGACAGTTACCGGCCTAGTTATCGTGCCGATAACTATCGTGTCTATACTTATCGGCCGAGTTATCGTGCCGATAACTATCGACACGACAGTTACCGGCCGAGTTATCGTGCCGATAACTATCGACACGACAGGTACCGGCCGAGTTATTGTGCCGATAACTATCGTGTCTATACTTATCGGCCGGGTTATCGTGCCGATAACTATCGACACGACAGTTACCGGCCTAGTTATCGTGCCAATAACTATCGACACGACAGTTACCGGCCTAGTTATCGTGCCAATAACTATCGACACGACAGTTACCGGCCTAGTTATCGTGCCGATAACTATCGTGTCTATACTTATCGGCCGGGTTATCGTGCCGATAACTATCGACACGACAGTTACCGGCATAGTTATCGTGCCGATAACTATCGACAGGACAGTTATCGGCCGAGTTATCGTGCCGATAACTATCGTGTCTATACTTATCGGCCTAGTTATCGTGCCGATAACTATCGACATGACAGTTATCGGCACTATCGACACGATAGTGCCGATAACTGTCATGTCGATAGTTATGGGCACGATAACTCGGCCGATAACTATCGTGTCTATACTTATTGGCCGAGTTATCGTGCCCATAACTATCGACATGACAGTTATCGGCACTATCGTTTCGATAGTTATCGTGTTGATAGTTATCGTGCATCCCTAAAGCCAATCAGCTGCAGGAACTGACTGAGTTTCTCGTCCAGGAGATGGACATCCAGATCCGTAAGGAGGTGGAGGACGCGGCCCAGTTCGCCACCTCGGACCCGGAGCCCCCGCTGGAGGACCTCTGCAACCACATCTTCTCCAACAGCCCGCCGCTGGAGGTCCGCGGGACGCACCCCTGGTCCAGGCTGAAGTCCGTCAGCTAGACTCCGCCCCTCCCAGCTCCCGACCTGCGAGCGGCGTCAATCAAACCCCTCCCTCTTCGACGTTAGGTGTCAGGACTCTGCAGTATTATTTATAGTTTTGTATAGAAGTGTGTAAGTTCTGCCGTTCTCTTTCATGTACCTGGTTTACGTTCTGGAAGCTTCAGGGCTGAAAACATACGCACATAAACGAAGCTCCGCCTCTTTAATTTCCTTCCTGTACCGTGGGTCCAATCCAGCCCTCTGAACCTCGTTTAACCGACCACTTCCTGTACGGAGAACCGAACTTTAGTGACGGAGCTGGAAACGCCCTCCTCCGTCCATGTTACTGTAAAGATAGTTTTATTGTTATTTATGCGACTGTTGGATGGTATTTAAATGAGAGACTGAATGAAAATAAAACCTGTGAAGAAAAGTGGTTGTTGTTTCTGTTGCTGTAAAATGTCTTTTATTTAAAAAAAAATAAATAAGAGGGAAGAAAAAAGTTATTAAAAAATGAACTGAGCTGTGTGGTTGTTCCAGCGTCCACCAGCAGGGGTCACTGTCGGGATGGAAATGAGTTAAACATGAACTTAACGGATCAGAAATATCTTCTAATCAAATATCTGGAGTTTACAGGAACATTTAGTTCAGTTATTGTTCTTATAAATAATAAAACGGTTTGATGAGACAGAAAATGATAAACTCCAGTTTATCATCTTAAAACTAAGAACTGGAAGATTACTGGATTGATTCTGCTGGAAATGCTTTTTTAAATAACTTTTGGTCAGATTTTTGGTGTTTTTACTTTTTTTTTTATCTGTTCAGATTTGTGCTTGTTCGCTTTTTGGAGCCACAGTTTTCTTTTTTCTTTTTAAACTCTGTAAACTGGAAGGATCCGGGGCAGCAGCTCCACCTGACTCCCTGAGGCCAGGTGGAGCAGGTGGAGGCCCGGCGCAGTGTTTGATGGGAAATCCAGCTGTTCCAGCTGTTCCCAGGGCAGAAGTAGAGTCCAGAACCGGTCCGCCCGCGGCCCAGACGCTTGTCCAGGACTGCTTCAGACCGGGACCGGGACAATGTCCCCCTCCTCGGGCCCCAGGTGTTCAGACAGATGTTCGGACAGGTGTTCAGACAGATGTTCAGACAGATGTTCCGCCGGGAATCAAACGCGGCTTTATGAGATTTGCAGATCCGAACTTTTACCTGGAGCAGCAGTCACACCTGGAAGCCAGGACCGGAACACTAACCGGTTATGTCTTTATTTGATTTTTATTTTTTAAGTTTAAAGTTGTTGTTTTTTTTTTTTAGGTTTTAATAGTTGTGCTTCTGCACATTTAACTCTTTTTTTTTTTTTTTAGGGAATTAAACGGACACATGTTGCGCGACTTGTCACCTCAGAATGATTCCGCCCCACCGACGTGACGCAGGCGTGACGTAGAGGTCTGACGGACAGGTAAGCCGACACCGGCCGCCATATTGGGAAAGAACGGAAGTGAGAGAGAGAGGGAGAGAGAGAGAGAGATTAGTGAAGTCGACCCGTTCCTCAGAAAGGGCGTCCTCCCCGCTGCCACCCCCCCACACGCACACGCTCGTTCCCGCGGAGGAAGGGGCGGTCTCAGCGACGCAGCAGATCCGGAATTAGACCGCGCTCGCTCGGCTCCGCTCGGTCGCTCGGTTCGGTCCGGTCCTCCAGCCGAAACGGGAACGGGACTGCCGGTGTTCAGAAACACTCCCGAAGCCGAGAAGGAGGAGAAGAGGAGGAGAAGAGGAGGAGGAGGAGACTTAAAAAGTCTCGGCGGAAGGAGGGAAGGAGGTTAGGAGAGGAAGAAGAGGAAGAAAGGAGAGTTTCGAGGAAGGAAAGTGAGCCGAAGATGCCTCTGGCTCAGCTGGCGGACCCCTGGCAGAAGATGCCGGTGGCGGGAGAGGACGGACAGGTGAGACCCGCACCTGAACACGCACACACGCGCGCGCACACACCGCTGACACGGACTCCGGCTCGTCCTCAAACCGAGACTTTCAGCCGGTGTTTTCAGGTGAGGGGGGGGGGGAGTCCGGGCGGGACTCACCCAAACCTCCAACCCTCACCGCCCGCCGGGTCTCCCTGCGGGGGTTGGGGGGGGTGGGGGGGGGTGGGGGGGGGGGTCCTCCTTCTGCTCGGAAGTGTCGCAACGCCGCCCGGGTCTGACGCGTCACAGCCGCCGCGGAGCTCCGTCACCGTCACGTCACCGTCACGTCACCACGAGACGTGTCGTTAAATCCGGTAACAGCTTCAGTTTCAGGCGGCAGGAATGTTTTGATCTCCAGTAAAACCGGTTACGGGTCACAGCTGGGTTAACTGGTGATGATGGTACCTGTTGACTCAACATCTGGATGAACCTGAAGGATGTTGGTGTAACTGGTTGGAGCTGGTGGAACTGGTGGAGCTGGTGGACCCTCACAGTGATGCTCTTTATTTGTCTATATAAAGGTTTATTACCTGTGATGGTCCAGAAGCCCCTCCCACGCTGCAGGTACGACACACCTGGTTCTTGTCTCGTGTTCAGCGCTGGAGTTTTCAGACTCTGTGGTGTGTTTTGTTCTATTTTTATTTTATTTTACATGTTTGGGGCCCAACCCGGGTTACGGTACTGGCCAACGCTGCGTAGGCCAGGTGTGTCCAGGAACTGGGCCGAACCTTTGACACATCTGGAAGGAGTCAGACGTGGTCTGGGTCTCACCTGTCCTGGTTTGGGATGCGGGATACGGCAGGTGTTTTGAGGTCCACCACATGTGGCTCAGTCTCTGGAGATGGATCGGGTCGGGTCTGGTGGAGATGTGGCCAAACTGAAGCAGCCACAGAACCATCATTCAGAGCCAGGTTGGGGCCAGGTTTGGGGCCTGGTTTGGACCAGGTTTTGGGCCTGGTTGGGACCAGGTTTGGGACCAGGTTTAGGACCAGGTTTGGGACCCCAGGTTTGGGCCTGTTGGGACCAGGTTTGGGACCAGGTTTGGGGGTTTGGGACCAGGTTGGGACCAGGTTTGGGGGCCTGGTTGGGACCAGGTTTGGGACCAGGTTTGGACCAGGTTTGGTTTGGGGCCTGGTTGGGACCAGTTTGGAGCCTGGTTGGACCAGGTTTAGGACCAGGTTTGGGACCAGGTTTGGGGCCTGGTTGGGACCAGGTTTGGAGCCTGGTTGGGACCAGGTTTAGGACCAGGTTTGGGACCAGGTTTGGGGCCAGGGTTTGGGGCCTGGTTGGGACCAGGTTTGGAGCCTGGTTGGGACCAGGTTTGGGACCAGGTTTAGGGCCAGGTTTGGACCAGGTTTGGGACCAGGTTGGGACCAGGTTTGGGACCAGGTTTGGGGCCAGGTTTAGGACCAGGTTTGGAGCCTAGTTGGGACCAGTTTGTGGCCTGGTTGGGACCAGGGTTTGGAGCCTAGTTTGGGTCCAGGTTCTTGTCTTGTCTCCTTTGCTACAGGATCTAACCTGGAAACGCTCGTCAGGAACCAACAGGACCTGATGTGCTGAGACGGTTCTGGGTCTCAGTCAGCAGCTCACAGTGTCTCCTGACAGCCGGAGACCCTGATTGGCTGTCCTCCTGTTACCACATTACCACTTCCTGTTGCTTCATCCGATCGTTGCGAGACGACGCCTGACGACGGTCGAGTCACTGAAAGTCACTTGCAGCTCATCCAGGGTTGAACCCAATCCTCAGGTGTGGTCCAGGTCCGGTCCAGGTGGTGGTCAGGTTCCGGTTCAGGTCTGGTTCAGGTCTGGTTCAGGTCTGGTTCAGGTCTGGTTCAGGTCGGTCTGGTTCAGGTCTGGGTTCAGGTCCGGTTGGTTCAGGTCTGTTCAGGTTCAGGTTCAGGTTCGGTCAGGTCCGGTCCAGGTCAGGTCTGGTTCAGGTCTGGTTCAGGTCTGGTTCAGGTTCTGGTCCAGGTCTAGGTTCAGGTCCGGTTTCAGGTCTCTGGTCCAGGTTGGTTCCAGGTCTGGTTCAGGTCTGGTTCAGGTCTGGTCAGGTCTAGGTTCAGGTCAGGTCGGTTCAGGTCTGGTTCCAGGTCTGGTTCAGGTCTGGTTCAGGTCTGGTTCAGGTCAGGTCCGGTTCAGGTCCGGTTCAGGTCTTCAGGTCTGGTTCAGGTCTGGTTCAGGTCTGGTTCTGGTTCAGGTCTGGGTTCAGGTCGGTTCAGGTCCGGTTTCTCAGGTTCCGGTTCAGGTCTGGTTCAGGTCTGGTTCAGGTCCGGTCCAGGTCCGGTCCAGGTTCCAGTTTAGGTCCGGTTCAGGTCTGGCTGAGGTCCGGTTTCAGGTCCGGTTCAGATCCAGTTCAGGTCCGGTTCAGGTCTGGTTCAGGTCTGGTTCAGGTCCGGTTCAGGTCCGGTTCAGGTCCGGTCTGGTTCTCAGGTTCAGGTGGTTCAGGTTCAGGTGGTTCAGGTCTGGTTCAGGTCCGGTTCAGGTCCGGTTCAGGTTCAGGTCGGTTCAGGTTCTGGTTCAGGTCTGGTTTTCAGGTCCGGTCCAGGTCCGGTCCGGTCAGGTCCGGTCCAGGTCCGGTTTCAGGTCCGGTTCAGGTCCGGTTCAGGTCTGGTTCAGGTCCGGTCAGGTCCGGTTCAGGTCCGGTTCAGGTCCGGTTCAGGTCCTTCAGGTCCGAGGTCCGGTTTCAGGTCCGGTTCAGGTCCGGTTCAGGTCCGGTTCAGGTCCTGTTCAGTTCTGGTTCAGGTCTGGTTCAGGTCTGGTTCAGGTCCGGTTCAGGTCCGGTTCAGGTCCGGTTCAGGTCCGGTTCAGGTCAGGTCGGTTCAGGTCCGGTTCAGGTCCCGGTTCAGGTCCGGTCAGGTCCTGGTTCAGGTTCAGGTGGTTCAGGTCCGGTTCAGGTTTCAGGTTCAGGTCCGGTTCAGGTTTGTGGTGCAGCAGCTCCATAAAAATGAACAGAGGCAATTAAACGGTTATTGCAGTTAACTGCAGCGTAGCTTAATGATTCACCGTGACGGGAACGCAACGCTTTGGTGCAACACGACTGACGGTGCTTCTGTTAAAGAGTTTACCTGGACTAAAGGAGAGACTCCGGCGATCTCAGGTGAGCCGCCGGGAACGAGAACGTACAGAATAATAAAGCTGAGATGGAGTCGAGCGCCGCCGAGACGCCGTTCAGTCTCCTTTAAGTGGAAACGACATGGCGGCTGAAGCTAGCGGCTGGTCTGGAAACGCCCGCAGAGGCTTCGCTTTATCACAGATCCACATCAACAACACCGTTCACGGCGCACGGACAGGTGCTCAGCGCTCGACACGCACAGGTGACGTCAGCCAGGACGTCCTGCCAGACATTTAAGAAAAAAGAAAGATAAAAGGAGACATGTTGAAGTGTGAAACACCGGTTCAGTCTGTACCGGTACAGACTGTACCGAGGGGCTGGGGGCGGGGCTGGGGGCGGGGCTTTCAGTGTCCTGAAACATGAAAATCAGAGCAGAGTATACGCGGCAGCTCCTCCGCCTCTAAGCTTCAGAAGTAGCTCGATTAAGAAAAATAAGAAAAGAAGTAAAGCAAAACCTGAGAGCACAGAAAAGTTCAGAAGTTCCTGACAGAAGCGTGAAGATGCACACCGTTAATTTCTGATTCTGTCAGGATGAAAATGTACTTAACGGCAATAAATACCAAGAGGAACAAAGCCAGTCCCTCATCATTACAGCCGGAAATGATCCACGCAGAGCCTGGTCCTGGTCCTAATCCTGTTCTGATCCTGATCCTGATCCTGATCCGAAACCTGATCCTGATCCTAATCCTAATCCTGTTCTGATCCTGATCCTGATCCTATCCTAATCCTATCCTGATCCTATCCTAATCCTAATCCTAATCCTAATCCTAATCCTAATCCTGTTCTGATCCTGATCCTGATCCTAATCCTGATTCTGATCCTGCTCTGATCCTAATCCTAATCCTAATCCTGATCCTGATCCTAATCCTGTTCTGATCCTAATCCTGATCCTGATCCTAATCCTAATCCTATTCCTATTCCTGATCCTAATCCTGATCCTGATCCTGATCCTGATCTGATCCTAATCCTGAATCCTATCCTCTGATCCTAATCCTAATCCTATCCTATTCCTATTCCTGATCCTAATCTGATCCTAATCCTGTTCTGATCCTAATCCCGATCCTAATCCTGTTCTGATCCTGATCCTAATCCTGATCCTAATCCTGTTCTGATCCTAATCCTGATCCTAATCCTAATCCTAATCCTGTTCTGATCCTGATCCTATCCTGATTCTGATCCTGTTCTGATCCTAATCCTAATCCTAATCCTGATCCCGATCCTAATCCTGTTCTGATCCTATTCCTGATCCTAATACTAATCCTGTTCTCATCCTAATCCTGATCCTGATCCTGTTCTGATCCTGATCCTGATCCTTATCCTGATCCTTGTCCTGATCCTGATCCTGTTCTGATCCTAATCCTGATCCTATTCCTATTCCTGATCCTAATCCTGATCGTAATCCTGTTCTCATCCTAATCCTTATCCTTGTCCTTGTCCTGATCCTGATCCTAATCCCAGCTCTGACCGGCGGTTCTGGCCCCCCTGGTCCCCCTGGACCCGCCTGGGCCACATTGGGCTCACAGTTCTGGTCCAGGAGTCACCAGGAGCATTTCCAGCTTCATAAACGGGGGTTTAGGGACCCCTGAAGGGCCAGTCCTGAGGGGCCGGTCCTGAAGGGCCGGTCCTGAGGGACCAGTCCTGAGAGGGCCAGTCCTGAAGGGTCAGTCCTGAAGGGCCAGTCCTGAAGGGTCAGTCCTGAAGGGCCAGTCCTGAAGGGTCAGTCCCGAAGGGTCAGTCCTGAGGGGCCAGTCCCGAAGGGTCAGTCCTGAGGGGCCAGTCCCGAAGGGTCAGTCCCGAGGGGCCAGTCCTGAGGGGCCAGTCCTGAGGAGCCAGTCCTGAAGGGTCAGTCCTGAGGGGCCAGTCCCGAAGGGTCAGTTCTGAGGGGCCAGTCCTGAGGAGCCAGTCCTGAGGAGCCAGTCCTGAGGAGACAGTCCTGAAGGGTCAGTCCTAAGGAGCCAGTCCTTAAGGGCCAGTCCTGAAGGGTCAGTCCTAAGGGGTCAGTCCTGAAGGGTCAGTCCCGAAGGGTCAGTCCTGAGGGGCCAGTCCCGAAGGGTCAGTCCCGAGGGGCCAGTCCTGAGGGGCCAGTCCTGAGGAGCCAGTCCTGAGGAGACAGTCCTGAAGGGTCAGTCCTAAGGAGCCAGTCCTTAAGGGCCAGTCCTGAAGGGTCAGTCCTAAGGGGCCAGTCCTGAAGGGTCAGTCCCGAAGGGTCAGTCCTGAGGGGCCAGTCCCGAAGGGTCAGTCCCGAGGGGCCAGTCCTGAGGGGCCAGTCCTGAGGAGCCAGTCCTGAAGGGTCAGTCCTGAGGGGCCAGTCCCGAAGGGTCAGTTCTGAGGGGCCAGTCCTGAGGAGCCAGTCCTGAGGGTCAGTCCTGAGGGGCCAGTCCTGAAGGGTCAGTCTTGAGGGGCCAGTCCTGAGGAGCCAGTCCTGAAGGGTCAGTCCTGAGGGGCCAGTCCTGAAGGGTCAGTCCTGAAGGGTCAGTCCTGAAGGGTCAGTCTTGAGGAGCCAGTCCTGAGGGGCCAGTCCTGAAGGGTCAGTCCTGAGGGGCCAGTCCTGAGGGGCCAGTCCTGAAGGGTCAGTCCTGAAGGGTCAAGTCCTGAGAAGCCAGTCCTGAAGGGTCAGTCCAAAGGGGCCAATCCTGAAGGGTCAGTCCTGAGGGGTCAGTCCTGAGGGGCCAGTCCTGAAGGGTCAGTCCTGAGGAGCCAGTCCTGAGGGGCCAGTCCTAAGGGGCCAATCCTGAGGGGCCAGTCCTGAGGGGTCAGTCCTGAAGGGCCAGTCCTGAGGGGCCAGTCCTGAAGGGTCAGTCTTAAGGGGCCAGTCCTGAAGGGCCAGTCCTGAAGGGTCCTGAAGGGCCAGTCCTGAGGGGCCAGTCCTGAGGGGCCAGTCCTGAGGGGCCAGTCCTAAGGGGCCAATCCTGAGGGGCCAGTCCTGAGGGGTCAGTCCTGAGGGGCCAGTCAGCTCCTCATTGTCCTCAGATGTGAAGAAGCAGCTCCTCTTTTCTGTTTTCTGTTTTTCCCTCCGTCCTCCTACGAGCTGGTGAGATCAGGAGGCGGCGGCGCCGCGAGCGCGTGATTCAGGAAGCGCTCACGTCGGCGTGTTTACGCTTCCTGTGTGAGGTGTCATGGAGGCGCCGCGGAGAAACGTGTCCCTCTGAGGAGGTTGTGAATCGTAGAGACTCATTATCGGCAAAGAAGCGCTGAGTCACCGCAGCCGCCTCCTGGTTCCCCGTCTGGCCTCCTGACAAGTCCGTACCTGCTCGCTGCCTTCCCTCCTTCCCTCCTTCCCTCCTTCCTTCCCTCCTTCAGCTGCCTGTCGACATGTTGCTACTCTGCACAGCCCCCCTGACCTCTGACCTCCGATCATCTCTGAACCTTTTTGCAGTGAGCTAAAGGTGCCGTTAACTCTGGCTTTCCTTTAGTAGCGGCGGCGGTGGTCCGTGCGGACGCTCGCTCCCGCGGTCGCAGCGAGGCGGGAAGGCGGGAAGGCGTGAGCGCCGCTGCGTCCCAGTGGGAGTGTTTCATAAACTCCCTCAGGGCTCTCGCTTCCTGTTTTCTCCTCGTCTCTGAGAAGCGCCGCGATGACATGTAGAGTTTTGATTCCCCGCGGCGACCGAGCGTTTGGTCCGGTCGGGGCGTCTTTAGGGCCACGTGGCGTCCTCGCGGTCTCAGCGACTAATTCAGCGGTGTAATTAGTCTCCAAGACGACGTGGGTCTGTGACATCACAGTCTGGCCCGGACTGAGTCCTGGTTTACTGGATCATCTAGTCTAGTTTCATCCTCCAGCCGTCGGGACTCAGACGAACTCGTTCCTCCTGGTTTCATCTGGTTTCATCTGGATTCATCTGGATTCATTTATTATTCGTGGTGTGAAGGTGGGACTCCCCCCCCCCCCCCCCCCCCCCCCCCCCCCCCCCAGACTCCAGCCTGCTCTACCGGCTGGGAGACTTTTTTCTTCTGTTAAACTGACACTGAACCAGAATCTGATCCTGAATCTGATACTGAATCTGAACTGACCCTGATCCTGATCCTGACCCTAAACTGATCCTGATACTGAACCTGATCCTGATCCTGATCCTGATACTGATACTGATACTGAACCTGATCCTGATCCTAAACTGATCCTAAACCTGATCCTGATACTAATCCTGATCCTGATCCTAATACTGAACCCGATCCTGATCCTAAACTGATCCTGATCCTGAACTGATCCTAATACTGAATCTGATCCTGATCCTAATACTGAACCCGATCCTGATCCTAAACTGATCTTGATCCTGATCCTGATCCTGACCCTGAACTGATCCTAATACTGAACCTGATCCTGATCCTAATACTGAACCTGATCCTGATCCTAATACTGATCCTGATCCTGATCCTAAACTGATACTGAACCTGATCCTGACCCTGATCCTGATCCTAATACTGAACCTGATCCTGATCCTGAATACTGAACCCTGATCCTGATCCTGAACTGATCTTGATCCTGATCCTGATCCTGATCCTGAACTGATCCTAATACTGAACCTGATCCTGATCCTGAATACTGAACCCCTGATCCTGATCCTAAAACTGATCCTGATCCTGATCCTGATCCTGATCCTGACCCTGATCCTGATCCTGAATACTGAACCTGATCCTGATCCTGATATACTGAACCCTGATCCTGATCCTAAACTGATCTTGATCCTGATCCTGGTCCTGACCCTGAAATGATCCTAATACTGAACCTGATCCTGATCCTGAACTGATACTGATCCTGATCCTGATACTGATACTGAACCTGATCCTGATCCTAAACTGATCCTAAATTGATCCTGATACTAATCCTGATCCTGATCCTGACCCTGAACTGATCCTAATACTGAACCTGATCCTGATCCTGAATACTGAACCTGATCCTGATCCTAAACTGATCCTATCCTGATCCTGATCCTGAACTGATACTAACCCCTGATCCTGATACTGACCCCTGAACCGATACCCAACACCAGCCTGGTATGCCGCCGGTCTGGTTGTTGAGTCACATGCTTCGTTCCTCTGATGGTCCACGGACGTCTACAGTCAGAACCGCTTCAGTGAGAAGAACCAAACACCTGTCCAGGTGTCAGTCTGAGCTCTCAGACTGTTATTTTCTGTTCCTGAGTCGATGCTTATCTCCTTCGTGCATCGTTGGGCTCGTTTGAATCGTACCTGACAAACAGAAGTTTTTCTGTAATGATTGGCGACCTGTCCTCCTCCGCTGCTCCTTTGTTCTGTGGTGTGCCCCAAGGCTCCGTACTGGGCCCTTTATTGTTTTCACTCTATATGTTGCCTCTGGGCTCTATCATAGCCAAACACAAGCTAGCCTTTCACTGCTATGCAGATGACCTGTGCTCCCCAAACAAAAGCGGTGCTCTTCAAACCCTTTCTGACTGCATCGCAGATATTAAAATGTGGTCGGGGCAAAATTTTCTGCACTTAAATGAAGATAAAACAGAGTATATTCTCTTTGGTGATTCAGCACACTCTGGTGATCGATCTTTTAAAGTGAAAGCTTCTGTGAGCAATCCTGGAGTTATTTTTGATGGCAGCTTAAAGTTCGACCAGCGAATTGACAGCGTGGTCAGAACCACCATTTTAAAAAAACCATTTTTAAAACGTGCAACCTTGGAAAAAACCATTCATGCTTTTATAAACTCATGAATTGATTATTGTAATGCACCGTATGTTGGTGTCTCCAAGTCTTTACTTAGCCGTCTTCAGCTTGTCCAGAACGCCGCTGCTCACTTTGTAACGCATCACCCCAGTTTTATTTGCTCTTCACTGGCTTCCTGTTTCTTTTAGAATTGATTTTAAAGGCTGATAACCGATAACACACACATATACCTAAGATCATTACATCAATACTAGGAACAAAACCAAAAACAGTTTTGGCTTTTTAAATGAACAGATACTTATTTTTTCTAATGAAAAACTATTGTCAAGCCTCTTAAACATTTTTGTAAAACTATCAAACAAACCTATTTGATATCTCACATTAACTTAAATAAGGTTCATTACTGACTGATATAAAAAAAATAAAGGCTCCTTGAACTGATGGAAATACATGCATCAGAATTACTAACTGAAAAAGATTAACATTTAAAGGATTTTGACTTGTGGTTCCATTTAAATTAATACCTTTAATTAAAGTAAATGAGGTTCAGTATTTTTTATTTTCTTATTTTTTAATTTTTTTTTAATCTCATGGAAGCTTTAGATGAGAGGAATGAGGGAGAGGAGAGACTGCTGCTGGCTTGCACACGTTAGCATTAGCTTCCGTTAGCTCACGTTAGCGTGATTTCAAAACTCCATGGAAGTGATTGTTATGTTGTAGGTGGCTGATCAGGTTTTACGTATTAAAGCTTGTGCTTCCCTCCTCGTAGAATTCACTCGGAGGATTCGTCACAAATAACCACCAAACTATCTTCTTCTGAAACTTTAACGAAGTTCCACGCCGCCATGTTTGTTGTGATCAGCGCTGTGCTGCAGGCTGCATTCAAGGTGGAACGTAAATTCCAGCGTTCCCTCGTTTGCTAGTCGTTCTTTCAGCCTTTTTTTCATTTTTTTTTCTTTTTTATGTGTAACATGTGGGAAAATACTGTGAATATCAATTCAAAGTCAGCAACTACTAAAATTATGACCGAGTTAACGAGTTGTTTTCTGGCATGAGGGGGTATTCTTGATTTTCCTGATTGAGTAATCGTTTTTTCTGATTATGCCGACGTCACTTGAACATAACATTCACTGCTGGTTATTTAAAGGGAGCGAGGCACTGCTGTGTTGACAGAACTATATGCTTAACGTGATGAAAACTGACTCGTGTTTTTTTGTTTTGATCTCAGGAAGCCCCCCAGGAACCCGAGGACCTGCTCGGAGAGGACGACTCCTGCCCGCCTGCGCTGTAAGTCCACGTCGACTGTATTTGAATTTTTTTTTTGACCTGTTGGTGCGGCGGTGTGACATACGTTACATCTGCATGCAGGGCAGGTGGCGGTCGGTCCAGATGTGTGCAGGGACCATAAACCGTATAAAAAGGAACTGGACATAAACCCTCTGTGATGTCATCCATACGCTTTCTGAAGCCTCTTTTTCGTCTTACTTGAGTTCGACTGGTTTTATTGACGAGCCTTTTCCCCGCTCGCCCGTCTCGTCACGTGCGCGGCCTTGTGTCCCCACGTGCAGAGCCGAGCTTCAGTCGCATTTACTCACGCCAGAGTTTTGGTTTTTCCTTTGCTCTTTTATGATGCATAAACTGTTGACGCCCACCCGTGCTGGATAATTACTGGTGTGAGAGCGAAGCACGCCGTGGCTGGCTGTCAAAGTCGTGAGTCATCTTGGGAGGAAACGTCCTCCCAAGATGCTCCTCAGGTGCTCCTCAGGTGCTCCTCAGGTGCTTCTCAGGTGCTCCTCAGGTGCTCCTCAGGTGCTCCTCGGATGCTCCTCAGGTGCTCCTCAGATGCTCCTCAGATGCTGCTCAGGTGATCCTCAGGTGCTCCTCAGGTGCTCCTCAGGTGATCCTCAGGTGCTCCTCGGATGCTCCTCAGGTGCTCCTCAGGTGATCCTCAGGTGCTCCTCGGATGCTCCTCAGGTGCTCCTCAGGTGCTCCTCAGGTGCTCCTCGGATGCTCCTCAGGTGCTCCTCAGGTGCTCCTCAGATGCTCCTCAGGTGCTCCTCGGGTGCTCCTCAGGTGCTCCTCGGGTGCTCCTCGGGTGCTCCTCAGGTGCTCCTCAGGTGCTCCTCAGGTGCTCCTCGGATGCTCCTCAGGTGCTCCTCAGGTGATCCTCAGGTGCTCCTCGGATGCTCCTCAGGTGCTCCTCAGGTGCTCCTCAGGTGCTCCTCAGGTGCTCCTCGGATGCTCCTCAGGTGCTCCTCGGATGCTCCTCAGGTGCTCCTCAGGTGCTCCTCACCTTCCAGCAGTTGTTCTCTCCTCTTACTTGCATGAACCCATCCTCTGCTGCCGATGGCTCGGTTCCAAATGGCGGACTCAATGGCCCCCAACTCTATCCTGGTCCGGTCCGGGCCGGTCCGGTCCAGTCCGGGCTTGGATCTCAGGGATCTTGCTGGTTGCTGCGGGCCTCGTGTTGAAGCGGGTAATGAGCGGTGGTGTTTGGTGTTTTCAGCGTCTGCAGAAATCAAACAGAAATCTTGACTGATCTCACTCTGAGGGTCTTTCTAGTTGCCTGATCTGTGTGCACGTGGGTGGACAGCAGGCGCACACACACATGCACGCACACACACGCACGCACACAAGCACGGCAGGACAGCTGCACGCATCGATTTTTAAATGCAGAGGAGATGGCTTATAGATCGACTGGCGGGGAAGAGCCGAGCGCTCATTACCTCACTGCAGAGTCTGCCACACACACTCACATGCACTCACATGCACTCACACGCACGCACACGCAGACACACACGCGCACAAACAAAGCGAGATGTGGCTGTGTTGTCAACGTCCCGCCGTGTGAGTGAGGATGAATACGTTCAGAGCTGTTAATGAGTCAGTTATACTGTTTTATTCTGGTCGCTGTGCATGTGTGTGCGTGCACGTGTGTGTGCGTGCATGTGTGCTGAAGGTTAAATGCAGGTAATGAGGCAGCTTTCTGGCTCCGTCACGTTCCACTTTTACTGTGTAAACCACCGCAAGTTGTTATGCACTGGTAACCCTCATGGGACTGATGCATGCTGGGACTGATGCATGCTGGGACTGGTGCAGTGCTGGGCGGTATACCGGTTCATACCGAGTACCGGTGTTTGTTTTTCTTATGCTATGAATTTTTCATAAACCGTAATATTGGTGAGTATGTACTGTAGCGTACACAACGTTGGGAACGCCGCGCGGTGGAACGTAAGTGCCGCAGAACATTGTTTGACAGGGGACTGTTTTGCAGTTGCACTGGAGGCGCAACACGCTACTAGTTTCTGGTTAAACGGTGAAAGTCCCGAAGTGGAAGCTCCAGAACGGCAACATGAGACTGAGGAACTTCTTCCTAAACGAGGAGCCGTGGATTTAAAAAAGACGACGTCCAACAAACTACAATAATCTGCTAATGTTGCCGAGCTAAAGTTGTAGCCGCGGGAGGCTAACACCAGGCTGGTGTTAGCCTCCAGCGTCTGCGGCCTCTTCGGCGTGCATCCACGGTCTCGTATCAGGACGTGCTGCACCTGCGGCCGGTCCGGCTGATGGTCCAGCTGTTCTCGGCGCCGCTGCGGCACCTGAGTTAACGGTTAAAACCGCCGGAAAGTGTCCTCGCGCTCGTTTGCAACCCCCGCAGGTTCGCTGTCGTCTATTTTCAGAGTCTATTTAAATGTGCGTAGGTGCTTTAATGTTTAAAAATAAAAAGGGTGTTTTTTCTTGTGCCGTACGTTGCAGAAAAGCAACCAGACTGGAGGGAAAATCCCAGTCCTTCCCCTCCGGTTCGTCCGTGCGTAGGCGCGGCGGCGGCGGCCTGCTTCTCTCTGTGATGGTTAGCGGAAAGGGAGGGGCTTTCTAGCGCTTCAAATGGAGATGTTTTTCCAGCGTGCTGTCCGAGAGAGTCGTAATTTCCCTCCGGGTGCCTTCAGACCGCACAGTTTGGGGCTTTTCGTAAAGGTCGCTGGAGGAGCGTGGGGGGGGGGGGCTGGCGGTCGATCATTTACGTTGGCAACTCGAAGACTCGTCGGGGAAGCTCACTGACCCGTTGCAGATGTTTAACGCCTAGTCAATCACAAGTTCCATGGCGATACGATTCATCGACTCACCAGATCACGATCCGATGTTTGCCGTGATCCGATTCGGGAGACGGCGATCAACGTGAGACGAGATCACCGTTGTGTCCTGTCGGCCATTTTAAGAGTCCCAGTCTGCTGATCCGGCGTCGGTCATCAGTCACGTAGTGTGAACTCGACCACGAAACCCGCCGTAGCAGGCCGCTCAGTCTCAAGAACCTGGCGCCCGTTGGGTCGATGCATCGTGGGTGGAGATGGCAAAATCCTGATGCATCATGGGACATGTAATTTTGGACGGCGTGCGCCTCTGGAGCTGCATGATTATCCCTGCGTCCTAGGGATGCACATTTTGGATTTTTTTTTATGACCGTTAACTGACGCCCTTTAACGATTAATAACTGTTAACCGATAAGTCCGGGAGGGTTGGCTGCCACGATGTTGCGCGCGTTGTCGTGGACGCATGCGGACACTTCCCCGTGTATACTCTCGCCATCAGCTTGTCGCAGAGATGCCGCCGTCACTTTTGATTTATACTAGCGCGGTCTCCGCTATGTTATTCCACGCCACAACGCAAGAGCGACAATCACGAACTAGCTAAACTTACTAAACGTATCTCTTGCGTTTTTCCACTTCCTCACCGTCTCGGTCGTATCCAGACCCACATTCATCGCTGTCTCCCTCCATGAATTACTAGAATATGTGCTGTCTTTGTAGTGAAGAGAACCAGAATCGTACAGATGTGGGTACTTCCTCATTTTTTAGATGACGCGCTCTTTTCTAAGTGGATGTAGAATTGACCAATCAGAGGCCTGTTGCACCTGTCGACACGCCCCCATGAGTTGATTGAATTACGTAGCTTAAAAACAAAATTGACCGTTAGTATTAATCAGTTAGAGTTACTGTTATCGGTTAACGGTTAAACGGTTAACCATGTGCATCCCTACTGCGTCCTCTCACAGGTCAGATGAAAACGAGGTTTCGGCCCGGCGTTGGTCCGCGTGCGCCCGAGGCATTTCACAGGAACACGCGATTTCACGGCGATGCTATAGAGCGAAGGAAGAAGAGCCTGGACTTTAAACGATGTGCTCCAGGCAGTTCCAGGTAGTTCCAGGTAGTTCCAGGCAGCTCCAGGCTGCTCCAGGCAGCTCCAGGCAGCTCCAGGCAGTTCCAGGCAGCTCCAGGCAGCTCCAGGCAGTTCCAGGCAGCTCCAGGCAGCTCCAGGTAGCTCCAGGTAGCTCCAGGCTGCTCCAGGTAGCTCCAGGCTGCTCCAGGCTGCTCCAGGTAGTGTTGTCTCCGGCTCAGACCAGCTTCCTTCGGCTCCACCAGCCTGCAGACGTCGTACCTGCAACAACCTGTGAAACGCACAAGGAAAAAATGGAGGTCGCTAACCGGGCGTCCAAACGCCGACCAAACAATCTCTGCTGTTAACGCTCTGTCTTCAGTCCAGAAATGTCCCACAAATGTCCTAAATGTCCTGGTTTTAAAGCCGACTGGTTTCTGCAGCATCGTTTACACACATGAACGAGCTTCAGGAGTCATTCACAGAGTTACCTGCTCCACCTACGGTCACGCCGGAGTCCGCCGCCGCTCTGCGTGTGACCTCACGCTCTCCCCCGGTCCCGGCCGCCGAGTCAGCGCTGCGCTAACGCGCTCACGTGCCCCGGGGGACGCCTCCGGCGAGGCAGAAAATGCTTTCCAGACAGCATTAGCTGCCCCTAACTGCTAACCGCTAACCGCTAACCCTCTGAGGGGACGGCGAACATCTGCTGCCATCTGCTGCAGCGCATCTGTGTGCACGTGTGTGTGCATGTGTGTGTGCGTGGCGGATAAGGTATCACGCCTCATCACGGTGAGGTCACTTCTTCGCTATGGGAGAGACTGACACACATGGGAGTGTGTGTGTGTGTGTGTGTGTGTTGCTGCAGCTTCAGATGCTTCGATGCGTTTTATTTTTTTGTCTTCCAAACGTTCGTTCTCTCCGGGGTTCATCGCTGCGAGGTTTGAGTCTTTTCAACTCGCCTGTAGAAATGTGAGTTATTTAACAGTGATTTCCTGGAAAAAAAAACTGCGGGGGGGAGAAAACACTAAAACACGATGATCCAGAAACAAAATAAAGTGATGCAGAGTCAGTCTCTGGTGTCGGGTTACGCTGGTGTCGGATTACGCTGGAGTCAGGGTTATAATAGTTTTGGATTTTCCATTAGTTTTAGTTTTTAGTTTAGTTTTTCATATTCAGTTAGTTTTAATTCGCTTTTAGAGCAGTTTTGCTAGTTTTTATTCATTTTTGTTTTGAAATACTTAGTTTTAGTTTAGTTTTTATTAGTTTCAGTGTTAATTTTAGTTTTATTTTGTAAATTAGGGTTGTAATTTTGGTTGGAGTGAAGCACTGAACTTTTTGAAGGCTATCGAATCACATAGTCGTGTTTACATTCTGGTCTCAATAAACATATTTATCAATGCGTCTTCCCTCTTGTGGTGTTCCTGCGTATTTACTGACCAGCAGCTATCTGGTCTCCATGGAAACAGTCCATTATAGTTGCAGTTTTCTCCCGTTCCTTCCCAACGCTGACTGGCCTGCAGCTGTAGCTTCTCTTTCCAGGGGGCTAGCTTAGGCTAGCTTATCCAGCTATTCTTGGTTAGCTTCTCTTTCCAGGGGGCTAGCTTAGGCTAGCTTATCCAGGTAGTCTTGGTTAGCCTTCTTTCCAGGGGGCTAGCTTAGGCTAGCTTATCCAGCTAGTCTTGGTTAGCCTTCTTTCCAGGGGGCTAGCTTAGGCTAGCTTATCCAGCTAGTCTTGGTTAGCCTTCTTTCCAGGGGGCTAGCTTAGGCTAGCTTATCCAGCTAGTCTTGGTTAGCCTTCTTTCCAGGGGGCTAGCTTAGGCTAGCTTATCCAGCTAGTCTTGGTTAGCCTTCTTTCCAGGGGGCTAGCTTAGGCTAGCTTATCCAGCTAGTCTTGGTTAGCCTTCTTTCCAGGGGGCTAGCTTAGGCTAGCTTATCCAGCTAGTCTTGGTTAGCCTTCTTTCCAGGGGGCTAGCTTAGGCTAGCTTATCCAGCTAGTCTTGGTTAGCCTTCCTTCCAGGGGGCTAGCTTAGGCTAGCTTATCCAGCTAGTCTTGGTTAGCCTTCTTGTGTGAGCTTTTCAAATGGACTTTCAGATTCGTGGGTTTTTTTCTCCTTCAGACGTATTCCACACATTGTATCACCTGCTTCTACAACAAGACACTTATTTTTATCGTTAACACAGTCATAGTCAAAGAAATCCCAAATAGGACTGAGCTGCTTTCTCCCAACTTTTGCCGCAGCCATCACTGCTGATTACTTTAGTTTTTTTTTTTTTTGCAGTTGTTGTTGTACGGCGGAGCGAAGTTAATAGATTTCAAACGTTTATGAGAAAAAAAATTACAAACATGAAAACGAAGGACGTTCTTGATATTATAGTTAATTTTAGTTTGTTTTATAAACACATAATACCGTTTCAGCTAGTTATCGTTTTTTAAAAAACTCTCCTTTTTATTTTATTTCAGTTAACGAAAATGTTTTTTCAATTCTAGTTTTCGTTATTTTGTCAGTTTTCGTTAACGATAATAACCTTGGCTGGTGTCGGGTTACGCTGGTGTCGGGTTACGCTGGTGTCGGGTTACACAGAATGAGCAGTGATGCCTAAGTTATCTCTTGGAAAACTGAACAAAAGTTGCTAAAATAACTTACAGTCATGGAAAAAATTATTAGACCACCATTTTTTCTTCAGTTTCTTGTTCATTTTAATACCTGGTACCACTAAACGTCATCATGTGACTAAAACAGACAGAAAAGAAAACACTGAATGCATAAAAGCAGTGTTTTTGGCAGTACAACGCCATAGCTATTGATGTAAAAACTTAAGTGATTTAGGTTATAATCAAGAAAACCATGGAAAATGGTAAGATATCAGCTCTTAAATAAAACTCTTATGAGCAATCTTTGTGGTTATCGTTATGTTTGTCCAAACAAATGTACCTTTAGTTGTACCAGGCATTAAAATGAACAAGAAACTGAAGAAAACAAGGGTGGTCTAATCATTTTTTCCATGACTTATTTGTGGATGTGTGGTGCACGTTCACGCTCTCTCCATTCAAGCCTTTAAGAGTCATTTTGGTGTGATTAATAATCTAAAACCCTTTTAGCGGCTTGAACTTTGAAACGGCGCCGACGTGGCCCGATCTACTTCTGTTCTGCGTCGCCTCCCTGGTTTTCAGCTCAGAGGACGAAGAGGCAGGACGAGATGAACATCTGGAGGAAGCGCCGGTGGGGTTTTCTGGACGGCAACGGCAGAAAAAAAAAAAACCCAAAAGAAAAGATGGAATATCCAGAATCACGTGTACGAGTCCATATGTTTCTAAATTCATCTGACGATGAGCCAGAACGATTTGAAGCCTTCATACCTGAGTGAATATCCACCTGTGACGTAACGATGCGGCACGTTTTATGTTTTTACCAGAGAGTGAAGTCTGTCTCTGTGTCACAATCTGAGCTGCTTCGATCTCGTTGAGCGTTAGCTTCGTTGCACCTGCAGGACATCACAGGACAGATGGTCCAGATGTGTGGTGGTAACGACCGGTTTGACTGGTGCTGCCACCTGGAGGAAGCTATTATTATTGCTGCTGTAGATATTATTAGTAAAGATGGAGATGAGTGGAGCCGGGCTAGCTGTGGTAGCATAGCCCCTACAGGTCAGTGGTGGAACTGCAGCTAAACTTTATCTTCAGCATCAAACTAACAAGGACGACATCGGCCCTTGTTTTGGACTTTAGTTTTTCGGGTTGTTCCGAAGATCTCTACTCTGAATCAAAATCAAAATCAATTTTATTGGCCAAGTTTGTGCACACAAACGAGGAATTTGACTCCAGTTACTAAGCTCTCTTTTTACAATTAGAATAAAATAAAATAAAAATATAACCAAATTACTAGCACAATATATACAACAATATACAACAATATATACAAGCTAACAAGCTAACAAGCTTGCTAATTATTCAGTCTTCCCTCCCAGATCACCAACATCGCCACATATTAAAAAAATAATCCTTATTACAGAAGTCATTTTTCAGATTTCATAAATCATTATGCGAGTGTGTGTGCGTGTGTGTGTGCGTGTGTGTGTGTGTGTGTGTGTGTGTGTGTGCGCGTCCTGAACGAGGATCTCACTGGCAGATGGCGTTTAATCTTCTCCAGCCATCTGGACTGACTTTCTCTGGCGTCTTTAAACGCCCACACACATGCACATGCACATGCACGTGCACGCCCGGCGGTCCGCTCCGGCGCCGAGCTCGCTCAGGTGTGTGCTGCTCAGGTGTGTGTGCTGCTCAGGTGTGTGTGCTGGTGTGTGCTGCTCAGGTGTGTGCTGCTCAGGTGTGTGCTGCTCAGGTGTGCTGCTGCTCAGGTGTGTGTGCTGCTCAGGTGTGTGCTGCTCAGGTGTGTGCTGCTCAGGTGTGTGCTGCTCAGGTGTGTGCTGCTGCTCAGGTGTGTGCTCTGCTCAGGTGTGCTGCTCAGGTGTGTGCTGCTCAGGTGTGTGTGCTGCTCAGGTGGTGTTGTGCTGCTCAGGTGAAAGGGATCAGATAGAGGTGACATTCCTCGTAAATAACTCATCCAGCAGTCGTGACCTTTGAACCCGGATCAGCGGGCAGGAAAGTCTGTTCTGTGCGTGCACGGGAGTGTGCGCGTGCACGTGCGTGCGCATCATTGCTCAGACAGTCGCTGAAAACCGAAACGAGCCGTCGGGACGTTCAGTTGGACCGGCCCGACTGAACGGAGCTGTTTCAGTGTTGGGTCGAGTTCTGAGAGGCTTTGTTTGCATCTGCGGTCCTTCCTCTGTGTGTGTGTGTGCGTGCATGTCTGAGAGGGAGGCAGGAAGTGTGCGTGCACAGGCCTACACACCTAAAAATGGAAACCTCACCCCCCCACCGCCACCGCCCACGTTGGCCAGAGTGGATATTGATGGATACACAGAAAGAGAAAATATTGATTGATAAGAAGAGGCACAAAGCGGGGGGAGGGGTGGGGGGTGTACGTGCACGTGCACGTGCACATCAGACGGAAAAGGCAGATAATAAATGAAGGATGAGGACGAACGTTTTCATTCCTTTGTGGTGACAGTTGGAGGGTCAGTGTGTGTTTGTGTGTCTTTGTTGTTTGTGTGTGTGTGTGTCTTTGTTGTTTGTGTGTGTGTGTGGGGGGGGGGGGGGGGTTGTGTAGTTTGTCATTGTGAGGTCACGGGGTGGTGATGTAATCTGTGTAACCCGGCGCCACCTTTCCTGAAAGCGGCGCTCTCTCCGGGAACGGACCAATCGCAGCGCAGCTGCGCACACGCAGACGTGCACGCGGGCGGTCCTGTTGTAGTTGTGAGGATGAGCGTGCACGGCCTCGTGACCTCTGACCTTTCCTTCCAACCTAAGGAAGTAAAAAGACCTAATAATAATAATTAGAAGTGCTCATTATAATGTTTTATTTGGGATCTGCTGTTTGTAGGAAGAAAATTTAAAAAAAAAAAAGAAAAAAAAGTCTGATTTTCTTTTCAGATTTTTCTAACAAATGAATGTAGAAAATAAAAAGAGTAAAAGCTGTAAACCTTTAGAAGCTGGAAACAAAGCTCAGTTATAACTCATCGTTGAAAACGTTTCTTTTCTGGTATTTATTTGTAAATTAGAGCGACGTCACACTCAGAAGGGTTTGATGCTCATTAACACTTGTTAACCTCTAAACTAGAATAAACCCAGACACATTCACATTTATCTGATTTAACGCCTTTATTCAGTAACTATTAACAGGTTAATAATCACCTTCCTGACTAATGGAGGCTCTTTTTAGTGTTTTGGGTTTTTATTTTTTCTAGAAAGAATTGAAGGCGTCTCGCAGCCCCTTAAATGAGGAATAAAGTTCTGTTTTGTTTATAGACGCTGTTGTAGTGCTGGGCCATATGGAAAAAATCATATATCACAATATGGACTTTTTTATATCACGATAACGATATATATCACGATATACCATAATAAAGTATGTTTTCAGTTTGACAAAAATTTCATTGCTTACTTTTCAACTTTATTTTGAAAGGACATTTAGCTGAACTGTCACAAACATACATTTTAGTGCAGCAAAAACAGGTAGGTACAGAGGTACATCACCAACCAGCAGCAGAAACAGTATTTACTCAGACCAGAACCAGAACCTGGAACAGAGCAGGTCCAGATTACAGCGATGACGGACGGATGGAGAACCAACATCCTGTTGTTGTTGTTGTTGTTGTTGTTGTTGTCGTCTGATTGTGGGAGGAGCCTCTGTAGACTCGTAGTTTCCTGGAGCTCAACTGTTGAAGTTCAGCCTGTTTTAAACACACACACTTTTAAACGATGTGTGTGTGTGTGGAGGATGATCTGGTGGGGGAGTTTCCCCAGGATGGCGAGGGACGGAGAACGGGGGCGTTTCCTTTT
Source organism: Hirundichthys speculiger (assembly GCA_018398805.1). Lineage (NCBI taxonomy): Eukaryota > Metazoa > Chordata > Actinopteri > Beloniformes > Exocoetidae > Hirundichthys > Hirundichthys speculiger. Next base: position 398,252 of record JAGFBZ010000869.1, read on the forward strand.
AGCTCACAGAAGTCAGAGACGTCTCCGTTGACATCAGCAGGCGGGAACCGTCACCACGTTAACCGTAAATAGTGCTTAGTGAATAAAGTTGGTTGTAGATGTTGTCAGTCAGGAGGAAGATTCTCTCCAGTGACCCACACTGGAATCTGACACACTGGCTCCAAACCAACAGTCCCCCCCCTCGTCCTCGTCTTCGTCCTCGTCCTCCTCCGGTGCAGCGTCATTACAGGCTCTTCCTGGTGTTACCTCTCAGACCCTCCTTTCATTTCCTGTCCTGGAGCTTTGATCTCTGTCCTCTCTCGTCTCCTCTCTCGTCTCCTCTCCCGTCTCCTCTCCCGTCTCCTCTCCCGTCTCCTCTCTCCGTCTCCTCTCCCGTCTCCTCTCCCGTCTCCTCTCCTGTCTCCTCTCCCGTCTCCTCTCCCGTCTCCTCTCCCGTCTCCTCTCCCGTCTCCTCTCCCGTCTCCTCTCCCGTCTCCTCTCTCGTCTCCTCTCCCGTCTCCTCTCTCGTCCTCTCCTCTCTCCTCTCCCTCCCGTCTCCTCTCTCGTCTCCTCTCCCGTCTCCTCTCCCGTCTCCTCTCTCGTCTCGTCTCCTCGTCTCCTCTCCCGTCTCCTCTCGTCTCCTCTCCTCTCTCGTCTCCTCTCCCGTCTCCTCTCCTCGTCTCCTCTCCCGTCTCCTCTCTCCTCTCTCCGTCTCCTCTCCCGTCTCCTCTCTCGTCTCCTCTCATGTCTCCTCTCCCGTCTCCTCTCCCGTCTCCTCTCTCGTCTCCTCTCCCGTCTCCTCTCCAGTCTCCTTTCTCGTCTCCTCTCTCGTCTCCTCTCTCGTCTCCTCTCTCGTCTCCTCTCCCGTCTCCTCTCCTGTCTCCTCTTCCCTTCCTTTAGATTTGTCTTCGTGGTTTTTTCCTTCCTGAAACACCTCAGAGATACGACACAACAGCTTCCTCTCCAACCACGCCTTCACATCCCCGTTCACAGTCGCCTTTTTATCAGAGGAGGCTGTGGACACGCCCCCAGAGGCGACGTCGACGCCCCCAGAGGCAACAACGGCGCCCCCGGAGGCGACTTCGGCGCCCCAGAAGCAACGTCGGCGCCCCAGAGGCGGCGTCGGCGCCCCCAGAGGTGACGTTGACGCCCCCAGAGGTGACGTTGGCACCCCAGAGGTGACATCGGCGCCCCAGAGGTGACGTCGACGCCCCCAGAGGCGACTTCGGCGCCCCAGAGTTGACTTCGACGCCCCCAGAGGCGACTTCGGCGCCCCAGAGTTGACTTCGACGCCCCCAGAGGCGACTTCGGCGCCTCAGAGGCGACGTCGACGCCCCCAGAGGCAACTTCGGCGCCCCAGAGGTGACGTCGACGCCCCCAGAGGCAACGACGGCGCCCCCGGAGGCGACTTCGGCGCCCCAGAAGCAACGTCGACGCCCCCAGAGGCGACGTCGGCGCCCCAGAGGCGGCGTCGGCGCCCCCAGAGGTGACGTTGACGCCCCCAGAGGTGACGTTGGCACCCCAGAGGTGACATCGGCGCCCCAGAGGTGACGTCGACGCCCCCAGAGGCGACTTCGGCGCCCCAGAGTTGACTTCGACGCCCCCAGAGGCGACTTCGGCGCCTCAGAGGCGACGTCGACGCCCCCAGAGGCAACTTCGGCGCCCCAGAGGTGACGTCGACGCCCCCAGAGGCAACTTCGGCGCCCCAGAGGTGACTTCGACGCCCCCAGATGTGACGTCAATGTCCCAGAGGTGACGTCGTCACCCCCAGAGGCGCCAACGACCCCAGAGGCGACGTCGACGCCCCCAGAGGCGGCGTCTGCGCCCCGTGAGCGTCGGGTGCAGGGGTTACCGCAGGGGCACGTGTGTGCCTTTTCCTGTGCAGATGTTGTTGCCGGGGAGACAATGACAGGACATGTTCTAATCACCATGGCGAACAGCTGGACGGCTGTGTGTGTGTTAGTGTGTGTTATTGTGTGTGTTAGTGTGTGTTAGTGTGTGTGTGTGTTAGTGTGTGTGTCCCTCAGCTCAGCGCGGTGCTGGTCGGTCAGATAATCAGTCGGCGTGGCGCCGTGACTGGAGAGGAGCGCGATGAAGACGCTTCTGTTTTACGGCAGGAGCAGGGGATACCAGGTACGGCACACCTGTGGGGGAGGGGGGGGGGTCCAGGTGGCCCCCAGGTGGTTTCTTTATCGCTCTGCTCGTGTAGTTTCTCCCGTGTGTGCGTGTTCTCGCCACCAGGACGGACTAATCCAGATTAACCGTCTGAACTCTTTTATCTGTTTGTGTTTGGTTCACGCCGCCGCCGCCGCTGCACGTCCCGTCCCGTCGACTGTCGGCTCTTTAGTTCTTAACCTGAAGGTTCCCGGGGCGGCGCCGCCGGGCCGCAGCCGTCCGGCAGGTTCTGACGAGCCCCCCCATCCTCTCACTGGAGGACATTTAAACTCCAAACAGAAGTCAGAAACCATTACGTAACTTTTGTTTTTAGTTTTTCTGGATCATAGACGGTACCAGCTGAGCATCTCTGATGTCAGAGGAGGCGGACCGGGTCGGCCGGACCTCTGAGCCCCCCCAACCGTGCGTTGGCTCCCCTGTAGGGCGAGGACAGGGCGAGGACAGGGCGAGGACATGTTGGGACGGCGTGCAGGGTCGACGCCCCCCCACACTGGCCTTCCTGAATTCAAACAAAGGGACTATTTTTAGACTTAAAGTGAATTTGGACCTTTGAGGGATTTATTCCTGCTGGGTGGACTGGTTTCAGCTGGGAGGGGGGGGGGGGGGGGGTGATGGGGGGGGGGGGGGGGGGGGGGGGGGGCATCCAGCAGGTAACACCTGCCAGGAGCACCTGCACCAACGAGGTTCCTCTGACGTTTAATTAGCGTTAATTATCTGTAAGTGCTGGTGTTTCGTGCCGGAGCAGGACAGGAAACGCCCCAGCTGGGCGACGCCCACTTTATGACACACATCGTTGTGTTCCCACGGCGACGAGCAGGAAGTAAATAAGAGCCATCTGCGTGACCTCATCACGTGAGACGGCGCCTGAGTCACGGCGGGAAATGAAACTTCCAGTTAAAACAGAAGTTCACAGGGAGGAGCAGAGACGGGCCTCCATTCTGGTTCTGGTTCTGGTTCTGGTTCTGGTTCTGGTTCTGGTTCTGGTTCTGGTTCTGGTTCTGGGTCTCTGTTCTGGTTCTGGGTCTCTCTGTGGAGCCCCGTCCTGGTTAGTGAGGATGAGTATTGGCAAGGACCTCGCAATGATGTGTATCATGATACTTGGGTCACTATATATCACGATATCGCGATATATATTGCGATATTCTACCCAGTTAATATCAAAATAAAAGTAGAGATGAAAAATCAACTTGCTGTATATGTTCATCAGATGATATTGATCATTTGCTTAAAAACAACTTATTTATTGTTTATTATTAGTGTTTTTGCACATTTAAATTTTAAACTATTTAAATGTGAAAATTAAATAATTTTCCGAAAAAAATCGATATTAGGAGCTGAAAAATCGATATTATATACGACGGCCGAAAATCGCGATATATTGCCATATTGATTTTTTTTACACCCCTAGTCCTGGTTTCAGTTAATGCTGTCTCCGTCTCTGCTGTCTCCGTCTCTGCTGTCTCCGCCTCTGCTGTCTCCACCTCTGCTGTCTCCGTCTCTGCTGTTCCGTCTCCGCTGTCTCCGTCTTCGCTGTCTCCGCCTCTGCTGTCTCCGCCTTTGCTGTCTCCGTCTCCGCTGTCTCCGCCTCCGCTGTCTCCGTCTCTGCTGTCTCCGCCTCCGCTGTCTCCGTCTCTGCTGTCTCCGCCTCTGCTGTCTCCGTCTCCGCTGTCTCCGCCTCCGCTGTCTCCGTCTCCGTTGTCTCCACCTCTGCTGTCTCCACCTCTGCTGTCTCCACCTCTGCTGTCTCCGCCTCTGTTGTCTCCGCCTCCTCTCAGTCAGGGATGAAAGTGGGAGGAGTTTAATGACCTGTGATCATCTGTGATCTGTCCTCCTTTAACGGGTCGTTAGCTAACGCCCCGGCTCGTAAGTGCTCGTTAGTACACGTTAGTGCTCCCTTCCATTGCGGGGATGACTCTCACTCACACGTGTTGCTTTTTTTTTGTGCACGTGGGGCTCGTTGGTTGGCAGGCGAATGAAGCACTTTGATCTCCACTAATGAGGAAGCAGGAGGAGGGTGATGGGGGGGACGCAGCGGGGGGGGGTTGGGGGGGGTGGGGTGGGGGGGGTGGACAGAGGGACTACTGTCCAGAATATCACAGCCAGCGATGCTGGCGTGTTTCTGGACGGGTCACGTCTCTCTCATGTCTCGGTGGGAGACCAGAGACCCTGGACCCCCCAGGCGTCTCAGGGACGGAGGGACTCAGAGACGGGGGGTCTGTCAGGGGACTCAGGGACGGGGGGACGGGGGGTCAGTCAGGGGGGTCTGCAGGGACCACCAGGAGGGTTTCAGGACCAGCCTGAACCCGTCTGGGTGTCTCTGGTCGTCTCTGGTTGTCTCTGGTCGTCCTCTGGTCGGTCTCTGGTCGCCTCTGGTCATCTCTGGTCTCGTCTCTGTCCTCTCTGGTCGTCTCTGGTCGTCTCTGTCGTCTCTGTCTCTGGTCGTCTCTGTCGTCTCTGTCGTCTCTGGTCGTCTCTGTCGTCTCTGTCGTCCTCCTGGTCGTCGGTCGTCTCTGGTCGTCTCTCTGTCGTCTCTCTGGTCGTCTCCTGTCTCCGTCGTCTGGTCGTCTCTGGTCGTCTCTGTCCGTCTCTGGCCGTCTCTGGTCCATCTCTGTCGTCTCTGGTCGTCTCTGGTCTCTCTGTCTGGTCTCTGGTCTCTCTCGTCTCTGTCGTCTCTGGCCGTCTCTGGCCGTCTCTGGTCGTCTCTGGTCTCTCTCTCGGTCTCTGTCTCTCTGGTCGTCTCTGGTGGTCTCTGTCGTCTCTGGTCTCTGGTGCTCGTCTCTGTCTCTGGTCGTCTCTGGTCGTCTCTGTCGTCTCTGGTCGTCTCTGGTCGTCTCTGTCGTCTCTGGTCGTCTCTGGTCGTCTCTGGTCGTCTCTCTGGGTCGTCTCTGGTCGTCTCTGGTCCGTCTCTGTCGTCTCTGTCGTCTCTGGTCTCTCTCTGGTCTCTGGTCTCTGTCTCCTCTGCGCCTGGTCGTCTCTGTCTGGTCTTCTGGTCGTCTCGTCTCTGGTCGTCTCTGGTCGTCTCTGGTCGTCTCTGGTCGTCTCTGGTCACCTCTGGTCGTCTCTGTCTGTCTCTGGTCTGTCTCTGGTCTGTCTCTGGTCTCTCTGGTCTGTCTCTGGTCTCTCTCTCTGGTTGTCTCTGGTCTGTCTCTGGTCTGTCTCTAGTCTCTGGTCGTCTCTGGTCTGTCTCTGGTCTGTCTCTGGTCTGTCTCTGGTCACCTCTGGTCGTCTCTGGTCGTCTCTGGTCGTCTCTGGTCTGTCTCTGGTCTGTCTCTGGTCTGTCTCTGGTCTGTCTCTGGTCTGTCTCTGGTCTGTCTCTCTGTCTCTGGTCTGTCTCTGGTCTCTCTGGTTGTCTCTGGTCTGGTCGTCTCTGGTCGTCTCTGGTCGTCTCTGGTCTGTCTCTGGTCTGTCTCTGGTTTGTCTCTGGTCGTCTCTGGTTTGTCTCTGGTCGTCTCTGGTCTGTCTCTGGTTTGTCTCTGGTCGTCTCTGGTCGTCTCTGGTCGTCTCTGGTCGTCTCTGGTCTGTCTCTGGTCTGTCTCTGGGTCTCTCTGGTCTGTCTCTGGTTTGTCTCTGGTCGTCTCTGGTCTGTCTCTGGTCTGTCTCTGGTCTGTCTCTGGTCTGTCTCTGGTCTGTCTCTGGTCTGTCTTGGTCTAGTCTGTCTCTGGTCTCTGGTCTCTCTGGTCTGTCTCTGGTCTGTCTCTGGTCTGTCTCTGGTCTGTCTCTGGTTCTGATCGTTTCTTCGGTCGTCTCTGGTCGTCTCTGGTCGTCTCTGGTCGTCTCTGGTCTCCTGGTCGTCTCTGGTCGTCTCTGGTCTGGTCTCTGGTCGTCTCTGGTCGTCTCTGGTCGTCTCTGGTCGTCTCTGGTCGTCTCTCTCTGGTCGTCTCTGGTCTCTGTCTCTCTGGGTCGTCTCTGGTCGTCTCTGGTCGTCTCTGGTCGTCTCTGGTCTCTCTGTCGTCTGGTCTCTCTGGTCGTCTCTCTGGTCGTCTCTGGTCTGTCTCTGGTTTGTCTCTGGTTACCTCTGATCGTTTCTGGTCGTCTCTGGTCGTCTCTGGTCTGTCTCTGGTTGTCTCTGGTCGTCTCTGGTTGTCTCTGGTTGTCTCTGGTCGTCTCTGGTCGTCTCTGGTTACCTCTGATCGTTTCTGGTCGTCTCTGGTCGTCTCTGGTCGTCTCTGGTTGTCTCTGGTCGTCTCTGGTCTGTCTCTGGTCGGTCTCTCTGGTCGTCTCTGGTCTGTCTCTGGTCTGTCTCTGGTTTGTCTCTGGTCTACCTCTGATCGTCTCTGGTCTGTCTCTGGTCTGTCTCTAGTCTGTCTCTGGTTTGTCTCTGGTTACCTCTGATCGTTTCTGGTCGTCTCTGGTCGTCTCTGGTCTGTCTCTGGTTTGTCTCTGGTTACCTCTGATCGTTTCTGGTCGTCTCTGGTCGTCTCTGTCGTCTCTGGTCGTCTCTGGTCGTCTCTGGTCGTCCTCTGGTCGTCTCTGGTCGTCTCTGTTGTCTCTGGTCGTCTCTGGTCACCTCTGGTCGTCTCTGGTCGTCTCTGGTCGTCTCTGTTGTCTCTGGTCATCTCTGGTCGTCTCTGTTGTCTCTGGTCATCTCTGGTCGTCTCTGGTCATCTCTGGTCGTCTCTGGTCGTCTCTGGTTGTCTCTGGTCATCTCTGGTCTATCTCTGGTCGTCTCTGGTCATCTCTGGTCGTCTCTGGTCGTCTCTGGTCGTCTCTGGTCGTCTCTGGTGTCTCTGGTCGTCTCTCTGGTCTCTGTCGTCTCTGGTCGTCTCTGGTCGTCTCTGGTCATCTCTGGTCGTCTCTGTTGTCTCTGGTCGTCTCTGGTCGTCTCTGGTCGTCTCTGGTCACCTCTGGTCTTCTGTCTCTGGTCGTCTCTGGTCGTCTCTGGTCATCTCTGGTCGTCTCTGGTCGTCTCTGGTCGTCTCTGGTTTGTCTCTGGTCGTCTCTGGTGTCTCTGGTCGTCTCTGGTCGTCTCTGGTCACCTCTGGTCGTCTCTGGTCGTCTCTGGTCGTCTCTGGTCATCTCTGGTCGTCTCTGTTGTCTCTGGTCGTCTCTGGTCTCTCTGTCTCTGGTCTCACTCTGGTCGTATCTGGTTCTTGTCTCTGGTGTCCCTGGTCTCTGGTCGTCTCTGGTCGGTCTCTGGTCGTCTCTGGTCGTCTCTGTCGTCTCTGGTCGTCTCTGGTCTCTCTGGTCTCTGGTCGTCTCTGTTGTCTCTGTCCTGGTCTCTGGGTCTCGGTCTCTGGTTTTCTCTGGTCTCTCTGGTTCTGGTTCTGGTCTGGGTCTCTTCTGGTGTCTCTGGTCGTCTCTCTGGTCGTCTGGTCGTCTCTGGTCACCTCTGGTCTCTGGTCGTCTCTGCACCTCTGTCGTCTCTGGTCTCTGGTCGTCTCTGGTCTCTGGTCACCTCTGGTCTCTCTGTTTGTCTCTGGTCGTCTCTGTCGTCTCTGGTCTCTGGTCTGTCTCTTCTCGTCGTCTCTGGTCCTCTCTGGTTGTCTCTGGTCGTCTCTGGTCTCTGTCTCTGTCCTGGTCTTCTGTCTCTGGTCGTCTCTGGGTCGTCTCTGGTCTGTCTCTGGTTGTCTTGGTTCTGGGGTCTCTAGTCTCTCTGTCTACTCTGGTTGTCTCTGGTCTGGTCTCTGGTCGTCTCTGGTCGTCTCGTCTCTGGTCTCTGTCTCTGGTCGTCTCTGGTTGTCTCTGGTCGTCTCTGGTTGTCTCTGGTCGTCTCTGGTCGTCTCTGGTCGTCTCTGGTTGTCTCTGGTCGTCTCTCGTCGTCTCTGGTCGTCTCTGGTCGTCTCTGGTTTGTCTCTGGTTGTCTCTGGTCGTCTCTGGTTGTCTCTGGTCGTCTCTGGTCTGTCTCTGGTCTGTCTCTGGTTTGTCTCTGGCCGTCTCTGGCCGCCTCTGGCCGTCTCTGGTTTGTCTCTGGTCGTCTCTGGTCGTCTCTGGTCGTCTCTGGTCGTCTCTGGTCTGTCTCTGGTCTGTCTCTGGTTTGTCTCTAGTCGTCTCTGGTCTACTCTGGTTGTCTCTGGTCGTCTCTGGTTGTCTCTGGTCGTCTCTGGTTGTCTGGTCGTCTCTGGTCTACTCTGGTTGTCTCTGGTCGTCTCTGGTTGTCTCTGGTCGTCTCTGGTTGTCTCTGGTCGTCTCTGGTCGTCTCTGGTCGTCTCTGGTCGTCTCCGCTGTCCTCCATGGACCAGTTACAGCAGAAAGACGAGCCGAGCGTCCTCAGAGCAGTGATGGAGGATCTCCTGAATAAATGATGACGTCTCCCTCTCCTCCTCCTCATCTGTTCTTCATGTTCTCTCTCTCCTATAAATCTCAGCCGTCTCTCTTTCATCTCTCCTCCTCCTCCTCCTCTTTTTGTTCTTTATTCCTCCATCTATCAGATGAAACTCTTCTCTGTCGTAGACGTTAACGTCTCAGATCGTCTCTGCTGTGAATCTTCTGTTGTTCATCAAAGTTTGGAGTTTCTTTGGAGAAGCTGTTGCTACGGCAACAAACTGAAACGTTTGTTTATAATGTTTTTAAAAACATTAAAAAAAAGGAAAATGTCATTAAAATGTCAGTAAATTCAGACGACGGATCCAAGTCACCTGCTTCCACCTTTACAGGTGGATGTAGGTGGAGCTTCCTCTCCTCCCCTCTCCTCCCTCCCCCCTCTCCTCCCCTCCTCCCCTCTCCTCTCCGCTCCCCCCCCTCTCTCCTCCTCCTCTCCTCCTCTCTCTCTCCTCCCCTCCCCTCCTCCCCTCCTCCCCTCCTCTCTCCTCCTCCCCTCCTCCCCTCTCCTCTCCTCTCCTCCCTCCTCCTCCTCCTCCTCTCCTCCTCTCCTCTCCTCCTCCCTCCCCTGCCTCCCTCCTCCCCCCCTCCCCTCCTCCCCTCCCTCCCCCCCCCCCTCTCCCTCCTCTCCTCCCTCTCTCCTCTCCCTCTCCTCTCCTCCTCTCCTCCCTCGTCCTCCCTCCTCCTCCTCCTCTCCTCTCTCCTCCCCTCGTCTCCTCCTCTCCTCTCTCCTCCTCCAGACCAGCTGAGTCCATAAACTTCTGTTTCAGACTCGTTTAAACTCTTTTCTGCTGAAACTAAATCACTTTTTAACTCTTGATTTATTTATTTTAAAGTTTAATTTATTTATTTTAAAGTTTAATTTCTTTATTTTTAAAGTTTTGTAGCTGAATCTGAATCTGTCAGCTGCTCTCAGGTCTGTTATCTGAGCTCAGCGGAAACGTTTCTGCCTCTAACCTGACAATCCCTGGCATTCCAGCGCATGTGTGTGTGTGTGTGCACATGCGTGTGTGCACATGCGTGCGTGTGCGTGTTCGTGTGTTTGTGTGGCGTCCATCCGGCCCGTTAATGTGATTGCGTAACGGGTTTAAGGGCTGCAGATGGATTCCTGTTCACTCCGTCCATGATGGCTGCTGTCATGGAGAAGCTTCACACGCACACACGCACATGCACGCACACACGCACGCACACATGCACGCACATTTACATTACTCTGACATCTGAGGCGCTGAGCTGTGAGTCACGCCGTCAACAACGCTGGAAAAGCTCCAGATCAACCGGATTTATAAACAGCGTGCGGTTTCAGAAAACGCGCCCGTGCACGCGCCTCATCGAGGACGCGCCTCATCGAGGACGCGCCTCATCGAGGACGCGCCTCATCGAGGACGCGCCTCATCGAGGACGCGCCACAACGGAGTCCCACTTGTGTCTATTTTTATCAGCAGAGTTAATGAGGGGCGTGCACGCGGCGCTGGAGGTGTGGCGTCACCGTTCGGCTGCCTCATCTTTATTGTGACAGTCGAACCCTCCTCCAGGGGAGGCGCCACCTCCTCCAGGGGGAGTCGCCACCTCCTCCAGGAGGAGTCGCCACCTCCTCCAGGGGGAGGCGCCACCTGCTCCAGGAGGAGTCGCCACCTCCTCCAGGAGGCGTCGCCACCTCCTCCAGGAGGCGTCGCCACCTCCTCCAGGGGGAGTCGCCACCTCCTCCAGGGAGAGTCGCCACCTCCTCCAGGAGGTGTCGCCACCTCGTCCAGGGGGAGTCGCCACCTCCTCCTGGAGGAGTCGCCACCTCGTCCAGGGGGAGTCGCCACCTCCTCCAGGAGGTGTCGCCACCTGCTCCAGGAGGAGTCGCCACCTCCTCCAGGAAGATTTGCCACCTCCTCCAGGGGGAGTCGCCACCTCCTCCAGGAGGCGTCGCCACCTGCTCCAGGGGGCGTCGCCACCTCCTCCAGGGGGAGTCGCCACCTCCTCCAGGGGGAGTCGCCACCTCCTCCAGGAGGCGTCGCCACCTCCTCCAGGGGGAGTCGCCACCTCCTCCAGGAGGAGTCACCAACTCCTCCAGGAGGTGTCGCCACCTCCACCAGGGGGAGTCCACACCAGTCCTCCCCTTCCAGGGAGAGTCGCCACCTCCTCCAGGGAGTCGCCACCTCCTCCAGGAGGCGTCGCCACCTCCTCCAGGAGGCGTCGCCACCTCCTCCAGGAGGCGTCGCCACCTCCTCGAGGAGGATGTGCCACCTCCTCCAGGAGGCGTCGCCACTTACTCCAGGGCAAGTCGACACCTCCTCCAGGAGGTGTCGCCACCTACTCCAGGGCGAGTCGCCACCTCCTCCAGGAGGTGTCGCCACCTCCTCCAGGGGGAGTTGCCACCTCCTCCAGGAGGCGTCGCTACCTCCTCCTGGAGGCGTCGCTACCTCCTCCTGGAGGAGTCGCCACCTCCTCCTGGAGGAGTCGCCACCTCCTCCAGGTGGAGTCGCCACCTCCTCCAGGAGGCGTCGCCACCTCCTCCAGGAGGAGTCGCCACCTCCTCCAGGAGGCGTCGCCACATCCTCCAGGGGGAGACGCCACCTCCTCCAGGAGGTGTCGCCACCTCGTCCAGGGGGAGTCGCCACCTCCTCCTGGAGGAGTCGCCACCTGCTCCAGGAGGAGTCGCCACCTCCTCCAGGAAGATTTGCCACCTCCTCCAGGGGGAGTCGCCACCTGCTCCAGGAGGCGTCGCCACCTCCTCCAGGGGGAGTCGCCACCTCCTCCAGGATGAGTCGCCATTTCCTTCAGGATGAGTCGCCATTTCCTCCAGGATGAGTCGCCATTTCCTCCAGGATGAGTCGCCACCTCCTCCAGGAGGTGTCGCCACCCTGATGAGGACTGTCCTCTTAGTTGTCTCCAGCTTGTTTTCCGGGGGGATAATGGCTCTCAGACTCGTGACCAGCAGTATGGGTGGTGGGGGGTGGTGGGGGTGGGGGGGGTTCAGTGGGGGGTTTCAGTGGGGGTTCGGTGGGGGGGTTCGGTGTTCCGCCAGAGACACTTTGGACACGCGACAGCGCTGGGAATCGATCTGCTCGGCCACCAGGGCATCTGGTGTGAAGCAAAGAGAAAAAGCTGAAAGGAAATAAAAATCCCGTCCCATTTTTTTTATAAGACAATAAATCTGAAAAGTGTAAAAAGCTCTGGAGGACGACGGCGTGACGCCGCTAACGGTACACCGAGGCGTCTTTCAGTCTGCTGTGGGAGGTAAAGTTACGCATTTTTCCCTGATTCTCCACCTAATTTGCCATAAAAACTTCCCAGACACTCTGTCGTGTCTGCAGGAGGCGGAGCCGAGCTGTCGCCCCGCCCCCAACATTCATTCGCTCTGTGGTCGAACGCCGAGACACGGACGATTGATTCAGGGGAAGTCTTGATTCGATTTGGTGCATGTGACCCCTGACCTCTGACCTCTGACCCAGATGCTCCAACAGATTGACCCCCCCCCCATCCTCCTGCTGCATCTGTGGACTCGTTCCTCCATCTGTGGACTCGTTCCTCCGTCTGTGGACTCGTTCCTCCGTCTGTGGACTCGTTCCTCCGTCTGTGGACTCGTTCCTCCGTCTGTGGACTCGTTCCTCCGTCTGTGGAATCGTTCCTCCGTGGACTCGTCCTCCGTCTGTGGACTCGTTCCTCCGTCTGTGGACTCGTTCCTCCGTCTGTGGACTCGTCCCTTCGTCTGTGGACTCGTCCCTCCGTCTGTGGACTCATTCCTCCATCTGTGGACTCGTTCCTCCTCCATCTGTGGACTCGTTCCTCCTCCATCTGTGGACTCGGTCCTCCTCCGTCTGTGGACTCGTTCCTCCGTCTGTGGACTCGTTCCTCCGTCTGTGGACTCGTTCCTCCGTCTGTGGACTCGTCCCTTCGTCTGTGGACTCGTCCCTCCGTCTGTGGACTCATTCCTCCATCTGTGGACTCGTTCCTCCTCCGTCTGTGGACTCCTTCCTCCATCTGTGGACTCGTTCCTCCTCCAGCTGTGGACTCGTTCCTCCGTCTGTGGACTCGTTCCTCCATCTGTGGACTCGTTCCTCCGTCTGTGGACTCGTTCCTCCTCCAGCTGTGGACTCTTTCCTCCATCTGTGGACTCGTTCCTCCGTCTGTGGACTCGTTCCTCCTCCAGCTGTGGACTCGTTCCTCCGTCTGTGGAGTCGTTCCTCCGTCTGTGGTCTCGTTCCTCCATCTGTGGACTCGTTCCTCCGTCTGTGGACTCGTTCCTCCTCCATCTGTGGACTCATTCCTCCATCTGTGGACTCGTTCCTCCTCCAGCTGTGGACTCGTTCCTCCAGCTGTGGACTCTTTCCTCCATCTGTGGACTCTTTCCTCCATCTGTGGACTCCTTCCTCCATCTGTGGACTCCTTCCTCCATCTGTGGACTCCTTCCTCCATCTGTGGACTCGTTCCTCCTCCTCCATCTGTGGACTCCTTCCTCCATCTGTGGACTCGTTCCTCCTCCATCTGTGGACTCGTTCCTCCATCTGTGGACTCGTTCCTCCGTCTGTGGACTCGTTCCTCCGTCTGTGGACTCGTTCCTCCGTCTGTGGGACTCGTCTGTGGACTCGTTCCTCCGTCTGTGACTCGTCCTCCATCATCTGTGGACTCGTTCCTCCATCTGTGGACTCGCTCCTCCGACTGTGGACTCGTTCCTCCTCCGTCTGTGGACTCGTTCCTCCGTCTGTGGACTCGTCCCTCCATCTGTGGACTCATTCCTCCATCTGTGGACTCGTCCCTCCATCTGTGGACTCGTCCCTCCATCTGTGGACTCGTCCCTCCGTCTGTGGACTCGTTCCTCCGTCTGTGGACTCATTCCTTCATCTGTGGACTCGTCCCTCCATCTGTGGACTCGTCCCTCCGTCTGTGGACTCGTCCCTCCGTCTGTGGACTCGTTCCTCCGTCTGTGGACTCGTTCCTCCGTCTGTGGACTCGTTCCTCCATCTGTGGACTCGTTCCTCCATCTGTGGACTCGTTCCTCCATCTGTGGACTCGTTCCTCCTCCATCTGTGGACTCGTTCCTCCTCCATCTGTGGACTAGTTCCTCCATCTGTGGACTTGCTCCTCCATCTGTGGACTCGTTCCTCCATCTGCGGACTCGCTCCTCCATCTGTGGACTAGTTCCCCCGTTTGTGGACTCGCTCCTCCATCTGTGGACTCGTTCCTCCATCATCTGTGGACTCGTTCCTCCGTCTGTGGACTCGTTCCTCCGTCTGTGGACTCGTTCCTCCATCATCTGTGGACTCGTTCCTCCATCTGTGGACTCGTTCCTCCGTCTGTGGACTCGTTCCTCCATCTGTGGACTCGTCCCTCCGTCTGTGGACTCGTCCCTCCATCTGTGGACTCGTTCCTCCATCATCTGTGGACTCGTTCCTCCATCTGTGGACTGGACTCGTTCCTCCATCTGTGGACTCGTTCCTCCGTCTGTGGACTCGTTCCTCCATCTGTGGACTGGACTCGTTCCTCCATCTGTGGACTCGTTCCTCCGTCTGTGGACTCGTTCCTCCATCTGTGGACTCGTTCCTCCGTCTGTGGACTCGTTCCTCCGTCTGTGGATCGTTCCTCCGTTGTGGACTCGTTCCTCTGTCGTCTGTGGACTCGTTCCTCCGTCTGTGGACTCGTTCCTCCAGCTGTGGACTCGTTCCTCCATCTGTGGACTCGTTCCTCCGTCTGTGGACTCGTCCCTCCATCTGTGGACTCCTCCCTCCGTCTGTGGACTCGTTCCTCCATCATCTGTCGACTCGTTCCTCCATCTGTGGACTCGTCCCTCCGTCTGTGGACTCGTCCCTCCGTCTGTGGACTCGTCCCTCCGTCTGTGGACTCGTTCCTCCATCATCTGTGGACTCGTTCCTCCATCATCTGTGGACTCGTTCCTCCATCTGTGGACTCGTCCCTCCGTCTGTGGACTCGTCCCTCCGTCTGTGGACTCGTCCCTCCGTCTGTGGACTCGTTCCTCCATCATCTGTGGACTCGTTCCTCCATCTGTGGACTCGTCCCTCCGTCTGTGGACTCGTCCCTCCATCTGTGGACTCGTTCCTCCTCCATCTGTGGACTCGTCCCTCCATCTGTGGACTCGTTCCTCCATCTGTGGACTCGTTCTTCACTTTAAATTCTTCAGTAGATATTTTTCTTTTTGGTCTCATATCTTTGTCTCTCAGTCTTTATTGTTTACTCTTGACATTTTTTCAGTATCAGTGTCCAGTTGTTGTGAGTGTAGACGATGTTGTTGTCATAGAGACGTGGAGGATGTTTTTGATAAATAAGTCACAGGACCAGACAAATCGTTGCTTTTAATTTGATCACTTTATGTACATTTACGTACATATATATAATATATATATATATATGCATGTGTGTGCATGTGCACGTATGTACCAGCACACGTGCACGTGCACACAGAAACCAAAGCCCGCAGCCCTCCGGGTCCTTCAGTCCGGCCCGTCTTGGTTTGGGCCTCGCTGAGGGAAGGTGACAACAGGTGGAGGTAATCCAAGTCCGCCTCTGTCGCCTGCATTGTGTACATTGTGTCTGTCGGCGTCGCGGGATGCGACAGGTGGAGGGTTTCTGGGCCGCGTGGCTCCGCCCACATTGCTGCCGGACCGAAGCGGCTCTCGGCCGGTTCCTGTTGCGTCACGCCGCGACAGCTTGTCACATTTCATCAGCTCTTACAGCTGCGGTTACGAGCTCCGCTTTTATTTCCTTTTTTTCTTTTCACATTGGAAGTTAAAGTGCTGCTTGTTTTAACTTCACATCTCTAGAGTTTTATGGTTTTTACGGTCGTTCAGTGTAATTGCTGGAAATAATCGCCGTAAATGAAAGAGAAGCATCCAAACGTCGTTAAATCCAGCCCAACATTAATTATCCCGTTTATCGTCGTGTGTTTTCAGCTCATTATGGTAAATTATGTTCAGGCCTTTTAAACTGGTTTCATTTGAAGAGCTGGTCTGAGATGTTTCAGGATCATAAATTCCAGATTTAAATGGATCCTGGTGGATTCGGTTCACACCTGTCGCTAACGTCGCTAACGTCGCTAACGTGGCTGCAGCCGCTGAGACTTAAATCTGCAGGAAGTGAAAGTTGTTTTCCCTGAAACCCTGAGTGAGAGTGAAAATAGAAGTGGGGGATCTTCTAGTCATGGTGGGAGAGTTATGTCACTGAGGGGGGGCGGGGGGGGGGGGAGGAGGGGGCGGGGCCTCAGGGACACCTGGTGGAAACACTGGCTGGAAGGTTACAGCTGCGTGTCAGTCGGAGAACAGGGGGATTTACGGGGGGATCCCACTTCCCATCCTGATTTGGATCAGCCCCCCCCCCCCCCTCCACCCGTGAGTCACGGGTCCGTCCCCGTCCGTCTCATCCGCTGCGCCCGCTCCAGTCCTCCCAGTTCTCTCCGTGATGACCCACTGTGCGGCCGAGGCCAGGGCGGCGTGTCTGCGCGGCGCCGGCGGCCTCATCAGGGCGCTGAGGAGCCGCCTGAAGTCCCTCCGGCGACTCCTGCTGGTCGCCGGTTCCACCGACGGCGTCCGCCGACCACCGGGCCGTCGCCCGGTGAACCGGAGGGAGGCGGCGACGCTTTCACGATGCTGCGGACGGGACGAGCGTGTAAGTCGAACCCCGGAGCTTTTTCTGCAGGTTACCTGTGACGTCAGCTGGGGCTCAGCTCAGGTGTTTCTGCAGGTATGTGACGTCTGCAGAGGCAGCTGTTGGCGAACACCAGGAAACATCTGCTCCGTTATTTCTGCTTTTTTATCTGCGTGTAATTCGTAGAGGAGTGGAAACGCGAGCGGCGTTAGTCTGAGTGTGTTTTGAGCGCCGTGTGGCAGCGAGGGCCTGCTGGAGATCAGGTTACCGCCCTCATCCTCTCAGGCTCTGACGTGTCCCAACAGCAGCCTCAGAGACCTTTGTTCCACAACAGGATGTTCCAGGTCGTCCACACGGTACATTCCTGCCGTCGTAAACACGCCGCCGCGGCCTGTCAGGACCATCCGACGCTGCACCGACCTGGAAAAAAACCAGCCCGGTTAGGGGGTGAAAAAAACGATTTCAGCGATATATCGCGATTTTCGGGCCGCCCAATATAATATTGATTTTTCAGCTTCTAATATTGATTTTTTTTTAGGAAAATACTTAAATGTGCAAAAACACTAATAATAAACAATAAATAGGTTGTTTTGAAGCAAATAGTTTTGAGTCAATTTGTCCTCTGAATGATCAATATCATCTGATGAACATATACAGCAACTTAATTTTTCATCTCTACTTTTAATTTTGATATTAACTGGGTAGAATATCGCAATATATCACGATATCGTGATATCATGATAATATCAGATCGTGACCCAAGTATCATGATACACATTGTATTGCGATCTGATATTATCACGATATCATGATAATATCAGATCATATTGCGCTGATATTGTCACAATATCGTGATATTGTGATATCAGATCTTGACCCAAGTATCATGATACATATTGTATTGTGATCTGATATTATCAGGATATCGTGATAATATCAGATTGTGACCCAAGTATCATGATACATATCGTATTGAGATCTAATATTATCACGATATCGTGATAATATCAGATCGTGACCCAAGTATCATGATACACATTGTATTGCGATCTGATATTATCACGATATCATGATAATATCAGATCGTATTGCGCTCTGATATCACAATATCGTGATATTGTGATAATATCAGATCGTGACCCAAGTATCATGATACATATTGTATTGCGATCTGATATTATCGTGATATCGTGACAATATCAGATCGTGACCCAAGTATCATGATACATATCGTATTGCGATCTGATATTATCACGATATCGTGATAATTGTATCATTATGATGCTAATCCCATCATTCATATTATCACGATATCGTGATAATATCAGATCGTGACCCAAGTATCATGATACACATTGTATTGCGCTCTGATATTATCATTATATCGTGATATTGTGATAATATCAGATCGTGACCTAAGTATCATGATACATATCATATTGCGAGGTCCTTGCCAATACTCACCCCTAAGTCCGGTTCAGTTCAGCCCACCGGGAGGTTGGATCGTTCGGTAACAGGATGTCGCTGTGGTGACATCGAACCTTTAGCACTAATTAAAAATAAACAGAAGAAAGATTCAGTTCAGCAACACTTCAGACTTGAGAAGAATCCTGGATTCACAGTCCATCTAGTTTCAGATAAACCAGGGGGGTCAGACTCATTTTCACTGAGGGCCACATCAGCATCATGGTTGACAGCATGAGTGTAACAAAATGCAATGTAAATCAAAATAAATTAAACTACACCTTATTATATTGTTAAATAATGGTTTCTGTATTTATTATGTGTTCAAGTTTCAAACATTAAAGTCATTATTATATTAAACTCAGGGTTTGTGATTGTAAGAGTATCCATTAGCTTGGTTTCAGAAGCGGAAGCAGTTCTTTGTTTTTCTTTCAGGCTAAATTTAGCATACTTAGCTCCCTGTTTGCTGTCAAAATGCCGACGTAGATTAAACTCTTTCACGACTGACACCCGCCTCATAACACAAATGTAATTGTTTTCCCATCATTCATGAAACTGTCTTCCTTGTGCATCAATTTTTCTTTTCTTGGACATGTTGGGGTTCGTTTGTAGAGGTTTTTCTGAAGTCCATTAGTCGTAAAAAATCGTCTTGCTCATAGCTACAGTTATTGTTGTGGGTAACGACGAAGTGCATGATGGGAGATGTAGTTTATTGTCAATATGCGCTTTAAAGCAGTTTAAGCTTATTTTGAGTCTTAAAATATTGGTTTAAAATTTAAGACAATAATGCCCAAGCCAAGTAAAGCCATCAGCCTTACTGTTAAAGTGACTGACTGATTTAAACACACCTGCAGCAGGACAAAGTTTCCTCGTTTATCTGAATGTCACAGCTGATCGTCAACTTTCAAGGAGGAAGGAAAGGACACCAACTTCAGTCCAGCCACCACTAATCTATAAAACGTATGATACAACATGTTTATATACCTTTTATGAGTAGACGGACAGTGGCAGCAATAATAAAAATAATGAAAATAATCTAAAGACTTGACACCAGAATGTGACAGCAAATAAGTAAAGAAAAGAAGAGATTAAAATTAAAAGTGTGACAGCCAAAAATAAAATAAGACAACAGAAAATTACATTAAATTAGATAAAATTGAAACCAAACTTTGTAGGCTAACATCAGAGTGTGACGGCATAAAATAAAATGTAATTGAATAAAAGTTAAACAAAAAATAAACTGGACAATAAAAAATAAAATTGTATTTTTTATGTTATTTTTATTTATTTTTATTTTATTTTATAAAGACTTGAATAAAACCAAAATAAACAGACTTTGACAACAAAAAATTAAAATTATATGTATATATATATATATGTGTGTGTGTGTGTGTCATGGAAAAAATTATTAGACCACCTTGTTTTCTTCATTTTCTTGTTCATTTTAATGCCTGGTACAACTAAAGGTACATTTGTTTGGACAAACATAACGATAACCACAAAGATTGCTCATAAGAGTTTTATTTAAGAGCTGATATCTTACCATTTTCCATGGTTTTCTTGATTATAACCTAAATCACTTAAGTTTTTACATCAATAGCTATGGCGTTGTACTGCCAAAAACACTGCTTTTATGCATTCAGTGTTTTCTTTTCTGTCTGTTTTAGTCACATGATGACGTTTAGTGGTACCAGGTATTAAAATGAACAAGAAAGTGAAGAAAAAATGGTGGTCTAATCATTTTTTCCATGACTGTAGATGTATACTCTCCTCACCTGAGCAGAAGATGAAGGCTCGTTAGCGTTAGCGTGAACTGATGCTGCTGGTCCAGCGTTTAGTGGTTGTCCATCTGTGGTTGGACTGGACATCTCCATCTCAGTTTGACTAGTTTCAGATCAGCTGTTAGATGCTTCCATGGGTTGGGAATCAGCTGCTTTATTAAATAAGCAGCCAACTTCACCCGACTGTTGCATCACTGGAACATTTATTTTTTGGTTTCTCAGCTTTGCTGCGTTTCCTGAACGTGTGAGGCTGCAGCTGGAAACTGCGAGCGTATCTGTGCACGTTTGACTCGTCGAATCGTGCACGAACCGGATGGAAATAACGGGGGGTCGGTGAAAGGTCGGAGGCTCGTGCACCGCGGTGTGCGCTGGTGTACCTGCGCGTGCACGGCCGAGGCACAGGTGCAGGGTTTTCAGCTCCTAATCCTGTGATTACGAGGTGCTACATGAGCATCCTGTCGCCTCGGCTCTGATCCTCCATCTGTGTTCTGACTCACGCCGGCGCGCTGATCTGAAATGTCAACATTCCTCAGATCAGCAGCCTCTCAGAGACGTCTCAGTCCCGGAGGACGTCCAGATCCTGTCTTCAGTCAGTCAATCAGCTGCCCTGAACGAGAGATGCACCATAACTGTTGTTTAAAACCGATACGGATAACCGATAACACACATATACCTAAGATCATTATATCAATACTATGAACAAAACCAAAAATAGTTTGGACTCTTTAAATGAACAGATATTTATTTTTTCCAATGAAAAACTATTGACAAGCCTCTCAAACATTTTCATAAAGCTATCAAACAAACCTATTTGATATCTCACATTAACTTAAATAAGGTTCATTACTGACTGATATAAAAAATAAAGGCTCCTTGAACTGATGGAAATACATGAATCAGAATTACTAACTGAAAAAGATTAACATTTAAAGGATTTTGACTTGTGGTTCCATTTAAATTAATACCTTTAATTAAAGTAAATGAGGTTCAGTAGTTTTTATTTTTAATCTCATGGAAGCTTTAGATGAGAGGAATGAGGGAGAGGAGAGACTGCTGCTGGTTTGCTCACGTTAGCATTAGCTCACATTAGCACGATTTCAAAACTCCATGGAAGCGATTGTTATGTTGTAGGTGGCTGATCAGGTTTTACGTATTAAAGCTTGTGCTTCCCTCCTCGTAGAATTCACTCGGAGGATTCGTCACAAATAACCACCAAACTATCTTCTTCTGAAACTTTAACTAAGTTCCACGCCGCCATGTTTGTTGTGATCAGCGCTGTGCTGCAGGCTGCATTCAAGGTGTAACGTAAATTCCTCCGTTCCCTCGTTTGCTAGTCGTTCTTTCAGCCTTTTCTATTTTTTTTTTTATGTGTAACATGTGGGAAAATACTGCAAATATAATTTCAAGTCAGCAACTACTAAAATTATGACCGAGTTAACGAGTTGTTTTCTGATTATGTCGATGTTACCTGAACATAAGCGAGGGAGCGAGGCACTGCCGTGTTGACAAAAATATATATGTTATCGGGGCTATTCGTCGTGATATCGGACTTATCGGGATGATGTCATAATTTCTTGTTATCGCCCGATAGTTATCGTGCACCGCTAATCTCAGGTGTCCGCGACAGATCGTGGTCTTTTTTTTAGTGCACAAACGCACGGCTGCAGGGGAAACAGCTTCAACGTCCTCGCTTCGTTCTGATTGGACGGCGCCTGGAGTGACTCGGACCGCCTGTTGATTCTATTGGCTGTGAAGATCCAGCAGAGGTGTCGGATCACTTTAATCCATCGAGCACGTGCCGGTACGACCTCGTACCGACTCCCACCACCTCAGCGAACTGTGCGATGGTCCCGTGGGTGGACTTCCTGTGGACTGAGACCCTCCTGAAGGGGTCCAGACCCGAGGTCGGGGAGCTTTCACCTCTGCCGTGTCCTTCGGTCTGTCCTTTGGATGAGCAGGAATATGTCCTTGGCGTGACCCTCGCTGGTCCGAACGTTGGTTCGTTAGTAATGTAGCACAGAGGCGGGAGACGTTCTGCAGAACAAAACCACCCGTAACCTTTTCCAACGAGAAAATGAGAGCGAGAGAATAACGGAGACACAGGGAGAGGTGAGAATGGCTCAAATATAGAAAAAGTGAGAAAGCAGGAGGTAACGAGGGAGGGAGGGAGGGAGGGAAAGATCTCGCTCAGGGAGAGAGAGGCATTGTCAGGGATGAGCGGCAGCTGAGCGCCGGCTCCAGTCTGCCGCCTCGCATTCGATGCTCCGGAGCATGCTGGCGCCACGGAGCCGCAGTCGGGACTACAGGACCCACAATGCACTGGGACGCCGCGCGGCAAACAGCTCACCCACCTGGGAGCTGCAGGTATGGAGAGAGAGAGAGAAGGAGGGAGGGGTAGATTTTTATTTGGGAGCACAGAGCAGAGAGGATTATGGGAGTCTGGGTTAGGCCTCCTCGGCGAGTCGGCCCGTCGGTCGGCCGTGTCACCCGGGGCGGCTCCATGACAACCGTGCGTGCATCCGTGCGTGTGTTGTGATGTCATCCTGAGACGTGAAGACGCCCGGAGGAGAGGGGGGACGTCCACCGTCAGACGAACCCGCCCTGACGGACGTCAGAAGTTATTTCTGAACCGGTTCTGTCGAGGAGGAAAGATGCAGGTCCGATGAAGCCGCGGTGGGTCAGAGGTCTGTCGATCCTCCGAAGTCGAGGACAGTTGATGGCAGAGTTGGTGCGGCGTAGGGCTGTGAAAATAAAATCGATTTGGCAATATATCGCGATTTTCGGCCGCCCAATATAATATCGATTTTTCAGCTCCTAATATCGATTTTTTTTTTTTTAGGAAAATAGGTTGTTTTGAAGCAAATAGTTTTGACTCAATTTGTCCTCTGAATGATCAATATCATCTGATGAACATATACAGCAACTTGATTTTTCATCTCTACTTTTAATTTTGATATTAACTGGGTAGAATATCGCAATATATCGTGATATCATGATAATGTCGAATCGTGACCCAAATATTATGATATTGCGAGGTCATTGCCAATACTCATCCCTGCATGTCAAGTAACAGGCGATTTTTGCCCGGTTGAGCGCTGTTTAGAGCTGAAAGCCTCTTAGCGTATCCTGTTAGCCGCGCATCATTAGATCCAGCTAACACAAGCTTGGAATTAATTAAGGGTTCATTAAAGCTGCAGAGCTTCATTAACTCTGGTTTGTTTGCTCTAAGTGCAGTTCATGTCATTCATTTCTTTTTTTTTTTATTAGTTTTATTTTGTCATGCAGTAAATTTCCTTTTTTAAAAAAAAAATTATTTAAAAAAAATATCAATTTATTTACATCCATTATTTATATGTTTATTTTCTGTTATTCATATTTTTTCTTAAAAGAAAACATTTATTTGTGAACTCTGAGCTCGTTAAAGGCAGGGTAAGCAGTTTTTGGAGTCTCATATTGCGAGGTCCTTGCCAGTACTCGCCCCTAGCGTGGCGTCGGACGTTACCGTAGTAACGGGTCGTCTCTGCTTGTGGTCCCGCTGCAGGACGATGAGCCGGTGAAAGAGATCAACATCACCCACCACGTGAAGGAGGGATCAGAAAAGGCCGACACGCGGCAGTTCGAGCTCCGCAAGGTCCTGGGACAGGGGTCCTTCGGCAAGGTGCGTCTGCACGAGTGGATCTAAGCCACGCCTCCTATCACTGCCATGTTCCCCCAGGTGACTCTGTGTGTGTGTGCAGGTGTTTCTGGTGAGGAAGGTCATGGGACCGGACGCTGGCCAGCTGTACGCCATGAAGGTCTTGAGGAAAGCCACGCTGAAAGGTAACTTCCTTCCACAGAAGCCACGCCGTCGTTTGTTTGGATTCAGCCGCACGCACGCTAGGGATGTAGCGGTTACCGGTATTACGGTAAAGCGCAATAAAATTTAACGCGATAACAATTACCGTTTATGTTTGACTTCATCTCATTATCGCGGTCGATTACCAGGATGTGTAATATCAGCCTCATTCAAGTCTGCGAGCGACTCGCGACTGTGTCTCGCATGAATATGTAGCTTGTAACATCGGCATGGTAACGTTAGCATGGCGGAAAGTGGTGCTAGCACGCAGGACATTTACCAACCCACTAAAAGGACCAATTATTGCAGGGCATAAAATTGCGACTAACTGGTCGCCAAATGCGACCAAAATTTGATCGTTTCGACCGTTTTTTTTAAAGAGCGCGGTAAAATTTTACGCGATAACAATTACCGTTTATGTTTGACTTCATCTCATTATCGCGGTCGATTACCAGGATATGTAATATCAGCCTCATTCAAGTGTGCGAGCGACTCGCGTGAATATGTAGCTTGTAACAACGGCATCTTAACGTTAGCATGGCGGAAACTGGTGATAGCACGCAGGACATTTACCAACCCACTAAAATGACGAAATCCGAGGTCTGGGTATTTTTTTTTTTTTTTTTTTTAAGAAAGCAGAGGGACAGCTAGTGGAGGACAGTTATCTGTCTGCAGAGCACTTGTTTACATTTTATTGTAATTTGTAGAACCAACTTGAAGGAGCTAAGGCTAATGCTTCAAGCTACTGAGATGTTTGACCAAGAGTAACCTGGTCGACGCACTTCGCTAACTCACATTTTGTAAACGTTCCCATTGCGTGTTGATCGAAAAAGGACCAGAACGATGTTCTTCTGATGCAGTTAAAATATTAATTTATTCCATTAACTGATACGACAAACCATAACGCCGGCAGTTAGCGCCACAGCGGTCAAAAACCTTTTGCCCTTCCGGGTCAAGCACCTAACCAATAACAGGCATTTGTACAGCAATTAAGAATATCGCGATAATATCGTAAACTGTTATAATTTGTTCACTATAAACGAGATATCAAATGTTCCTTATTGTTACATTCCTAACGCACGCACACGTCCACGCCGCCGTCCCGCCGCCACAGTTCCCTCCTGCACGTTTTCATTTAGCTGCCGCTTTTACGCAGAGAAACCTTTCAGGTGAGGAGGAGCTTCGACGAGAACGTTCCTCTTTAGCGTCTTTAGCGTCGGCAGGCGAACTTTCGTCGGTTTGGCGTCCAGGGACCGGCCGGGATTAACGCCATCTGCTGATGACGAGCCCCGCCCCCTCCTCTTCCTCCTCCGCTCTGCCTGAAAAACTGGACCGCCTTCCCGCCGCAACGTCTCAGCGAAGCCGAGGCCTCGGTCAGCTGCTCCCACCAGGGCGATTTTTCACCTTGGTCACGTTCAGTGAGCATCTCCTCGCCATCTGCGAGCAGCTCGTCTCCCGGCGTTCGTAAACAGCTCCGGCCCGGTGGACTGGGACCACATGAAGCCGATGGGGGGGCGTGTCTCCGCCGGGGGGGCGTGTCTCCGCCAACGGGGCTCCTCGAGCGCACTTCTGCACAGGAAGTCAGACAGAGGCTTCAGAGAATCCATGACGTGGGGTGTTTTGTTGGTGTTATCTCATCATCTAGAAATCACTTACCGTGCCTTTAATTTCCATTTCAAGTCAGTATTGATCCTTGAAGGGAGATTAATAGTCCTCGTATTGATCCAACCAGGTGACCCGTTCTCATCATCTTTGTGTCGTTTAATACGTTTCCTTGCCTTTTTCCTCTTCGTAGCTGGTTTGTGGTGGAGGGTTAGGAGTTCCGGGGCCCCTCAGGGCCGCCAGGAACCAAATAAGGAAGCCTGCTGAATATTTATCTCCTCACCGAGTCGCTCATCTGGGGATTTATGGGTTTTCCATCCTGTGTGTGTGTTTCCAGTGCGTGACCGGGTCAGGACCAAGATGGAGAGGGACATCCTGGTGGAAGTCAACCACCCCTTCATCGTCAAGCTGCACTACGGTGAGTCGGCCCCGCCCCCCCGACCCCCCCCCCCCCACCACGGAGAGCCACTGGTCTCATTTCAGTTTCCCCTCTCTTCCCAACAGCGTTTCAGACGGAGGGGAAGCTCTACCTGATCCTGGACTTCCTCAGGGGGGGAGACCTCTTCACCCGTCTGTCCAAGGAGGTAGCTGCCGTCCGTCGTCGGTCCGTCAGGATTTATTTTCCTGGATTGTATCAGCTGTGACAACGGCTATCGAAGCTTTTACTTGTTTGTTTATGGAGCAATAAAAGTAGGGATACCGATAACCGATAACACACACATAAACCTAAGATCATTACATCAATACTATGAACAAAACCAAAAACAGTTTTGACTTTTTAAATGAACAGATATTTATTTTTTCCAATGAAAAACTATTGTCAAGCCTCTCAAACATTTTCATAAAGCTATCAAACAAACCTATTTGATATCTCACAGTAACTTAAATAAGGTTCATTACTGACTGATATAAAAAATAAAGGCTCCTTGAACTGATGGAAATACATGCATCAGAATTACTAACTGAAAAAGATTAACATTTAAAGGATTTTGGCTTGTAGTTCCCTTTAAATTAATACCTTTAATTAAAGTAAATGAGGTTCAGTAATTTTTTTGTTTTTTTAATCTCATGGAAGCTTTAGATGAGTGAGGGGAGGGGAGAGCACGTTAGCATTAGCTTCCGTTAGCTCACGTTAGCGCGATTTCAAAACTCCATGGAAGTGATTGTTATGTTGTAGGTGGCTGATCAGGTTTTACGTATTAAAGCTTGTGCTTCCCTCCTCGTAGAATTCACTCGGAGGATTCGTCACAAATAACCACCAAACTATCTTCTTCTGAAACTTTAACCAAGTTCCACGCCGCCATGTTTGTTGTGATCAGCACTGTGCTGCAGGCTGCATTCAAGGTGTAACGTAAATTCCCACGTTTCTTCGTTTGCTAGTCGTTCTTTCAGTCTTTTCTATTTTTTTTATTTTTTATGTGTAACATGAGGGGAAATACTGCGAATATAAATTAAAGTCAGCAACTACTAAAATTATGACCGAGTTAACGAGTTGTTTTCTGGCATGAGGGGGTATTCTTGATTTTCCTTATTGAGTAATCGTTTTTCTGATTATGCAGACGTCACTTGAACATAACATTCACTGCCGGTCATTCAAGGCTCAGAGGGAGCGAGACACTGCTGTGTTGACAGAAATATATATGTTATCGGGGCTATTCGTCGTGATATCGGACTTATCGAGATGACGTCATAATTTCCTGTTATCGGCCTGATAATTATCGGACCGATAGCTATTTAGTTATCACTCCAATAACCAATAGTTATCGGAGCGATAATTTCTAGTTATTAAACCGATAGTTATCGGACCGATAACTATTGGTCCGATAACTATCGGACCAATAGTTATCGGTCCGATAGTTATCGGACCGATAACTATTGGTCCGATAACTATCGGACCGATAACTATCGGACCGATAGTTATCTTGCACCCCTAAATAAAAGCTCCGCTGACTCTTGTCGACCCAGCTCCGCCTCCTCACAGACGCTAACTCCTCCCGTCCTCACGTTTCTGTCGCAGGTGATGTTCACGGAGGAGGACGTGAAGTTCTACCTGGCGGAGCTGGCTCTGGCTCTGGATCACCTGCACGGCCTCGGCATCATCTACAGAGACCTCAAACCCGAGAAGTACGAACGCACACCTGCAGAAACGACCGACGTTCGCCTGCTTTCACTTCCTCTCGATACTCAAAGAAGCGTTTCTCTCGTTTCAGCATCCTGCTCGACGACGACGGACACATCAAGCTGACCGGTGAGAGATGCTCCACGCCGCGTCTGGAGGCGTGGCCTCCTGCCGCTCACCATCATGTCTGTCTGTCTGTCTGTCCAGACTTCGGCCTCAGCAAGGAGTCCATCGACCACGAGAACAAAGCCTACTCCTTCTGCGGGACGGTGGAGTACATGGCGCCGGAGGTGGTGAACCGGCGGGGCCACACCCACAGCGCCGACTGGTGGTCGTACGGCGTGCTGATGGTGAGAGGGCAGATAATCTGGGGGGGGGTTGTGATGTAACGATGTCGCCGTGAACGTCTCACCTCTGCTCTCCCGCCCTCCTCAGTTCGAGATGCTGACGGGAACGCTGCCGTTTCAAGGGAAGGACCGGAAGGAGACGATGACCATGATCCTCAAGTAAGGCGCTTTCCCGCCCGCCGCCCGCCATCTTTTATTTACAGCGAACGATGCACTTTAGAGATGGAGCCCAGGGGAGGTTCGGGCTGATGCAGGCGCTCGGCTGGAAGAAGGTCTGAGTGGAGGAGAGACGGTGATCCTATTAAGAGGATCGGAGGAAACATTAACCCTCCCCTTTCACCCTCGGTATCCGTCTGCGCGCTGACTGGGCTTCCTGAACCGACGCCTCCAGCTTTTTCCCTTTTAACTTCCACTTCTCCCCGCAGAGCCAAGCTGGGGATGCCTCAGTTCCTGAGTCTGGAAGCCCAGAGTCTCCTCAGGAACCTGTTCAAGCGCAACCCTGCCAACAGACTAGGTACGGCCGCCGTGGGTGGAGCCTGCTGGGGCGCCGGGGCGACCGCTCCCGTCGGCCCCCCCGTTCGTCGGCGATCGTTCAGAGATTATCGGATGTTTAATCGAAGGCTACATGTCGATAGGGGTGTGAAAAAAAAATCAGTTTGACAATATGTTGCGATTTTCGGCCGCCTAATTCGGCAATTCGCGCTTTAATTTCCGCGGTTTTAGTTATTCGCGGATTTTTCAGAAATATATAATATAATAAAAAATATAAGAAAAAAAGTTGCGGAAACATCACAGGATGTTGTGCGCGTTCTCTCACAGCGAAGAAAGGCTGTGAGCCAGCCTGGCCCCTTTAAGAAGGTGGCCTTATGGGTAATGTAGTGTGTGTGTCGTGGGACGGCAGAATGAAAACGGGGTTAGATGAAAAGTGTAGTGATCATCAACAGCAGCCCAGCGTGTATAGATTTACATTCTCTGTTAACCGACAGGAGCCCAACAATACAACCTGTGTGATGTTACAAGTTCCTGCAGTACCAGAATAAAGTTCCCGTTCCATGCAGAGAAAACCAGACTTTTTTTTTCTGTTGTTGTTAGCGTGTTAGCCGCTAATTACGAGCTAAAAATAGCACAATACCAGCGGTTTGTTTACTACGGTTCAGAGACCAGAGGCTGTGAAGGAAACAGAAAGACCACAGTTGAGCCTTTGTCTTGTTTCACTACTTTTTTACTCTGGCTTCCAGTTTGCGGATTTTGATTTTTGCAGGGGGGGGGAGGGCGGCGGTCCGCATTAACCGCAAAAAATTAGGGATCACTGTAATATCAATTTTTCAGCTCCTAATTTTTTTTTTTACAGTGCCGTCAGTATGTTGTAATAGGTTACTTAAATGTGCAAAAACAATAAATAGGTTGTTTTGAAGCAAATAGTTTTGACTCAATTTGTCCTCTGAATGATCAATATCATCTGATGAACATATACAGCAACTTAATTTTTCATCTCTACTTTTAATTTTGATATCAACTGGATAGAATATCGCAATATATCGCGATATCATGATAATATCGTATCGTGACCCGAGTATCATGATACATATATTGCGAGGTCCTTGCCGAATACTCACCCCTACATGTCGATTAACTGAGCTGTTTAGAGCTGAAAGCCTCGTAGCGTGTCCAACACAAGCTGGGATTAATTAAGGGTTCGTTAACGCTGGTTTGTTTGCTCTTTGTGCAGTACATGTCATTTATTTATTTATTTTTTATTTTTTATTTTTTGTGTCCTGCAGTACAATTTCCTGGTACTTTTAAAAATATATATGATTTTTTTTTTTAAATTTAATTTATTTACATCCATTATTTATATTTTAATGTTTTATTATTCATATATATTATATATATTATTTATATTTATTCATATTTTTAGCTCCTCTAGTACACCACACTGGTGTACTGAAACCTGAATTTCCCCCTTGGGGGATTCATAAAGTATATTTAAATTTTGAATTTGAAATTTTTAATATTTTTTCTTTAAAGAAAAAAAATTATTTGTGACCTCCGAGCTCGTTAAAGGCAGGGTAAGCAGTTTCTGGATGGAGCATGAGGAGTCATGGAGTCCCGTAAATCGCTTACCCTTCCTTTAAAAAAAACGTCTGTTATCAGACGTTTGGCTGGTTTGATAATTAAGAACAAAATCAAGCGTCTGCGGGTCCGAAGAGCAGGAACCAGAACCGGACCTGTGACGTCTGGTTCCAGCCGTTTAAAGGTGACGATGTTTGTCTGCAGGAGCCGGACCGGACCGGGTCGAGGAGATCAAGAGACACTCGTTCTTCAGCACCATCGACTGGAACGCAAGTTTCTCTAATTTAATTCCCATTATGAGCTCAGAAGAGTCGTTTTTATTTTTGTTCTACCAGCTCAGAAAGAAGGAAATAATAAAATAAATAAATAAAATAAAATAATAATAATAAAATAACCTGAACTCCTCTCGTCCCTGCAGAAACTCTTCCGCAGAGAAATCCACCCTCCTTTCAAGCCGGCTCCAGGACGACCTGACGACACTTTCTATTTTGATCCAGAGTTCACAGCTAAAACACCCAGAGGTGCCCCCCCCCACGCCGCCTCACCCTCTGCTGAGAGCTGAGCTACATCCCAGGAAGCGCTGATCTTCATTAACGGCTGTTTCGTTGTGTCTCAGACTCGCCGGGCGTCCCCCCCAGCGCCAACGCCCACCAGCTCTTCAGAGGCTTCAGCTTCGTGGCCATAACAGAAGAGGAGATGCAGCCGCTGGCCAACACGGTCCTGCCGGTACGCAGCACTTATCTGGGTCGGACCTCGGTGGACGGCCCGTACCTGCCTGTATCCAGCCGCGGCGGCTGAACTCGGCGCTCTCACGGCGCCCCCTGCAGGCTGCTGGGAGTCGGACGCAGCCGTGTTGAGCTGGAGTCTTTTTCAACTCTGCATCTTTGTGCTTCTGTGCAGCAGATTTCCAGAAGCAGCGCCCAGTTCTCAGACGTCTACGAGACCAGAGAGGACATCGGCAAGGGCACCTACTCCACCTGCAAACGCTGCGTGCACAAAGCCACGGGCATGGAGTACGCCGTCAAGGTAACGGCCTCCCAGACGCCGAGACGGTTATTACACGCAAGGGGCGTCTAGAGATCTGGGAAAGTTACTTAGAGAGGTTTTTAAATGTTTCCTGCTGCTGCAGACAGACAGGAGCGTCTGTACGTGGCTGCAGTTACATGTATGTTACTGAAACTCACTTCCAAAATACTTCATTACTCCCCGAAGATAATTTTTTTTGTTTGTTTGTTTTTTTGTTTTTTAAATTTAATTTAATTTCTTTATTTATTTTATTTTATTATTTAGATACTATATATATATATATATATATTATTTATTTATTTATTTTTTTTAATTCCCCTTTCATTTATTTTAATGTATTATATATTTCTTTATTTTCAATTTAATTAATAATTTCTCTTTTATTTATTTTAATGCATTCATATATTTATTAACTTAATTTACATTTTATTTTTTAATGTATATTATTATATATATATATATATATATATATATATATATATTATATATATTATATATATATATATATATATATCTATATATATATGTGTATATATATATATGTGTATATATATATATGGTATATATATATATATATTTATATATATGTATATATTTTGTTTTTTATTTAATTGCAATTTATTTTAATTTATTTATATTTGTTACATTCTATTTTTAATCAAATTTTTTTGTTATTTCTTTATTTATTTTATTATACATATATTAATTTATCTATTTATTTAAATTCCCCTTTCATTTATTTTAATTTATTTATATATTTATTTATTTATTTCAAATTTAATTTAATTTCTCTTTTATTTATTTTAATGCATTCATTTTTTAATTTAATTGTAATTTATTTTAATCTATATTTGTATACATTTATTTTTAATTAAATTACTTTTTAATTTAATTTAATTTAATGCAGGGTCAGTAATTCAAGTATGTGCTTTAGGAACTGATGAGGTTTTTTTCTTTTTTTTTGGGGGATTCCCTATTTATTTATACATGAATGTTTAAAATCCCTACATTCAACCCTGCGGTAATTTGGACTAAGATCTCCACCAAACCTGAATTTATCCGTCATCATGCGTCAATCTCGGTGGTCGATTACACATCGAGTGAGGAATAAGGCCAAAGTATTACGTTATCCTCCCTCGTCAAGCCTTTCATTAATAATCATCTAATTATCAAATGCTGCTGCTGTCCAGATCCTCAGCAAGGCCAAGAGAGACCCCACAGAGGAGGTGGACATCCTGCTGAGATACGGACAACACCCCAACATCATCACCCTCAAAGAGGTGAGTCGCCCCTTGATTCTCTCACCTTCTCCGTCTGTGGGCGGGCGGCCAGGCCCCGCCTCAGGGGGAGGAGTTTCTCCGTCTGTGGGTGGGCGGCCAGGCCCCGCCTCAGGGGGAGGAGTTTCTCCGTCTGTGGGTGGGCGGCCAGGCCCCGCCTCAGGGGGAGGAGTTTCTCCGTCTGTGGGCGGGCGGCCAGGCCCCGCCTCAGGGGGAGGAGTTTCTCCGTCTGGGGCGGCGGCCAGCCCCGCCTCAGTGGGAGGAGTTTCTCCGGTGGGCGGGCGGCCAGCCCCCGCCTCAGTGGGAGGAGTTTCTCCGTCTGTGGGCGGGCGGCCAGGCCCCGCCTCAGGGGGAGGAGTTTCTCCGTCTGTGGGTGGGCGGCCAGGCCCCGCCTCAGGGGAGGAGTTTCTCCGTCTGTGGGTGGGCGGCCAGGCCCCGCCTCAGGGGGAGGAGTTTCTCCGTCTGTGGGTGGGGCGGCCAGGCCCCGCCTCAGGGGGAGGAGTTTCTCCGTCTGTGGGTGGGCGGCCAGGCCCCGCCTCAGGGGGAGGAGTTTCTCCGTCTGTGGGTGGGCGGCCAGGCCCCGCCTCAGGGGGAGGAGTTTCTCTGTCTGTGGGCGGGCGGCCAGGCCCCGCCTCAGGGGGAGGAGTTTCAGCACATTCAGTGTCCTCAGGTTTATCAGTGACTCACCGCTGACTGCAGTTAAAAATACGTTAGCGTAATGAATTCAACGGCTCTCAGGGTGATTCAGAGGAGTTTCTGACGCAACCGTGGGCGGTTTTTTTTTTTTTTTTCCCGCGCCGTAGGTGTATGAAGACAGCCGGTCGGTCTTCCTGGTGACGGAGCTGATGAAGGGCGGCGAGCTGCTGGACAAGATCCTCCGACAGAAGTTCTTCTCCGAGAGGGAAGCCAGCGCCGTCCTCTACACCATCGCCAAGACCGTGGAGTACCTGCACGTCCAGGGGGTGCGTCCGGGCGCTTTTAGCGAGCTGTCTGTGGTCGGGCGGGACCCCGGCGAGCTCACTGACGACCCGAAACCCTGTTCTGCCGCAGGTGGTGCACCGAGACCTGAAGCCCAGCAACATCCTGTACGTGGACGAGAGCGGGAACGCCGAGTCCATCAGGATCTGCGACTTCGGCTTCGCCAAGCAGCTGAGGGCGGAGAACGGCCTGCTCATGACGCCCTGCTACACCGCCACCTTCGTGGCCCCGGAGGTACGCCGGCGTTCTGGTCTCAAGTCTTTTACTTTTTCTTTTACTTCCCGTTAGCGCAGCAGCCCGTCTAGTCCAGTTGAGTCTAGTCTAGTCCAGTTGAGTCTAGTCTAGTCTAATCTGGTCCAGTTGAGTCTAGTCTAGTCCAGTTGAGTCTAGTTCTAGTCTAGTCCAGTTGAGTCTAGTCTAGTCTAATCTGGTCCAGTTAGATCTAGTCCAGTCCATTTGAGTCCAGTCTAGTCTAGTCCAGTCCATTTGAGTCTAGTCCAGTTTGGCCTAGTCCAGTTCAGTCTAGTCCAGTTCGGTCTAGTCCAGTCCAGTTAAGTCTAGTCTAGTCCAGTTCAGTTAATTCTAGTTGAGTCTAGTCTAGTCCAGTCCAGTTAGGTCTAGTCCAGTCCATTTGAGTCCAGTCTAGTCTAATCTAGTCCAGTTGAGTCTAGTCTACTCTAGTCCAGTCCAGTTGAATTTTTCAGTGTAACAGAAGAAATCAGATGTATGAGGGGAGCCTTGAGTTGGGCTGTAGCGATACGATGCGATACACGATACACGATATTCGGCTCATGATACGATATATATCAATATTCATCTTACAATACATTTACATCATTTTCTGAAAGATTTTAAGGGACAAAGTGATTTTGGTGACATCTTGTGAGTGTTCCAAAGACTTTGTTTGAATTAATTGAACTGAAAGCATCAATTACGCATTATACGGCTGACAGGCAGCTTGTAAATGCTGGACAAGATGAATAAAAGATTCGTTGAGAAAAATAGTTTTATTTGTTTAAACAGTGCAAATTGTTGCTTTTAAAGTCTACTCTTGTCCAGTCCAGTTGAGTCTATTCTACTCTAGTCCAGTCCAGTTGAGCCTAGTCCAGTCCAGTTAAGTCTAGTCCATCTGAGTCTGGTCTAGTCTAGTCCAGTTGAGTCTAGTTGAGTCTAGTCTAGTCCAGTCCAGTCCAGTTAGATCTAGTCCAGTTGAGTCTAGTCTAGTCTAGTCCAGTCCAGTCCAGTTGAGTCTAATCGAGTCTAGTCTAGTACAGTCCAGTTAGGTCTAGTCTAGTCTAGTCTAGTCCACTCCAGTTAAGTCTAGTCCAGTCCAGTTGAGTCTAGTCCAGTCCAGTCCATTTGAGTCCAGTGGGACACGGGGGTTTTGGAAGAAGCTTAGAATATCGATACCCACGGCTGAAAAATCGATACTCTCTGGGGGAATAAAACATTGATATATATCGCAGAATCGATAAAATCGCTCAGCTCTAGCGTTGAGTCTCAGTTTGGGGTCAGAAAACAGAAAAACACGATCGTTCTACTTTAAAAGTTCCTGCAGCAGCGGCAGTTTTCTTTTAAACAAAGATCCGACACTTCGACGGCATGACTTAAACGCTGCAGCTGCAGTTGAAACAAACCGCCACCAGGTGGCGCGTGTGATGCTCACGCTAGCAGTGAGGCGTGAACACATTTGATGGTTTCGATTTGGTGACACCTGCGTCCTGTGCCTCCCGCCAGGTGCTGAAGAAGCAGGGCTACGACGCCGCCTGTGACATCTGGAGTCTGGGGGTGCTGCTCTACACGATGCTAACGGGGTAGGTCCACCACCAGAACATCTTAGAAGCGTCTCCTCCAGAACTGGAACAGCGGCGGGTCAGAACGTGACCCCCCCCAGGAGGTTTTACCCAAAAAGCTTAAAGTCGCAGTCTGTGTTCCCCCTCCCCTCTCTGCAGGATGACTCCGTTCGCCAACGGTCAAGACGATGACACCCCAGAGGAGATCTTGGCTCGTATCGGCAGCGGCCAGTTCTCCCTCAGCGGAGGATACTGGGACTCCGTGTCTCTGGAGGCCAAGGTCCAGACCCTCCAACCGTCGTTAGCATCATTTCTACTGTGGAGAGTGGTTAGCGTTAGCCTAACCCTAAGCTGGGAGGTTCATACTGACCACCATGTTGCTGTCCCGTGGCCCCCCGGGGTTCACGTCTTCCCTCTGACCCTCCAGGATCTCGTCTCCAAGATGCTGCACGTGGACCCCAACCAGCGGCTGACGGCCAGTCAGGTCCTCAGACACCCCTGGGTGATGCACAGAGACCAGCTGCCCAAATACACCCTGAACCGGCACGACGCCCCCCATCTGGTCAAGGTACCCGCCCACCCGTCTGATTACCCAACCTGACTTTCAGTTAAGTCTAGCCTAGTCTGGTCTAGACCAGTCTAGTCCAGTCCAGTTAAGTCTAGTCCAGTCCAGTCTAGTCTAGTCGTCTAGTCTAGTCCGGTCTAGACCAGTCCAGTCCAGTTTAGTCTAGTCCAGTTGAGTCTAGTCTAGTCCGGTCTAGTCCATTCCAGTTGAGTCCAGTCCAGTCCAGTTGAGCCTAGTCGTCTAGTCTAGTCCAGTTGAGTCTAGTCTAGTCCGGTCCAGTCCAGTCCAGTTGAGTCCTAGTCGTCTAGTCTAGTCCGGTCTAGACCAGTCCAGTCCAGTTTAGTCTAGTCCAGTTGAGTCTAGTCTAGTCCGGTCTAGACCAGTCCAGTCCAGTTTAGTCTAGTCCAGTTGAGTCTAGTCTAGTCCGGTCTAGTCCACTCCAGTTGAGTCTAGTCTAGTCCGGTCTAGTCCACTCCAGTTGAGTCCAGTCCAGTTGAGTCTAGTTTAGTCCGGTCTAATCCAGTCCAGTTGAGTCTAGTCGTCTAGTCTAGTCCGGTCTAGACCAGTCCAGTCCAGTTTAGTCTAGTCCAGTTGAGTCTAGTCTAGTCCGGTCTAGTCCACTCCAGTTGAGTCCAGTCCAGTCCAGTTGAGTCTAGTCTAGTCCTGTCTAGTCCAGTCCAGTTGAGTCTAGTGTAGATTTGCCAGTCCAGATCAGTCCAGTCCACTCCAGTTGAGTCTAGTCCAGTCCAGTTGAGTCTAGTCGTCTAGTCTATTCCAGTCTAGACCAGTCCAGTTTAGTCTAGTCCAGTTGAGTCTAGTCTAGTCCGGTCTAGTCCAGTCCAGTTGAGTCTAGTGTAGTTTTGCCAGTCCAGTTCAGTCTAGTCCACTCCACTTGAGTCCAGTCCAGTCCAGTTGAGTCTAGTCTAGTCTAGTCCAGTCCAGTGCAGTTAAATCCAGTCCAGTCCATTTGAGTCTAGTCTAATCCAGTCTGGCCTAGTCCAGTTGAGTCTAGTCTGGTCCAGTTGAGTGTAGTCTAGTCTAGTCCAGTCCAGTTAAGTCTAGTCCAGTCCAGTTAAGTCTAGTCCAGTCTGGTCCATTAGAGTCTAGTCTAGTCCAGTCCACCAGTCCAGTCCAGTCCAGTTGAGTCCTGTCCAGTTTGGCCTAGTCCAGTTGAGTCTAGTCTAGTCTAGTTCATTTGAGTCTAGTCTGGTCCAGTCTAGTCCAGTCCAGTTTGGCCCGGTCCAGTTGAGTCTAGTCCAGTCCAGTCCAGTCCAGTCCAGTCCAGTCCAGTCTAGTCCAGTCCAGTCTAGTCTAGTTGAGTCCAGTCCAGTGCAGTTCTGAACCAGTTTAGCTGCAGGGCCGTAGTGGTCTGTAATGTTGTCAGGGTCCCTGTCAGCGATCAGGTGATCAGGTGATCAGGTGATCAGGTGAGCAGGTGATCAGGTGATCAGGTGAGCAGGTCCAGGATCAGCTAGCGGCTGTAACGTTGTCCGTCTCCTCCTCCAGGGCGCCATGGCGGCCACCTACCTGGCCCTGAACAGGAACGTGTCCCCGGTCCTGGAGCCGGTGGCCTGTTCCAACCTGGCCCAGCGGAGAGGCCTGAAGAAGGTCACCTCCACCGCCCTGTGACCCCCCCCCCCCCCCCCCCCCCCCCCTGTCAACTCTGACCTCCAGCTGATCACCACCGGACCCCCCCACACCCCCCTGCTCAGGTCCGGTGGGACAGACTACTGATGGACCTGGGGGCCGCACAGAGACCCCCCCCCGCCGCCCTGCCCCGACTGCACCTTAACGGGCTCTTTTGATTGGATCTCCTGCTGTCTGACTGTAGAGCCTCGGCTTCGGCGCGGCCGATCGACGGCTCACCTGAGCGACGGCTCACCTGAGCTGGAAAAAAGAAAAAAAAAAAATGGCGACCTCCGTCGCTGCTTCGGACAATCAGGGCGCCTCGCGGACCCGGAGGCCCGTCAGGAACATAGAAGTACTGTATTTATTAGCCTTCAGACCAGGGGAATGCTGGGAACGTCCTGCGTTTGACCTCCAGCTCCCTCTGAGACGACGGCGCCGCGGTGGGAACAATCACCCCAAACATCTGCCTCAGAGGTCGTCTCCACGGAGACGGCCAGCTTCTAGTTTTAAAAAAAAAAGAAAAAGCAAAGAGCAAAGACGTGAGCTGATCCATCCAGACCTGCAGGTTTCTGGGACACCTGAGGCTCTTCTGCCCCCTGGTGGCCACCAGAGGGTTGTGAAACACTCTCAAGCTTTTCATGGTTTTATTTTTAATTTATGCGTGTTTTTAACGTGGGGCCACCGTTAGTTTCGCTCTGGACGCTTTTTCTCTCAGATTTAACGCTTTTATTCTTTTATTCTGAACCAGATTCATTCAAAAGGAGAATCATTTAAATCTGAAGTGCTCTCAACTGAACTGATTTATATGGAGCCCCGTTTGGGTCATAATTCAATGAATAAATGAGTCTGTTATTATGAAAATACAGGTGTTTATTATTATGAAATATTTACCATTATTATGAAATATATGTGTATTATTATGAAATATTTCCCATTATTATGAAAAAAATGTAATTATTATGAAATATATTTTTATTAATATTTAATTTTAGTTTAATGCATAATAGTTTATTTCAGAATGGCTTTTTTTTTTTAACTAAGAATGAGTTAGCTGTACATAATGGCTTCCTTTTTTATAAGAATGAGTTTTTACATAATAATGACATTTGGCCAGTGGGCGGGGCCAGTGGTTGACCTGCACGCTCATTGGCTGATCCTTATCTATTCTACGCTCTGACATCGACTAGTTAAAATGATAATTTATCAGCCGATCCTATTTTGACCCGATTTGACGAGGTTTTTTCAAAATGGTCGGGAAGATAGAGGCCTTTGAAAATGTTACTGTTGGTGATGCTAATATCGATATTCACTGTTCTGTTGCTTCTGCCTGAATGAAAGAGCAGCCAATCACATAAATGGCTCCGCCCTCTCTGCTGTGATTGACACACAAATCATTCTTATGAAAAACGAAACCATTATCATAATGATGGGGAATATTTCATAATAATAAACGCCTGTATTTCATAATAATAGATTCATTTATTAATTGAGTTATGACCCAAACGGGGCTCCATAGATTTAAAGTTTAACAGTCAAACAGGTAAATTTTTGCACTTTTATTGAAAATTTTATTGAGAATCTGCCTGAAAAAAACAAAACAGAAGAATTGGAAGCATTTAAAAATTTAGATAATAAATTGAAGTAAATTAAAGCAAAAATAAATATTTCCTAACTACTCCTCCCTTCAGAATTGAAACTGCACCGTATAATTTTTTTTAAAAATTATCTTGTATTTGTTCATTATGCAGCATTTTTCTTCATCATTCTATATAAATATATATATTCTACTGTGAACTTCAGAAAACAGTTTCTTTTTGTTATATTTAGATTTAATTTTCCTCTATTTTCTCAACTTGTGACGTAATTGAAAGCCACCCTTATGTAGCAGCGCCACTTCTGACCACCGGGGGGCCGGGCAGAGCGGGTCTGAGCGCCCCCGTGTGGCCAGACGTGGTATTGCTTAAACGACAGGGCAGAAAACGGAAACGTTTGTCATTATTGCTCATAAAGCGCTTCGTTAGCTCTGCTGAGGAACCGAGGAGCTTCTCCAGAACTTAAATTTAAATTAAAGGGCCACCTTGAACTCAAAGACTTTTTATTTCCCGGCCGCCTCGCACAAAGCAAACAGGATGTTTTAGGGATGAAAGGAGGACGGGTCACTGCAACAGAGCAGCAGTTGAACCCGGAGAAGCTCCGGAGGAACCGGGCCTCCGTAGAACCGTAAACTCAGGTCTCCATGAATCAATACGTTATGTTTTTATACGTCCAGGAGGTTCTCGGCTCCAGAGGTGGTTCTGGTTCTGGGAACGGACTCGGGGGACCGTTCAGGACGTCGGACCCTTTAAAGACTCTTCAGACGCTTCCACGTCGACGTTAGTAACATTCCAGCTGCATCTGGACTCGGTTCGTGGTTCTGTTGGCGGCGTCCTGGAGGTTAAAGGACTAGTTCACCACGTTACGGGACAAAACCGCCTCTGTTCCGTCTGGCATTGCGGCGGCTGGTGTTGTTCATGTTTTTTGAATTATTGAATATTTAGCACAATATTCCAACCTTTGCACGTTCGTCTGAGTCAAAACAATCAGTAAGTATTAGTCCTTTAAAAAAAAAAAAACTTTCTTTTTAAGTGATATTAAATAAGGCGGAGCTTCCTGCCTGGATCTGTCCAGCGTTGGGGGGCCGTCCTGGCTGGACACCATCTGTGGCCCAGATGTGGTCCATCTGTGTCCCTGATGTGGTCCAGATGTGTCCCTGATGTGGTCCATCTGTGTCCCTGATGTGGTCCATCTGTGACCCTGATGTGGTCCAGATGTGGTCCATCTGTGTCCCTGATGTGGTCCATCTGTGTCCCTGATGTGGTCCATCTGTGGCCCTGATGTGGTCCATCTGTGGCCCTGATGTGGTCCAGATGTGTCCCTGATGTGGTCCATCTGTGGCCATGTGGGTCCCTGTTGTCCCTGATGTGTCCCTGCCCTGAGTGGTCCAGTGTGGCCTGTGTGGTCGATGTGTCCCTGATGTGGTCCAGATGTGTCCCTGACGCGTCCCAGATGTGCCCAGATGTGGCCCCGCGTGTCTCTGGTCCATTTACACCAGCTGGAGAACTAAAAACATCTCAGCTGAGGTTTAAAAATGTCCTTTAAAAAAAATTTAAATGTGAGAAGTTTGAGAAAAATGTCAAAATTATTAATTAAAATACAAACTTTAGAATAAAGTAACTGCAAACGATGACGTCAGTATTTTTTTTTTTTAAATAAGATGTAAACTTGAGAAAACTTTAAAGTTGAAATCTATTTAAAGCCACTTCATGTAGCAACACCCCCTCTGGCCACATGGGGGCGCACAGATGTGCTGCGTCTTGTAATACCGCCTCGTTCCACCGGAGACGCTCTCTGTATCTGACGCACCAACGGCCTCGTGATACGCTGCCCCCATGTGGTCAGAAGTGGCTCTATTTTTTTATATTTTCTGAAAGCACCGTGATGTTTCTCCAAATCTTTTTTTTTTTTTTTGTCCTGCTGGTGGAGATGGACCTCCACAGAAGTCCTGTCGTCTTCAGAGGGATTTTACGTTCCAGTAACCGAGTATAAGAGCGTGCAGCCCGAGGACGAAGAGATGCAACAATGTTTGTGTTTTAGTTTGTTTTTGTTTTTTTCATTTCTGTAAGTATAAAGAGAGGAAGAGCTGTCTGTCCTCGTCTCCTCTTCCTCTTTAGTCTGATCCCGTCAGAGACGTATCCAACCCTGCTGCTACACCGGCTCTCTGTTTTTGTATCTGCAGCAAGAGTTGGACTTTATATTGAAAACAGTAATAATAAATAAAAATAAAATAAAAACAATAATCATTGAAGGAAGCGTTGTGACTTTTGTTGATCACAGCAACACTGAGGTTTTAATCCAGCAGAGTCATTTAAAGGCACCCTATGTAGTAACACCACTTCTGACACATGGGGGCAGAACACCACGAGGAGGTTCTTGAGCACCTCTGGTGACCAGACTCACTGGTCCATCTCTGCTCTCTGGTACCGTCAGCGGCTGCTGGGCCAACGAAGCAGATCTGGGCTGGCCGGTTAAGTCCAGTCCAGTATGGCCTAGTCCAGTTGAGTCTATTCGAGTCTAGTCTTGTCCAGTTAAGTCTAGTCCAGTATGGCCTAGTCCAGTTGAGTCTATTCGAGTCTAGTCTTGTCCAGTTAAGTCTAGTCCAGTCCAGTCCATTTGAGTCCAGTCTAGTCTAGTCCAGTCCAGTCCAGTTAAGTCTAGTCCAGTCCATGTGAGTCCAGTCTAGTCCAGTCCAGTCTGGCCTAGTCCAGTTGAGTCTAGTCTAGTCCAGTCCATATGAGTCCAGTCCAGTCCAGTTAAGTCTAGTCCAGTCCATTTTAGTCCAGTCTAGTATAGTCCATTTGAGTCTAGTCCAGTCTAGTCTAGTCCAGTCCATATGAGTCCAGTCTAGTCTTGTCCAGTCCAGTCCAGTTTGGCCTAGTCCAGTTGAGTCTAGTCTAGTCCAGTCCAGTCTAGTCCAGTCCAGTTGAGTCTATTCGAGTCTAGTCTTGTCCAGTCCAGTTAAGTCTAGTCCAGTCCAATTTAGTCTGGTCCAGTCCAGTCCATTTGAGTCTAGTCCAGTCTAGTCTAGTCCAGTCCAGTCCAGTTTGGCCTAGTCCAGTTGAGTCTAGTCTAGTCCCTTTGAGTCTAGTCCAGTCCAGTTTAGCCTAGTCCAGTTGAGTCTAGTCTAGTCCAGTCCAGTTTGGCCTACTCCACTTGAGTCTAGTCTAGTCCAGTCCAGTTAAGTCCCGTCCATTTGAGTCTAGTCTAGTCTAGTCCAGTCCAGTCTAGTCCAGTCCAGCTGAGTCTATTCGAGTCTAGTCTAGTCCAGTCCATATGAGTCTTGTCGAGTCTAGTCTAGTCCAGTCCAGTTGAGTCTAGTCTAGTCTAGTCTAGTTCAGTTGAGTCCAGTCCAGTTTGGCCTACTCCAGTTGAGTCTAGTCTAGTCCAGTCTAGTCTAGTCCAGTCAAGTCTAGTCCAGTCCATTTTAGTCTGGTCCAGTCCAGTCCATTTGAGTCTAGTCTATTCGAGTCTAGTCTAGTCCAGTCCAGTCCATATGAGTCCAGTCTCGTCTTGTCCAGTCAAGTCTAGTCCAGTCCATTTGAGTCTAGTCTAGTCCAGTCCAGTCCAGTCCAGCTGAGTCTATTCGAGTCTAGTCCAGTCCAGTCCATTTGAGTCTAGTCCAGTCCAGTTTGGCCTAGTCCAGTTGAGTCTAGTCTAGTCCCTTTGAGTCTAGTCCAGTCCAGTCCAGTTTGGCCAGATAATCACAGAAACATGCTAATACTCTGCATTTCTCAACCAAACGAATGAGCAGCATGAGTGTAAATATTCATTGATCCAGAACAGAAGGAGCTACAACAGAAACCAGTTTTATTCTCTTTAATCAAACATCAGTGCAAAGAATTTAAAAGACAAAATAAAAGGAAACATTTCAACGCAGAAGCTTAATTTCATGTGAACAGAAAGCAGACGTTGAGACGATCTCAGCGTTTACGCACCAAACTGACTTCTTTCAGGGAGTTTTAGCACCGTTCAACAGTTCCATTAATGCCGACTTTAATCCCCAACACCCGAACGCATCACAGCTGCACTTCAGTTTTTAAAGCCTGCAGACGCAAATGTTGCACATTTAAAAAAAAATACTGATAAACACGAGGTCAGTCCTGAACAGTTTAGACTTTTTTATCTTTTTAGAAGGTTTCATATAAACGTTTAACAACATCCAGATATTTAAAGATACTCGTTGGGTCACATGTGAACAGTGTTGGTTGGTTCGGTTTGAAACTTTCTGCACCCAAACAGAGAGAGTTTAACACTAAAATATAGAAAATATACAACTGAACCAATGTCTTTAAACTTTTGGCATTTTTTCATAAAGATTTAAAATAATCTAAAACAAACAAAAAAAAGCATTGAAGTGTAGTAACGTGTCCTTCAGTCCAACTGGACCGAAGGTCCGTCGTCGCATCAGGATGCAGCAGGTCTTCATCATGTCTGGATCATCTTCAACGCTCTTCCTCGGCTCAGTTAATGTTTTAACAAAAGTCCCGTAAAGACGAGCGTCCTCGCCGGACGGTCTGGGGGACGTGCTCTCAAATCAAACGTCAAACCTACAGTTGACTGAAATCCGAGCTGACGGAGGGAACCTGAACGCACCACCAGAGAGAGTTCATCACGTCCTGGTTTTTTTATGGTGGTCAGACAAAACAAGCTTTAAAAACAAATATAGCATGTTTTTTTTCCCAGTGATATGCAGTTTTCTGCATTTTTGGTTTATTTTTTATGAATAAATAAATGGCAGTGTAATATTTAGTGGTTGCATCTGCATAACTTTAAGATCATCAAATGTCCTGAAACATAAAAGCTTAAAAGTGAGAGTTTTGTTTTCAGGAGCCAGTCTATGCAGCAATACCACTTCTGACCACATGGGGGCGCCGTACGACGAGACCGCCGGTGCACGTCCGTTAACACCAAGTGGATCTGAGTGGCTGGAAGACAGAAGTATTAAAAAAAAACGCTATTCACCGACTGACCACCAGGAGCTGCAGAAGAGTCGGTCCTCGTTAACTTCTGCGTTAAAACGTCAACTGCAGCAGAAATACGGGATTACCTCTAAGAAACACGTCCTCCCTTATAAAGTCCTCCAGGGACGCTGTCCTGCACGTCTCAGACGTTTCCCTCCTCCAGCACACATCGTTAACAGACCTGGATGACGAGCTGATGATCATCCAGAATCAGGTGCGAGGTGTCTGGGAAACACCGAAGACCTGCAGGACAGCGGTCCTCCAGGACTACGCTGGTCTAAAGCCGACCTATAGACACGTTTATATACAAAACTGGACCAAGTACCAGGTCACGTGACCCATAAGTTCCGCTTTCAAAGGCTTTTTTCGCTCCGAGGAGCAGGAGGTGAAAGCCGAGGGCACTAGACAGGCTCCAGGGTGGACGCCACCTCACCTGCCGTGAATCACTTCAGGACCCCCAGCGCTGGTCTGAAGGTGAGTGTATTACAGTGATCCCTTATTTTTCGTGGTTAATGGGGACCGGCTGGTATTGTGGTATTTTTGGCTCGTGATTAGCGGCTAACACGCTAACAACAACAAAAGAAAAAGTCCGGTTTTCTCTGCAGGAACTTGTAACATCACACAGGTTGTATTGTTGGGCTCCTGTCGGTTAACAGAGAATGTAAATCTATACACGCTGGGCTGCTGTTGATGCTCACTACACTTTTCATCTAACCGCGTTTTCATTCTGCCGTCCCACGACACACACACTACATTACCCATAAGGCCACCTTCTTAAAGGGGACAGGCTGGCTCACAACATTTCTTCACTGTGAGAAAACGCGCACAACATCCTGTGATGTTTCCACGATTTTTTAAATTTTTTTTTTTATTATATTGAAAAAATCCGCGAATAACTAAAACCGCAGAACTTAAACCGCGAATTAGCGAGGGATCGACGTACACTGCTGGAGACCCCCGAACCAACGCTGGGGTCCTTTAATCAGCGTGAGAAACCGCCTCCATGCACGTGACAGGAAAGAAGCCTTTATCGTGAATGATGATGTGCACGTGTCGCGTTACTGACGATACTGAAGGTTCTGACTCAAAATGGCGACTAGTTTCCAGGTTTGTTTGCGTCTGTCCTCCCAGACCGTCTGAGTCAGACGTCATCGCTGCAGAGTCGTTAAAACTCAGGGCCGCTAACGAAAGAGATAAAAGCAGTTAATCAGACTAAAAGCATCCGTAAAATAACTGAAACACTGTAACGTAAAGAGTCGTCTTTTTGTTTTTTTTTTAAAGACACAAATTGAGGTAATTCAGACTGTTTAAACATAAACATGTAGTGGCTGTTCCTGTGACCGCTAACATCTGTTTAACTCCTGCAATAACAAACCAGATAAGAAACAGACTTTTTTTTTTTCTTTCTCCAAAGTTCATTTTAAATGCATAAATTAGTGCTGGGCGGTATACCGGTTCATACAGATGTTTATTTTTCTTATATGAATGTTTCATATACCGTAATATCGGTGAGTATGTACTGCAGCGTACACAACGTTGGGAACGCTGCGCGGCGGAACGTAAGTGCCGCAGGACATTGTTTGACAGGGGACTGTTTTTGCAGTTGCACCAGAGGC
Organism: Hirundichthys speculiger; assembly: GCA_018398805.1. Classification (NCBI taxonomy): domain Eukaryota; kingdom Metazoa; phylum Chordata; class Actinopteri; order Beloniformes; family Exocoetidae; genus Hirundichthys; species Hirundichthys speculiger. The sequence goes on from JAGFBZ010000869.1 coordinate 442,913, forward strand.
ACAACACGCTACTAGTTTCTGGTTAAACGATGACGGCTGCAAACAGAGAAAACTGATATAATTTTGAAAAATAGCGTGATATAAATTTTCGGTCATACCGCCCAGCGCTAGCATAAATGTCCGTCAGCGGTCCGACGGGCAGGAGGTCAGAAGTCGGAGTCGTCCGTCTCTGAATGTTCGGCGTTCGTCGGGACTCCAGGTGTGGGGGGGGGCGGCGCCGGCTCCTCGGCCTTCTTCTTCTTCTTGTCGTGGTTCTTCATGTGCACGCTCAGACCCCGCTCCGTCATCTCGTAGATCCGGCAGCGGGGGCAGTAGTACGGCGACACGCCCACGTGCCTGAACTGGTCGGCGAGGTACGACGAGACGTTCCTGAAGTCCTTGTTGCAGACGTGGCAGCGGGGGACGACGCCCGGGTGCTCCTTCTGCAGGTGCAGCTTCAGGCCCCACTTGGACCCCCTGAAGCCCGGGCCGCCCGGGCCGCCCGGGCGCTCCTCCGCGTCGGGGCACAGGCTGCAGGTGAAGACGGCGTCCCGCTTGGTGTGCCGCTTGGTGTGCGCGTCCTGCTCGATCTGGGAGCGCAGCGTCTGGTTGCAGGTGTTGCAGAAGAAGGTCTTCTTGCCCTCCAGGTTGTGGGCGTGTTTCAGGTGGACCGCCAACCCCGACGGCCTCTTGAACAGCCGGCCCGGCGGCGGGCACATGGTGCAGACCAGCTTCTTCCCCGGGCCTGAATTCACCGCCATCACGTCTCTGTAGTCGTCTCCGAGCTCCAGGACGCTCTTGTTACTCACCAGCTCCTCTTCCTCCTCGTCCTTTACCATCTTCCTCCTCCTCCTCACGTCCTGTCTCGGCCTCTGAAGTCTAACTGGGACGGCCGGCGTCCCGTCTGACCGCCGGCCTCTTCAACGACCGGCCGGTCCACCGACATGGTGAACTTGTAGCTCTCTCCCTCCTCTTCAGGGTTCGAGTACTCGATGACGTAGACGTCGTCCTCCTCTTCCTCGGCCGCGGCCTCTTCCTCCACGGGGACCGAGTACTCCACCTCGTGGTACCCCAGGACGTCACCTTTGACCTTTCCCCCGACGTGCAGCTGGTCCCCCACGATGTGGGTGTCGTCAATCCGCACCACGGTGATCTGGTCCATCCCGACCGCCGCGTCCCAGGAGGACGGGGGACGTCCTGCAGACATCTGGGACGAAGAACAGAGACCTGATCACCTGAAAACAACAGTATTTATCTAACCAAAGCAAATAAATCAAATAAATGATACAGTAATAAAGAGTCCTCATCACTGCATGACTCTAATATATCATCTTTAAACGTTTTAAATCGATATTAAACCTTTAAAATAAAACGTCAACGCTGCTTCAGAACCGGTTCAAAGACATTTAAATCCTCCATTTTCAGAAAACTTCGCGCTTTCGGTGCAAACAGCGCCTCGAGGCCGCGTCCGCTGCAGTAAATAAACTCACCGTAGCTCGAGCGCCGCAGGCGCACCTGCGGATGACGGTTAGCGGCCGCGGACGTTAGTGGACGTTACGGCTCGCCCGCCCGTTGGCCGCCGGTCCCACGAGGACGGTCGAGAAACGCAGACGTCGAGAAACGAGATGGATTCGGTGAAGGAGAGCTGGTAGCGTGAAGACAACAGGGCGAGCTAACCGGCTACATGCTCCGCTCCGCTCGGCCGTGTGAGGCTGCAGCGCCCCCTGCAGGCGCGGAGGGATACCGACAATAACTAGGGCGCAGAGGACATGAGCGCTTACTTTAGCTTTGAGACGCCGTCTCCTCCCTCAGCAAGCTGGTCGGGTCCACATCAGTCCACAGTTCCATCCTGGCTGACCTGTCCTCCGTCTGTCTCCCTCAGATGGACAGATGGACCGTCTACAGCAGGGGTGTCCAGCTCCAGTCCTCCAGGCCCGCTGTCCTGCAGGTCTTAGATGTTCACCTGATTCACATGAATAAGTCATTAACAGACCTGGATGACATGCTGGCGGTGATCTACTCACCTGAATCAGGTGCACTGAAGACGTGCTGGACAGCCTGGAGGACTGGAGGACTGGAGGTGGACACCCCTGATTACGCATTTGCCGATTGTGCTAGTAAAAGTGGCATATTATGCTAGTGGCAGTGCTCGTTTTTTGCTCAAATTATGCTCGCTTTTCTAAATTATGCTACTTTTTTTAAATTATTATTATTATTCTGTGCACAAACGTCACAACTCACAAGACAAGTTTGAAAATGTATTTTATTAACCCTGGCCTGACGTTCTGGGCCCGGTTGTTCAAAACCTGGGTAACTTTATCCGGTGGTTAGGCCTATACGGCGGATAAATCTGCTATCCAGCGGATAGTTATCCAGCGAACAAAAATAGGTTGCACAAAGCCTGGGTAGTGTGGTGGATAACTATCCGCGGATAGCTTGCTAACCATCGCGTGTAGCAGAGCGTGACACAGTTTGCGCAAGGTTTTGCGCTCAAATGGCCTCCAGTTACCATGGTAGAGTATGCAAATTTCGAGTAAACAACAAACTGTGCGCGCGCTAGCACTAGCAGCGCGCGCTGGGTTTTAAAACAAATAAAAACAAATACAGTGAAAACTAAACCATACAGTTTCTGACAAAGCCCTGGATAACAAATTTAACATTGAATAATCTCGCTCGTTTCTGAACCACGCAGTCCGGCTTGACTTCTCTAATTCGTTCTCTAACAGTTAATTAGCGCTTGTTATATTGAAGCATCACACTTGCCGTTAATAACTGTTAATAGTAATCTATCGTTTTTAGTAGCTGAGATCTTCGTTTTCTTGAATTATTCTAAAATTGTGCTATTAAGACAAGAAAATATACGGATTATGCGAGCAGTGCTAATTTTGGAAAAAGGGCAAAAATTATGGTCAAATTCCTCAGATTATGCCAAAAATTATGCTAGCACAATTGGCTAGAGCCTACCTCAACCTCCTGCTCTTCCAGCGAGGCGTTCTCAGCACCCCCAGGTTCTGGTTCTGGTTCTGTCCCCTGTGAGGTCAACTAGCCTCAGCAAAATCTGTTCAGTTCAATAATAATAAAACATTTATAGCAGCTAGATGTTTTACTGGCTCATCTAACTTGTGTTTTTCCTGTCGCTCACCGGACTGAAGGAGCTCGGTCTTCCCAGAAGAGACAGTTTGGTTCATCGGTGTTTCCTCCTTTGACCTGGAAATATCTCACTGGATTCATCAGTGTGGAGATATACTGGTTTTAATGGAACCGCTGTTAACTGGTTTTAACGGCTGCTACTGGTTTTAACGGCTGCTAACTGGAGTTAGCACTCGGACCACAGGACCGGGACATAAAAAGGAGCGCTGGACGACTGGACTGTACTGAAACCTGAATTTCCCCCTTGGGGGGATCAATAAAGTATATATTAAGTTTATTAAAGTATAATAAAGTATATAATTTGTATTTGAATTAAATGAAACATGATATAATGTCGCAACACTGTGAGAGAAAACTTAGAAGTTCTGACTCCGGAAAGTTGCGAAATTTAGAAGAGAAATTCCACTTTTAGAATTTAGGATGAGACCAAACACATTCAAATCAGCAGATCCGCACGATGCAACTCGGAAATCCCGACTAATCTTTTTCCGATTTTTCAAGAGGGAACTGGGAATTTCTGGCTTCGTTAACAAATCTGTGAAAAAAGGAGCCGTTTAAAGCACAATAAATGATTTAAAATCACAATAAATGTTGCGTATCTGAGGCATAATGCGAGCGCTTCACCGTGAAGTCCTTAGAATGTTATCTATGTGGCTTCAGGTGAGAACAGGTTATTTGGCCCTCGGACTCTTGGGGGCCCCACGGGGCGCCAGGCTGCAGGAGGAGGAAGAGGAGGGTCGGAGCTGAAGCAGCAGCTGCCAGCAAAAAAAAAAAAAATTCTGGCTTTTGGATTCCGTCCTGAACTGGATCAGGTCCCCGGAGGACGTAATCCTCGTCTCTGAAGTGTGCGCCGCACACCACCGCGTTCTCAGCGAACTCCCGCCTGCCCGCACGCACGAAGCGCACCCAGGCGCTGAAGCAAGCCGCGTCCGGGAACCTGTCCTGAACCTGTCCTGAACCTGTCCGGGAACCTGTCCTGAACCTGTCCTGAACCTGTCCTGGGCGTCTGTCCGGGAACCTGTCCGGGAACCTGTCCGGAACCTGTCCTGAACCTGTCCTGAACCTGTCCGGGAACCTGTCTGGAACCTGAACCTGTCCTGAACCTGGAACCTGTCTCCGGGAACCTGTCCGGGAACCTGTCCGGGAACCTGTCCTGAACCTGTCCTGAACCTGGGAAACCTGTCCGAACCTGTCCCTGTCCTGAACCTGACCTGTCCTGAACCTGTCCAGGAAACCTGTCCGGGAACCTGTCCTGAACCTGTCCTGAACCTGTCCGGGAACCTGTCCTGAACCTGTCCTGAACCTGTCCGGGAACCTGTCCTGAACCTGTCCCTGTCCCTGAACCTGTCCTGAACCTGTCCTGAACCTGTCCAACCTGTCCTGAACCTGTCCGGGAACCTGAACCTGTCCTGAACCTGTCCGGGAACCTGTCCTGAACCTGTCCTGAACCTGTCCCTGAGAACCTGTCCGGGAACCTGTCCTGAACCTGTCCTGAACCTGTCCTGAACCTGTCCTGAACCTGTCCGGGAACCTGTCCTAACCTGTCCGGCCTGAACCTGTCCTGAACCCTGAACCTGTCCTGAACCTGTCCTGAAACCTGTCCCTGAACCTGTCCTGAACCTGTCCTGAACCTGTCCTGGAACCTGTCCTGAACCTGTCCTGTCCGGGAACCTGTCCTGAACCTGTCCGGGAACCTGTCCTGAACCTGTCCTGAACCTGTCCTGAACCTGTCCTGTCCGGGGAACCTGTCCTGAACCTGTCCTGAACCTGTCCTGAACCTGTCCTGAACCTGTCCTGACCTGTCCTGAACCTGTCCTGAACCTGTCCTGAACCTGTCCTGTCCTGAACCTGTCCTGAACCTGTCCTGAACCTGTCCTGAACCTGTCCTGTGTCCTGAACCTGTCCTGAGAACCTGTCCTGAACCTGTCCTGAACCTGTCCTGAACCTGTCCTGAACTTGTCCTGAACCTGTCCTGAACCTGTCCTGAACCTGTCCTGTCCTGAACCTGTCCTGAACCTGTCCTGAACCTGTCCTGAACCTGTCCTGAACCTGTCCTGAACCTGTGAACTCTGTGTCCTGAGAGGCTTCAGTTTGAGCGTAAACGCAGTAGTTCACCACAGGTGTAGGAGACGGTTTCTCTCTGACACCAGCTTAGCCGAGGTTTAGACTTTAACCTGGCGTTAAACCCTCATGTGACGTGAGCCAGTCAGGTGACCTCTTTAACCAGTCAGTGTGGAAACGTCACATCTGCGCACCTGAGACTCTGTCACCTGCAGCTGTCGGTAACGTTAAGGTTAGAGGGGAAAAAAGCCTCAGGAACTTCAAACTTGTATCTTTTTCTCCCACAAACCACCAACGTCTCAAACACCTGACAGGTGCTGGTCTCCACGTCCAGGTGAAACTCTGCTCTCGTTGCTGCGGACGACACGGCGCAAAACTCAATCTGACATCATCATTAACTCAGATCATTCAACAAGAATGATCTGAGTGAATGATCCGGTCAGTCCTGGTCCACAGGTGTTGTTTGGGAGGGGGAGGGGTGGTGGGCGGAGCATCAGTAGGTAGAATATTCCAGGAAAAATAGAGATAAACCAGCCTTCAAGGCTTCTCTAAAAAAAAAAAAAAAATGAATTATTCATTTATTTTTCTATTTAATTTTGTACTCAACTCAACTCTATTTATAAAGCGCTTTAAAAAATAACGCAGCTGATCAAACTCCTGGAAACAATAATACAACAATAAAATAGCAAAACAAAATAAAATGAAGAACATAAAATGGGGTTCAAAGCCAATTAAGATAAAATATAACATAAAAAAGATGTAAGAACAGGAACTGGAAATGAAATAAAATACTTTTTTTTTTTTTTTAAATTTAAAGTATACAAAATACAAAAACATACAAACAAACTATAATCAGCCATTCCAGTTCAGGTTGTGTAGCGACAGTAACAAGGTTTACAATTATGTAAAGGCAGAGTAAAGATCATGAGGTCCTTAGCAAATTATCAATATAACAATATATAGAATGCAGATAATAAAGATGAAAAAGGGAAGGAAAGAAAAAGGAAAAAAAATTAAAATAAATAACTCAATAACTCAATAAATTAAGAAAATAATATTTGACGTAGCAGACTTCATAACGATAACTTGTATATAAGAGTTGTAGTTGTGACACCTTAGTTGAAGACTTCTGAGTGAATATCAATCATTGATATGCATTTTTTATTTGTAAGAGATTTAAGATAATAATTCACTTCAATCAAAAACAACTTGAAGAATGGGGTTGAATTTTGTAATTTGCTTTTATGGATGTGGAATTTACCTAATAAAATATAAAGATTGACAATAGTGCATATTTTTTTTTCTTTGAATTCAAAATAGGTAATAATGTCCTTCCCCTCTATGTTGATTTTATAAGTTGTTTTGCACAGTATATAGTTCTCAAGTTCTTTCCAAAATGTGTTACTATATGAGCAACCATTAAACAAGTGAGTTTAAAATTAAATACATTCATACTAAAACAAAAATACATTGTGCGTCACTCTTTTCTTTTTGGCAGCTCTGACCCTCCATACAGCTGCTTCACGGAAACAAAGGCCCGCTCCAATAAAGCGACGGGTTTCTGAGCGTCGTAGTTCGCGCATGCGCAGAGCTGCTACTCGTGCGGTCTCGCTGACTCCTGGAAACAGTTACCGACTAACAGTCCGCCGTTTCTGCCGAGCGATCTGAACGTGGCCGAGGCTTGAGAGAATATGCCCAAAAATAAAGGTGAGCGGCGGCGGGAGGCGTGAACCGGCGCGTGTGTTTCTGGGTTTGACCTGTTTTGTTGCTAATCGCGTTGCCGCCGCCAGGAAAACGTGACACGACCGGCTAGCTACTGGTTAGCATCGGAGTGAAACTGCTGTTAAAGTAACCGAGCCTGGGTCGGGTTTTACCGGACAGACAGACGGACGGACCACCGGGGCTGGCCCGGTGCCGGCGAGGGCGCGCGCGTGTGTGTCAGTTAGTCGTGTTATCGGCGCGGTTTCCGCCGTGACTCCCGCAGCTCCGGCCGCTTATTAGCCGACGCGGCTAACTAGCGGAGCTGCTAAACCGCACCCCGGAGGTCTGGCCCGGGTCACCGCCGTTGGTCTGGCCCCGGTCGTAGGTCCGGTCCATATCAGCAGAACCCACCCGGACCTGCGACCCGCGTCACCGGGGCTCGTGTCCAGGTGTTTCCAAACCTCCCACGTAGCTGGACGACGTGAACGTGACGTCAGGTTTTCTGACTTTAACGGTCGAACCCGAACTCTGAAACTGTTCCGGTTCTACCTGAGCACGTGATCTTTAATCAGCGCTGTTGCTGCTGTTGTGTTTACCTTCCATCCATCCATCCATCCACTCATCCATCCATCCATCCATCCATCCATCCACTCATCCATCCATCCATCCACTCATCCATCCATCCATCCATCCATCCCATCCACTCATCCATCCATCCACTTATCTATCTATCTATATCTATCTATCATCCATCCACTCATCCATCCATCCATCCATCCACTCATCCATCCATCCACCCATCCATCCACTCATCCATCCATCCACTCATCCATCCATCCATCCATCCACTCATCCATCCATCCACTTATCTATCTATCTATATCTATCTATCATCCATCCACTCATCCATCCATCCATCCACTCATCCATCCATCCATCCATCCACTCATCCATCCACTCATCCATCTCTCCATCCACCATTCATCCATCCATCCACTCATCCACTCATCCATCCATCCATCCATCCACTCGTCCATCCTTCCATCCATCCACTCATCCATTCCTCCATCCATCCATCCATCCATCCATCCATCCATCCATCCATCCACCATCCACTCATCCATCCATCCATCCACTTATCCACTCATCCATCCATCCATCCACTTATCCACTCATCCATCCATCCACTCATCCACTCATCCATCCATCCATCCACTCATCCATCCACTCCATCCATCCACTCATCCATCCATCCCATCCATCCATCCATCCACTCATCCATCCATCCATCCATCCATCCATCCATCCATCCATCCATCCATCCATCCACTCATCCATCCATCCATCCATCCATCCGCTCATCCATCTATCTAGAAAGTGACATTTTAAACACATTTTCAGTATTTTGGAACACATTTTTTATTATTATTTTTTATTATTATTGTTATTATTCTGACAGGACCAATACATTTGCTTGTTGGTAACATCTCGTTTCCTGGTTATGAATTAAAATAAAAGTGATGCATTAATTAACAGTCTGGATGTTTCCAGGTGTTTGTGAGCATCCTCTCTGGATGTCGGTGGTACCGGTTCTGTGGTTTCGTATTATTCGTGTCAGTATCAGGATCATTTAATGATAATTTAACACTTCTAACATATGAATGTAATACGATCTTCTATGTTCTGTTGGGTTGTTTGCTTCCTGTCGTTACTTTATTGTCATTGTCAGAAAAACAGTCATTTAACATTCAGATATGGTTCAAACCTTCATGAAGTTACACTTGAGAGGTTTTTATGGCTTGTGTTGAAACATTGATCTATAAAATGAGTTTATTTAGGGGCGTGAAGGGTTATAAATGTTGGGACATCCGGATCCTTCCATTCTCAGATATTTTCTAGAGACATCTCGCTCTTGTTAAACTTCCCAAACGTTTGGACGCTGTAGCTTTGAGCAATAAAATCTGTTTTCTGTCCTTCTATTAGAAATCAAACACTTGTAACGGGATTATTGGAATGTTAAGTATCTATGGACTCTAGAAAAATCTGATATCTCGATTATAGTGACCAAATTATCACGGTTTACGATATTATCGCGATATTATTAATTGCTGTACAAATGTCCAAAAAAACACATACATTTATAACAATTTCACTAAATCTTGTGATTTTCTTGTCAAACTAAAACATCAGAAGCCAAAATATTATCAAAATGAAACTTTCACATTAAAAGGGCAAACAACTGGCACAGAAAGAGGTTTTATTTTAAATGAACAAAATAAATAACAGGAACAAAGCTTATTTTTCTGGTGCAAATTTAAATAAACACTTTAACAACTATAGTAGGTCAGAATATGCAAACAATTATCAGGAACAAAAATTATAGTGAAGTTCAAATGAAATAAACTTTGGACTTTAAGCTGAACCTTAAATACGTATAAATGTGCAAATAAAGAAACAGTTGTTTAGGAGCCAAATATGTTGTTCTGAATTGTAGTTCACTCTGTGTGTCTGTGGGTGTCGCTGTGTTGTTACCTGAGCGTCAGGTATAAAGGTAGCTGCCTGTTATTGGTTAGCTGTTTGACCGCTGTAGCGCTAACCGCTGGCGTTATGGTTGTCGGATCAGTTAATGGAATAAATTAATATTTTAACCGCATCAGAAGAACATCGTTCTGGTCCTTTTTCAATCAACACGCAACGGTAACGTTTACGAAATGTGAGTTAGCGAAGCGCGTTGATCAGGTTACTCTTGGTCAAACATCTCAGTAGCTTGAAGCATTAGCCTTAGCTCCTTCAAGTTGCTTGTACAAATTACAATAAAATGTAAACAAGTGCTCTGCAGACAGATAACTGTCCTCCACCAGTTGTCCCTCTGCATTCTTAAAAAAATATCGTCACGATGTCGATGTTACAAGCTACATATTCACGCGAGACACAGTCGCGAGTCGTTCGCAGACTTAAATGAGGCTGATATTACAAATCCCGCTAATCGACCGCGATAATGAGATGAAGTTAAACATAAACGGTAATCGTTATTGCGTAAAATTTTACAGCGCTTTACCGTAATACCGGTAACCATTCCATCCCTAATGGACTCATAATGTGACAATTTAAAGTCCATTTAAACTCCGTTCTGCACTGAAGTCCTCAAATTTAGTGAGTTTATATTAAAAGAAGAAAAATCGGTAAAGAGTCTGTTACTGTCTGAAAACGTTAAAGGGATTATTTGAGCATTTACTCCGTTAACATGAATATTTTTCATTTATTCAGAACTCTTACCTGGACCACAACCCAAACTCATGGTGGAAATTTAAACATTTTAATGTCAAGTTTATATATCCGACGTGCTTCAGATGTGAGTGGGTAACTGGTCTCTGGTGACCAGAAGGATCAGTTGGTAACTGCTAACTTTAACTCTGCTCACAGGTAAAGGAGGAAAGAATCGGCGACGTGGAAAGAACGAGAATGAGTCCGAGAAGAGAGAGCTGGTGTTCAAAGAGGATGGACAGGGTGAGTTTTCTGTTGGAGGGGTCACCTGTTCTGGCTCCGCCCAGGTTGACCCAGGTGACCCTGTCAAGGCACTGGTCAGTTTCAGGGGGTATTATCAAAGGCCGCTGGGCCGGTCTAATGACCAACCAGATGGCCACGAGTCCAAGACTCTGAGGTAGAATCTAGGGGTGCACGATAATTATCGGGCCGATAACTGTCGGGCCGATAACAGGAAATTATGACGTCATTCCGATAACTGTCGGGCCGATAACTATCGAGCCGATAAATTATGCGTCATTCCGATAACTATCGCCGATAACTATCGGCCGATACCTGTCGGGCCGATAACTATCGAGCCGATAACAGGAAATTATGACGTCCGATAACTGTCGGGCCGATAACTATCAGATCCGATAACTAGGGCGATCCGATACTATCAAGCCGATAACTATCGAGCCGATAACTGTCGGGCCGATAACTATCGAGCCGATAACGGATAATTATCGTTCCATAACTGTCGGGCCGATAACTATCGAGCCGATAACAGGAAATTATTGCGTCATTCCGATAACTATCAAGCCGATAACTATCGAGCCGATAACTGTCGGGCCGATAACTATCGAGCCGATAACAGGAAATTATGATGTCATTCCAATAACTGTCGGGCTGATAACTATCGAGCCGATAACAGGAAATTATTGCGTCATTCCGATAACTATCGAGCCGATACCTGTCGGGCCGATAACTATCGAGCCGATAACAGGAAATTATGACGTCATTCCGATAACTATCTGGCCGATAACTGTCAGGCCGATAACTATCGAGCCGATAACTGTCGGGCCGATAACTATCGAGCCGATAACAGGAAATTATGACGTCATTCCATAACTATACTGTCGGGCCGATAACTATCGAGCCGATAACAGGAATTATTGCGTCATTCCGATAACCATCAAGCCGATAACTATCGAGCCGATAACAGGAAATTATGACATCATTCCGATAACTGTCGGGCCGATAACTATCGAGCCGATAACAGGAAATTATTGCGTCATTCCGATAACTGTCGGGCCGATAACTATCGAGCCGATAACAGGAAATTATGACATCATTCCGATAACTGTCGGGCCGATAACTATCGAGCCGATAACAGGAAATTATCATTCCGATAACTATCGAGCCGTCCCATAACGGGCCGATAACTATCGAGCCGATAACAGGAAATTATGACGTCATTCCGATAACTGTCGGGCTGATAACTATTGAACCAATAACTGTCGGGCTGATAACTATCGAGCCAATAACAGGAAATTATGACGTAATTCCGATAACTATCGAGCCGATACCTGTCGGGCCGATAACTATTGAGCTGATAACTGTCGAGCCGATAACAGGAAATTATGACGTCACTCTGATAACTAAAAATTAAATATCTGTCATTTTTTGAGGAGTCCAAACTATTTTTGATTTTGTTCGTAGTATTGATGTAATGATCTTTGGTATATGTGTGTGTTATCTGTTATCAGTATCGGCCTTTAGGAGCTGAAAGTTATCGGTTATCGGTTTTAAAACAGTTATCTTGCATCCCTAGTAAAATCTGAGTCTCTCCAGATGTTGATGACGTCCTGCATCTGCAGGGTCGGTGCTGCCAGGATCTCCTGGTTCTCTGTTGAGTTGCTCTCTTCACTGACGTTTTTGAACTCTTAAATGTTCAGGTGCGCTGAAGCTTTGACCGGTAAAAGGTTTCGGTTTATTTTAACCGGACTAACGCACAGTAACAGTAACAGGACTGAAGGCGAGCCTGCTCCGGTGTCTTCCAGAGTACGCTCAGGTGATAAAGATGCTGGGGAACGGGCGCCTGGAGGCCATGTGCTTCGATGGAACCAAGCGGCTCTGCCACATCAGAGGAAAACTCCGGAAAAAGGTAGGAACGCCCCCCCGACCGTCACACAAGGGAGACCCGCCCACGTGATGTTGCGTCAGCGTTTTGAGCGGCCCCCCCGTCGATGCGGCGGCACGAACTCAGCTGACCCTGAATGTGTGCGTGTGCGCGGGGTCACGGAGTGCAGCGTGACCCCTCCCCCTCCACCCCTCCACCCCCGGACTAATGCGTGGCCGGTTTTGTTCTCCCGCAGGTTTGGATCAACACGTCAGACATCATCCTGGTGGGGCTCAGGGATTACCAGGTGTGTGAACGTCACAACTGCACATCTGCAAAACATCTGCAGCACGGCTCCAGTGGTTCAGCACATTCATGTTCTGGTCTCTCCCCCCCCCCCTCCCCCCCACTATTAATAACTGGACTTCTCCTGCAGGACAACAAAGCCGACGTCATCCTCAAGTACAACGCAGACGAGGCTCGCAGTTTGAAAGCGTACGGAGAGCTGCCGGAGCACGGTGAGTAGCTGCTGAGACCGCACACCTGGATCAGGGACGGGAATTAATAAGATTTTAACGATTCCATTATCGATACTGTTTAACGATTCGATTCTCTTATCGATTCTAATTTGGGGAAAAAGGAGAACAAACAGTTTTATTTTACTTAGACTTACAAACTCAACAGCGAGGTCAAAAGAGGCCCAAAGCCTGGATAACGTGTTAACTGTTGTAATATGTAACTGTGCAAATACACAAGAATGTGGAACATTTTACTAACAGATTTTTTACTGATAGAAATGAAAAAAATCTCCCTTTTTAAAGGATATATGAGCTCACTAAGCACTCAAAAATAATAATAAAGAAAGATAAATACTATCAAATACAACGGAACAGAAGGGCTGGGCCGATACGATTCGATTCTCCTACGGCTTTTGGGTCCCGATTCGATTTATATCGCGATTCTGATTAAACAAGTATTGCATTTAGATTTTACCAAGTATTGCGATTTTTATATTTCAATCATTAAAATATAAAAAAATCTTATAATAAATAGTAATTATATTAAATATTATATTAATTATATATTATTATATATAATAATTAATTATTACATATAATCTTATAATATTAATATCGTATTATTATTTTAATTATTAAATAATAGTAATAAATATAAAAAATTAAATAAGTTTTAATATTTAAAAAAATGCGCAATTGCTGTATTTTAGAGGTCTTCACGGGTCCACTTTCATGGACCCAAATCCAAATGGACCCGTGAAAATTCGACCTGACCCGAGCTTCTATCATAAGTTCGAGAGTCCGAACCCGAATGGACCCGCAATATTTGGACCCGGAACCGACCCGACCCGAGTCTTTGGTGTCCGATCACGAACCGAACCGAGTTACCTGAATAGAACCGAGACAATCCAGCCCATAGTTGCTCATGTTAAAGTTGTCTAGCGTTGAATAAAACTTGATTTTCTTACCTAAAGTTGTCTTCTTCTACCGGTTCAGTTGCTACATAGGCTACATGATGGAAACAACAATAAATCCACGTCATTATTTTCTTTGTGGATACAGATTGCTATTGATAGCAACTGCTAACGCTAATAGCCTACACCGGTCAGGACGTGTCGTGAATATGTTCTCTAATCCAATGTTGTCATGTTGGCGATCTGTTCTCCACAGGAACCGGTTCTCTACAGGAACCGGTTCTCGATTCCGAACCCTAGTCTGGAAACGTAGAAAGGCCTGTGAACGATTTTACGCTGGTGGACGTGACGTCCATCTGATCTCTAATCAGCCAGATTGATGCTGAAAGATGCTTCTAGAAACAGGAAAAACCTGCTGCAGTTACACGCCTTGAACAGCAGAGGTCCTCGGTTCCCGTCTTATTGATGACCCGACAGTGATGACATCACCTCAGTTCATCACAGAAATAGTTCTGACAGCTTCTCCGTCCTAAAGACTCCAGGTTCTGATCAAGAACCAGATCAGATGATTTATTTAATTACGTTTTTATACGGTTTATCTGACTGCATCAGACCTACATTTTAATTTAAACTAGGGTCAGAAACCTCTGCCAGGACTCCTCAGGGTGACCCGGTGGTTGCAGCGACAGCCGTCCAGCTCTGGGAGGACCAGGACATTTACTGGACCAGTTAAACATCTGACTTTGTCTTTGTCCTCACAGCTAAAATCAATGAGACAGACACCTTCGGTCCTGGAGACGATGATGAGATCCAGTTCGACGACATCGGCGACGATGACGAGGACATTGATGATGTAAGTCCATGGACACATCTACAATATTAATGGGAGGGCTCAACAGATAAGGAGACATTCAAGTTAAGATGACAGTAGAATAACACTCAGTTGGTTTTTATTATTTCTAAATGTTTTTTTAATAATAATTTTACAGTAACTTAAAAACATATTTTAAAAAATTGAGGACTTAAAATATATTTGTTTATTTTTAATGACCTCTCACGGCCCACCTGCAGTACCACGACAGCCCACCAGGGGGCGTGGCCCTCATTTTAGGAATCACTGAGCTAAAGTACTTGCAGCTAGCTAACTGGTAGCATCCATCCAGTGTCTTTAAGCCGCTTGTTTCCACTGTAAGAAATGGTGTCGTGACTAGGGCTGTAGCGATACTAAACTAATCCTCGCGATACGATACACGATATTCACCTTACGATACGATTAGGGCTGTAGCGATACACTAATCTCGCGATACGATACACGATATTCGTCTCAGGATACGATTAGGGCTATAGCGATACACTAATCTCATGATACGATATACGATATTCGTCTTACGATACAATTAGGGCTGTAGCGATACACTAATCTCATGATGCGATACACGATATTCCTCTCACGATACGATTAGGGCTGTAGCGATACACTAATCTCATGATACGATACACGATATTCATCTCACGATACGATTAGGGTTGTAGCGATACACTAATCTCGCGATACGATACACGATATTCGTCTAATGATATGATTAGGGCTGTTGCAATACACTAATCTCACGATACGATACACGATATTCATCTCACGATACGATTAGGGTTGTAGCGATACACTAATCCCAGGATACGATACACGATATTGGTCTCATGATACGATTAGGGTTGTAGCGATACACTAATCTCGCGATACGATACACGATATTCGTCTCACGATACGATTAGGGCTGTAGCGATACACTAATCTCACGATACGATACACAATATTCGTCTCACGATACGATTAGGGTTGTAGCGATACACTAATCTCACGATACGATACACGATATTCGTCTCACGATACGATTAGGGCTGTAGCGATATACTGATCTCACGATACGATACACAATATTCGTCTCACGATACGATTAGGGTTGTAGCGATACACTAATCTCGTGATACAATACACGATATTCGGCTCATGATACAATATATGTCGATATTCATCTTACAATACAATTACATCATTTTCTGAAAGATTTTAAAGGGACAAAGTGATTTTGGTGACATCTTGTGAGTGTTCCAATGACTTTGTTTGAATTAATTGAACTGAAAGCATCAACAAATGAAACTAGTAGAAAGAATATTTAATATTTCTGGACAAAGTGATGAAGAGTTTGAGAACCATTTAATTAGAAGCTCAGAGGAAAGTTTTTAATTTCTGTCTCTTCTTTGTTTTCCAGATCTAAACTTGCCACTGGAGGGGAAGGAGGGATTTTACAAGAGATGCTCCGATTGGGATATTTTGAGTCGATTCAGCGCACCATTAATTTTTATTAACATCAGAAAAACATCATTTATGTCAGTACAGAACACTTTATCAGTATACAGTATGTTTATTTACCAGCAGTAGACGTCTTTTGTTGTCTGGAGAACCTTTTAAGTGCATTTCACGCAGCTGAGCTCCGTCACAGCAGCTTCCCGCCGGCTCCCCGTTAGCTTTTTCCCGCCTCCGCGCGGGTTCGGACCGGACGGCCTGAGCGGGCCGCCGGCCGGCGTCGTAGTTGGGGCGAACGCCTCAAACACTGATGGTTCACCTGAACGGACGTCTGTCATCCCTGGAAATGTTATTTCCCTTCTTCTTCTTCTTCTTTACTGTCCAGTAAACGCTATATCGTAGAGGCTGACACCGTGACTGCAAAATATCTCACAGCAAACGCGTCATCTTTTAAAAGAAAATGTATTTATATTGATTTCACTCTGTGGAATTTAGAAACAGTACAGAATCTCTTGATTCGCCAATAAAAGGATAAACCATTTATCGTTGCTCTCCTTGGTTACGTCTCCACCGCCGTCACAACACTTTCAGTTTTTTCTTATAAATAAGACAGAATTAAGGTTATGACACTGTGTTCGCCTCCTTTTTTCTTTTATATCTCAACGTTTTCTGTAATTAAGCGTGTGATTAAATGATCTGTCTGGTTCTGGACTGAACCGCGGCCGGATGACCCTGAAAAAATCAAAGAAACATATTTTATTTTCCCCTGTCGGTTTCTCCCCTCGTTTGTGTTTCCGGTCTCGGTCCAGAACTCTCGGCCGCTCGCTCTTTTCGCTTCAGCACCGCCGTGAAAACCGGCGCCGTCTCACGCCAGACCAGCGGTTCCCAAACCGTCCCGCCGCGGTAAAACCTCACGCCAGAGCCGTCTGTCTTAACACGCCTCAAGAAGAGAAGTTATATATGTATCTATAGACTCGTCAGAGATTACGCCCCCTGCAGTCCCGGAGGGGGTCCTGCACCTCAGTTTGGGAACCGCTGCTCTGCAACATGTGGCTGCTGTTCCTGTAACTCTGATTTAATAAAAATGTACTATGATGTTTGAAGGCTGGGTTTCCATTAAAGATCTTAACTCCACTGACCCGGCATCCTGGTTCTTCGGCGCCTTCAGAAACTCCCACCTGATGGAACGAACCAACCTGCATCTGATATCTGATCCTGGAGCCAGAACAACCTTCATAGACCAACAAAGGCTCTGGAAGCTGTTTTAAAGTCAGTTTTTATTCATTTAAACAATTTGCAACTAGGGGTGCACGATAACAGGAAATTATGATGTCATCCCGATAAGTCCGATATCATAACGAACAGCCCCGATAACATTTATATTTCTGTCAACACAGCAGTGCCTCGCTCCCTCTGAGCCTTAAATGACCAGCAGTGAATGTTATGTTCAAGTGACGTTGGTATAATCAGAAAAACGATTACTCAATAAGGAAAATCAAGAATACCCCCTCATGCCAGAAAACAACTCGTTAACTCGGTCATAATTTTAGTAGTTGCTGACTTGAATTGATATTCACAGTATTTTCCCACATGTTACACATAAAAAAAGTAACAAATAGAAAAGGCTGAAAGAACAACGAGGGAACGTGGGAATTTACATTACACCTTGAATGCAGCCTGGAGCACACCGTACTGATCACAACAAACATGGCGGCGTGGAACTTCGTTAAAGTTTCAGAAGAAGATAGTTTGGTGGTTATTTGTGACGAATCCTCCGAGTGAATTCTACGAGGAGGGAAGCACAAGCTTTAATACGTAAAACCTGATCAGCCACCTACAACATAACAATCGCTTCCATGGAGTTTTGAAATCACGCTAACGTGAGCTAACGGAAGCTAATGCTAACGTGCGCAAGCCAGCAGCAGTCTCTCCTCCCCTCATCTCTCATCTAAAGCTTCCATGAGATTAAAAAATAAAAAACAAAAACTACTGAACTTCATTTACTTTAATTTAACTTAAATTAACCTTATATTAAGTTAATGTGAGATATCAAATAGGTTTGTTTGATAGCTTTACGAAAATGTTTAAGAGGCTTGCCAATAGTTTTTCATTGGAAAAAATAAATATGTTCATTTAAAAAGTCAAAACTATTTTTGGTTTTGTTCATAGTATTGATGTAATGATCTTAGGTATATGTGTGTTATCAGTTATCGGCCGTTTAGGAGCTGAAAGTTATTGGTTATCGGTTTTAAAAAACAGTTATCGTGCATCCCTAATTGCATCTATTCTTTAGGTTAATCCTCAGTTTTCTGTTTGAGTGGAGAAACAGAAAAGGCTCCGGAAACATCTCCCAGCTTGTTTCATGTCTCTTCAAGTGTGTAGCAACTTTAAACTAATCAGCACAGAAGCAGATGATCCTTTACAAACGTGCAAATAAAGCTCGTTTATGACGCATCGTTGGTGCTTTTCTACTTGGATGAACGTTAGCGCCACAGTCGTCACCACTGGGATCTTTGAAGGGGACATCATGGAGAAAAAAATCAGGTTTTCTGTGCTCGAGGGGATATATTTACATGTAAGTGAACTAAAAGCTGCAGGCATGATGCAACTATCACTTTGTTTCTGACCACATGAACGAATGAAAACATCTCTTTCTTTGTATCATTCGTTTTTCAGTGGATCCAACATTATCAGCTAACGTCTTTCTGCAGATGTGTCGATATTGACTATATGGTGGTTGATAAATAAGAATTAAAACATGAGAAAGTGAGAGAAACCCATCCATTAACTGTGTTGCAGGTGTTGCTGTTGCATCGTTTGTCCAGCAGAGGGCGCTCTGGAGCCGCCTGGTGATCAAACGCCCCAAACTCCCAAATACTTTAATATTTTTATGTGGTTCAAGGTTACATTTGTTGTGAAAATGAGTGGTATTTTTTTTTTTTACCTGCATTGCTGTGCCTTGGGGGCTCGTAAATGGCACACGTGACAATCAGGAAGTGGGTTTGGCTGCAGTTCCTCGACTGGCCTCTAGGTGGTGGCTCCAAAACGCAGCAGATCCTGCTGATGAAGTTAAAATATTTTTACTGCAGAAATGAACATAAACGGGCAGATTTATTTATGTATCTATTTTTTATTATTGCAAGAATACAACAAAATTATATACAAACAACATGGCTTACATGCAATAGTATATTTTTCTAGGAACCTGTGCAAATACAGAAAGGAAAAGACAGACTTAAGTTTGAATATATAAAAACAAAACAAAACAAAAAAAACAGTTAAAAAATTATAATGAACAAAAGTTAGCTAGAGCTTATTTTGTAAATTATATTTTTCAATTAAACTAAAAAGTTAACAGGAAATCATTGTGAAAGACATTAAAATTGGGTCTAATTTTTTATATTTACATTTATTTATAAAGAATTTACAGAGAACGACAATGTTATTAATTAGGAAACTATATTCCTTCTTGTTCATGACAAGACCATAAATAATGTGTTTTTGAGAAAAAGATTCAAGATGAATCTAATGAAGTACATCAGTCCAGAGAGCTTCAGAAAACATACATTAATAAAATAAAGGTTCTGAAGTTTCAATATCATCAAAATATGGCTTTATGTCTCTATTATATATTTACGTTTCACACAGCGTCCCATTTTTTTTATTTTATTTTTTGGAATCGGTGTTGTACACATTTATTTATTTATTTTTTATGCTTCTGTTTTAGTCCCCGTTTGGTTTCTGGATTCCACAAAAAATAGTTTTTTATGGCGGATTATTTAAAAAAAACGTTTGTTATTTATAGCGCTATTAAATATGACTCAGTAAACCTTCGCGCGAGCACGAACCAGTGACCCACATCACAGCTGGCGGCCTCTGCTTGTAAACGACTATGACGTAACGCCGCCGACGGGGCTCGGCTTGTGCTCGGCACGTGCGCTCGTGGCACGAGCCAGTTTGACAGCGGCGCCAAATGAAGCGAACAACAAAGCCCCAACCCGAGCCACGTGAGGGAGGGTGGGGGGTGGAGATTAAAATAATGGATCTCAAGTAAAATAAACGTTTGATAAGGCTTTTATTTTTTGGGATGACGTTGCCCGGAGCGCTCACGCAGCCGCAGTAGCGGTCTACGAGGTTGCTAGGTGACGCTTGGCGGCGTGAGCCTAGCTGGCGCATTAATATGTAAATTAGCCAACTGTGACGCGGTCACAGGTTTTGATTTTTAAATTTTTTTAATAAATCAGCGTGAGCAGGTGAAATATTAAAACATACCCTCATTCTTTATATGTTATAAATCCATA
Source organism: Hirundichthys speculiger (assembly GCA_018398805.1). Lineage (NCBI taxonomy): Eukaryota > Metazoa > Chordata > Actinopteri > Beloniformes > Exocoetidae > Hirundichthys > Hirundichthys speculiger. The sequence continues at coordinate 463,207 of JAGFBZ010000869.1, forward strand.
TGAGCGAGCTCATTAGCAGAGCCCCCCCCCCCCCCCCCCCCCACCCCTCCCTCCCTCCCAGCATCCGCGTCTCCTCCGTCTTTTCCTGAGTCACTGTAACCGGACGTTTTCTTCTTCTTCCACTTCAGCTCGGTGGTTCTTTTTCTTTTATTTTTCTGGTGAAAATACTCGACGACCCGAGTGTCTTCAAGCCGCGGTGACATGACAGGTGAGGACAGTATGTGCTTTCTGGTTGTTGTTGTTGTTTTTTTCTTTCCATCCCTGTCATTCAGGGAAAAAAGCCAAAAACTGGCTGATTAATTTTGGACCGTTGAGGAAGAAATAGATCCACCCTGGTCTGTAATTTAAGAAGGAACCTGAGTTGTTCGGCCACGTTTTTCTCTTCTTATCTGACATTTTATGGATTTAAAAAAATATATATATTTATTTAATTATTTAGCAGTGCATCTGGATAACATTTTCCATTCGTTAAAATTAAAAACTTGAACGAAAAAAATTTTTTTTGCCCGTTTTCACATGCAGAATATTCTTCTTATTTAATCTCAGCTGTACAATTAAAATAATTTTATTTTCATGCTGCCGTCATTTTGCTGCTGAAGAATGTGCAGTTTCATCTCATTTGTCTCAGATGTGTATTCATATATATATTTTTTAAATCTTATTTTACCCTATATTCTCTCATTTACATGCTCTACTGTCTGCATGACTGCAGGCTGGTTTTATCTCTTTAAATTAAACACATTCCTTCACTAGTTCAGCTGCTTATTTTACACGTGAAGGTCATTTTTTCTCTTTTTACGTCATGATTCAGCTTGTGATGTAACACTGATTTAATGAAACAACACAGAGCCAGTTTGATGCTGGGATTAAGCTGAGATTTGCATATATTTACATTCTGGAAAGCCTCTGGGGGGGCTGACGGTTGACAGCTTTTCATGACTCTTGACCCCAAACATAGTTGTTGTATTTCAGGGTTTTTCAGCTGCTCTTCCAGCGTTCATGAATCATTTTTGCCTTTTCTCTCCCTAAACAGCTCTGGTTCCTCCTCCTTCTTCTCCACGGCTCGCCAGCAGACATGCGTCTCCGTCTCCATCACCTTCCAGCCCTACAGGTAAACCTACGATCACATTACGCAACGTAACGGGCTCCCAGTAATTTCACGGTACGATAACTGTTTTTTAAAACTGATACCGATAACCGATAACACACACATATACCTAAGATCATTACATCGATTCTAGGAACTAAACCAAAAGCAGTTTGGAGTCTTTAAATAAACAGATATTTATTTTTTCCATTGAAAAACTATTAATCTGATAAACCCGACGAGGACGCCGGCGTCCTCATTGTGTAATAATTTTGTCTAAAAATGACTCGTACAGAACGATCACTTCATCTGTCATAGCTGTGTTTGGTATCATTGAACTCTGCAGAGTCTCCTCTTTGCAAAGATAATACCGTTTTTCTTTCATCTCTTATATATCTTGCACAAGAGGTGCTTAAAGACATAAAAGCCGAAAGTCGTGAAAGTCAGCACTTACCGGTTTTCGTCGGTAAAAGTCCCAGAAAACGCGGAGAAACGGTTTGAATCCGGTCCCTGTTTGTTGACAGAGGCTTAGCTTGTCTATAAACAGGAAGATGCTCACTCCAGAGATTTTTGGTTGGAGAAATGCCCTGAACAAACTTGGTTCTTCATGTACGGTTGAATTCTCGTGATCATTTATTGTGATTTAGTGTCAATAAATGTTATTACTTATAACCAAAGCACTTTTTTGCAATTCAGTACCATATTAGAAGTGTAAAAAGATATGTTCGAATTTCCGGTGACTCTCTTTGCAATGCATTTGATTGACAGCTACAAGGTGGACCTTGGATTCGTCATGTCCGCCTTTTAGAGCATAGATCAACCTTTCCAATGACGTATTGATGTGTAATTCGACTCTATCTGAGCCGTTTTATGCCTGCGCGTAATGGTGCGCCCCCCAGTTGTTCCTATGCGCATTTACGCAGAGCGCTCAGCGGTGCAAGCAGCAAAATAACTCGCATGAAATAAGATAACTTACTTCACGGTTAAATGGCTAAAAGTAAGTCAAAAACACGTTTTAGTGTCCAGGAGGCACTGGAGAAGATTTTTGAGGACTCTTCAGACAGTGAACATTATTCCTGCCTCCTCCCTGCTTGACCTTCATGCAATTGAGCCCTCATAACCTCAAAACCTTAACTGTAACATATATTTTAAAAAGTATATATGCTCCACATGTAGTCATATATATTTGTAGTCATCAAATATATTATGAATTGGTGGTTTTTACACAGTTATATACATTAGTATGTGGTTTATGGTAATACCAAAAACTAGCTGTAAATTTAAAAATGGCAAATTTGTGACTATTTTAACTCAAAATGATGAAAAATACCAAAATGTAAAGGAAAAAGTACCTATTGTCTCAGAATATCATTTTGGTTACCATGTGTTCATTTGGAGTCTCCAAAGGCCTTTTTGGAGCTGCGCCTAGATTTTTTAATGAAAAGACCACTGTAAAATGGTCATATGTTGTGCTATCTTCTTCAAATTTGAAACACATGTTCAGTTATAGTGTGCCTACAGCCTCATACTGTCATTTACTATTTCAGATGAATATTCAGACTATTATTCATCCTGAAAGTCATTTTTTATTTCAGGCGGAACAAAATTTAAAATTTTTTACTGACTTCAGAGTTCCATTACTCTGTCTCTGTATCACCTAGAGTGTTCCTGACAGTTTTATAAGAAACTACAGAGTGTCTTCTTTATGGAACACTTTAATGCATCCATGTGGACAGAACAGTTTAGAAGTTACAATCATTTTAATTTGGGTATGTCATTTTAGGCGGTTTTGCTAAAAAAGGGGGTCAGGGTTTATCAGGTTAAAGCCTCTCAAACATTTTCATAAAGCTAACAAACAAAGATATTTGATATCTCACATTAAATTAAATAAGGTTCATTACTGACTGATATAAAAAATAAAGGCTCCTTGAACTGATGGAAATACATGCATCAGAATTACTAACTGAAAAAGATTAACATTTAAAGGATTTTGGCTTGTGGTTCCATTTAAATTAATACCTTTAATTAAAGTAAATGAGGTTCAGTAGTTTTTGTTTTTTTATCTGATGGAAGCTTGAGATGAGAGAGGGGTGAAACTTGCTGCTGGCTTGCTCACGTTAGCGTTAGCTCATGTTAACGTGATTTCAAAACTCCATGGAAGCGATGTTTATGTTTCAGGTGGCTGATCAGGTTTGACGTATTAACGCTTTTGCTATTTTTCCCTCCTTCGCTTGGAGAATTTGTCACAAAAACCAAGAAACTATCTTCCTCTGAAACTTTAAAGAAGTTTCATACAATCGCCGCCATGTTGTTTGTTTTCATCATCACGTTGTGCTGCAGGCTGCATTCAAGGTGTAGCGTAAATTCCTCCGTTCCCTTGTTTACTAGTCGTTCTTTCAATGTTTTCTATTTCTTCCCTTTTTTATGTGTAACATGTGGGAAAATACTGCGAATATCAATTCAAGTCCGCAACTACCAAAATTATGACCGAGTTAACGGGTTGTTTTCTGGCATGAGGGGGTATTCTTGATTTTCCTTATTGAGTAATCGTTTTTCTGATTATGCCGACATCACTTGAACATAACATTCACTGCCGGTCATTCAAGGCTCAGAGGGAGCGAGGCACTGCTGTGTTGACAGAAATATAAATGTTATTGGGCTCTTTGTCGTGATATCGGACTTATCGGAATGACGTCATCATTTACCTGTTATTGGGCCGATAATTAATCGTGCACCCCTACATAAAACCTGTTTTATTTAATATAAACTGTGCACATAAAGTCGCTGGAGAGCCTGATTGCTTCCGTGGTATCGTCCCTGACTGATGGAGACACGTCTGTGTTTGTGGGAGGAGCAACAGAGCTCAGGATGTGGGCTGGACCCTTGAAAGATTGGCCAGATCTTTTTTTGTTGTTGTCGTTGACTCTTGTCTGGTGCCGTGTTGGTGGGCCGGATGATTGGAGTCTGATGAAATGAGACACATCGGCCTTACGAGGAACAGCCGCCAAACTGTGGGTGCTCGTCTGAGGCTGTATCCCAGGAACGGCTCGACCAGCTGAATGATTGACGTCTCTGTGGAATCGTCAGCCATTATCCAATCAGAGCAAAGAAAAGATTGTGTGTTGATGAGTTAGTAGCTGTGACTCACTCACGGCGTCGTAAATATACAGAATCAGAAGCGTTGAGAGATTTACCTGAACTCACCTGGGATTGTTTTTCCCTCCACCTGTCTCAAGGTTCCCGGCTGCATTTAGGAAAAGAGCGACGGGAGGACAAAGAGAAGACACAAGGTGTGTGTGTCTGTCCAGTTGGTTAGCGTGTTATCAGTCCTGCTCGACACACGCACCGTTAAAAATGGTTTTTATTGATGCTCGTGCTGAAGTAGTGAAGAATAACATCCATCGAGTAAATAATGTGTCATGTGAAACTCTTCAGTTGTATTCAGTGACAGTGAGCGCATGTTAGCAGAGACAACAGGGAGAAAATCAGCAGACGTGCATGTAAATGCACATTTACATGCACGTCTGTTGGGTGTAAATGCACGTTAGCGTGTCAGTTTTCAGTCTAATCCAGACTCAACACACTGATACTAACTAACTGTAACCCCAACAACGTCTTAAACTGTCGGCGCAAAGATCAGCAGGATGGAAACGAGCTAACGTTCAGTGTTTCTGCTGTCGTGGTCACGCAGATCTGTCGCAGGCGCTGCAGGACAAGCAGCGGCGCTCGCAGCAGCAGCTGGAGCGGCGCGCCGAGGAGCGAGGGAGGAAGATGGAGGAGCAGCGGAGGAAGGAGACGCAGCGCAGGGCGGCGGCGGGGGAGAGGAGGCGACAGCAGCAGGAGTCAGAGAAGGTGAGAGATGATGATGATGACGAGTAGAAGACGGGAAATACCCGACTGACACTCCTTGTGTTTACATGGGAAGTTTAATTCAGAATTAAAGTTAAATCTGAATAAAAGTTACCATGTAAACACCTAATCCCATATGAAAATGTCAATTCCGAATTAAACTTAATTCCGAAGTAAGTGGCTGGTTTATTCCCATTTTAATTCTAAATTAAATAATTCCGCGGTCATGTATACACTCATTCCTGTTTAAATTAATTCCCGTCTTTCTGCGCATGCTAGTTCTCTTGCCCGTCTGTCGCGATGACGCTTATATTCCGCGCTGGGCTTGTTTTCAAAACAAAGTTTCAAAATGGCAGCACGCAGTAAACGGTGGTCAAGAGCAGAGACGATTTATTTAATAAATAGCTTGGAGGAACTGGAAATAATTAAAAGAACAGATGGCAGGAAACATAAAAATTGTGAGCTTTTCAAAGTTGTAGCGGCCAGGTTAAATGAAGGAGGTTTCACAGATAGAGACGCCACCCAGGTCAAAAATAAGTGGAACGTGTTGCTAATCGAGTTGTTGCTAAGTTTGTTTTCTTCCGGTAGATGTAAATACGTCTGCCCCCCCCATCCAATCAGAACCCTTCCCAACCCCCAGACCTTAAGCAGAATTGGATAAAGCCGAACAAACGTGTTTTCCATGTAAACCTCAATTCGGAATTACTATTTCCATGTAAACTCGAAGGAAAATAGTTTAATTTGGAATTATTATTATAAAAAACAGCATGTAACCGTGGCTACTGACGATGATGTAAATAATGTCCAGATGCAGCTGTGGAGTTTTATTTTAATTAGGGCTGGGCAAGTTAACGCGTTATTATCGCGTTAACTCATTAATTTATTAACGCCGACATTTATTTTATCGCGCGTTAACGCATGCCGCTTACATGCTTTTGTTTTGAAAAGTCTGTTTCTGGCTGCTGCGGAACCAGAAAACAGTAAACATGTGGAAAAGCTAAAACAGACATGGAGAACGGTAAAAATCTGTGAACTTTACAGTTCAGGTAGCAACTCAGGTAGAAATATTAACAATTCTGTCTGGGAAAAAAAATTCTGGACTGCAACAAAACTTTCCCATCATTCCTCCATGTTCCATCAGATCTGCTCCATGTGTTCACTGTCCTGCTGTTCTCTAGCTGGTTACTGCAGTGCGGCTCCATCTAGTGGCACAGATGTGTAATGACAACAGAAAGTCCAGTCCTCCATTATAAAACTAATTCAGTTCTGTGGCCCGTTTTTTAATTTTCGTATTTTTGATCCAAGTCTAAAATTGAAATATGAAAAAAAAAAAACAGGCATTTTTCACATTTTTTTGTGTTAGATTAAAAACAAAAAACGTAATAAAATGTCACTTTTTAATTTTGATTGACAGTTGAAAATGTAAAGAATGATTGATACACAGATTGATAAAGTTACTGAACTCTAACGTGGACATTTTCATTTTAAAGTTCTCCCAGACGGAGGATTCAACAGAAACAAGGTTATTTGTAACAACTGACAAGTTGAACTCCCCGTTAAAAGTTTCTGCTGTTACCTCAGAAATTAATGTTTTAATGTTCTGATTGTGCTGAGACACAATCATTTTGTTGGATTTTGTTGGTAGACTTTTTTATTTTTTACAAAAATAGGATGACATTAATGTCCTGGCAGTGGCAATAAGCTTTATTTTATTTTACATTTTTTAAGATGAGATTTGCACTAAATATGTGTTACTGACAAGTGCTGATGTTAAAAGTGTTAAAAATGTTATGACACTTTAGTTCATATGGCAGCAGAACATTTAAATAAAAGAGACCTTTACACTACTTTTGAATTCATTATTTGATTTTGCGTATACAATGCGATTAATTGTGATTAATCAGGGAAATAATGCGATTAATCGCGATTAAAAATTTTAATCGTTGCCCAGCCCTAATTTTAATGTGAATCTTTAAGTTCCAGTTAATGACCAGTTTTATGTCGTTATGATGGAAACATGATATAAATGATCATAAAACCATCAGGATTTAGCTGATTTAGATCCAGACAACTGTGACCCGTTTACACCTGGAAGAGCTCGTTACATGTTCGTTATTCAGTCTTCAGGTTAAATCAGGGTTTTAGAGTATAGGAGCTGTAATAACGCACAAAAATACTGGATGTTCCAGAAGTTTTCAGTCCGTGTCTGGTAACGTTTATTTGAAACGGTGAACATCCATGAGGTGATTCAGCTCAGGTCCAGATCAGTTCTGTTGGACTGAATGACCTCCAGGGTCTCAGGTTTCATGCTCTCCATCCTCTGACCCCCCCCCCCCCCCCCCCCCCCCCCCCCCCCCCCCCCCCACAGCTCCCTCCATGTTTTCAGACTCTGACCAAGAGTTAAAAAGATAGAAAACCAGCGATCACGTTTAGTTTTTCTGTTCCGGACTCATCGATCCACCGCTGGGTCGGTACCAGACTAATTAATGCAGAACCTCCAGTGACTTCCTGTCAGGTGACCAACTGAGTGCATCCAAGTGCAATTAAAACCAAAAACAAGGTTCAGCCGGTTGTTTTTAAGGCGTGACGGGTCGTAACCGGAGTCCTGGTCCTCCTCGCCACCGCCTCATTTCCTAGCGGCTCTGCTCTGCTGTCTGTCCAGTCCAGAACCGCGTCCGTATTCATTTACGGTGATAACAGACTGAATAACACGTCAAGTCTAATCAGATAAGACCATCTGCATGTTGATTAGTTTTTCTTTCTCCTGAAGTCGTTAGTAACTCTGGTTCGCCTTATTTGACGTGGACACATTTCCGAGTTCCCAGCTAAGGTTGGCGCCCCTGGTACCGCTGGTACCGCTGGTACCACCCACTACACCGCAGGTCACCGGGGAAACATGAAGGTTTAACCTGGTCAGCTGCTCAGAAGGACGGCCGGTCCCCAGGGTGGGGGTGGGGGTGGGGGTCGGCGCTGATCGATCTGCCCCCCTGAAGAGAACCGCCCCCTCCTCCCCTCCCCCGTCTCATATGCGTACCTTAATGACATAATGATCGGTCAGGCTCATGGGAGGATGACATCAGCTGGTCGCTCTGTTTACGGGAACAGAGGGTCGACTCTGGCAGAGCTGCGACGAGCTCCCGTTAGCACCTCTAACGGGAACAGAGGGTCGAGAGCTGCGACGAGTCTGGGACAGAGGGTCGACTCTGGCAGAGCTGCGACGCTCCCGTTAGCACCTCTAACGGGAACAGAGGGTCGACTCTGGCAGAGCTGCGACGAGCTCCCGTTAGCACCTCTAACGGGAACAGAGGGTCGACTCTGGCAGAGCTGCGACGAGCTCCCGTTAGCACCTCTAACGGGAACAGAGGGTCGACTCTGGCAGAGCTGCGACGAGCTCCCGTTAGCACCTCTAACGGGAACAGAGGGTCGACTCTGGCAGAGCTGCGACGAGCTCCCGTTAGCACCTCTAACGGGAACAGAGGGTCGACTCTGGCAGAGCTGCGACGAGCTCCCGTTAGCACCTCTAACGGGAACAGAGGGTCGACTCTGGCAGAGCTGCGACGAGCTCCCGTTAGCACCTCTGACGGGAACAGAGGGTCGACTCTGGCAGAGCTGCGACGAGCTCCCGTTAGCACCTCTGACGGGAACAGAGGGTCGACTCTGGCAGAGCTGCGACGAGCTCCCGTTAGCACCTCTAACGGGAACAGAGGGTCGACTCTGGCAGAGCTGCGACGAGCTCCCGTTAGCACCTCTAACGGGAAAAGAGGGTCGACTCTGGCAGAGCTGCGACGAGCTCCCGTTAGCACCTCTAACGGGAACAGAGGGTCGACTCTGGCAGAGCTGCGACGAGCTCCCGTTAGCACCTCTAACAGGAACAGAGGGTCGACTCTGGCAGAGCTGCGACGAGCTCCCGTTAGCACCTCTAACGGGAACAGAGGGTCGACTCTGGCAGAGCTGCGACGAGCTCCCGTTAGCACCTCTAACGGGAACAGAGGGTCGACTCTGGCAGAGCTGCGACGAGCTCCCGTTAGCACCTCTAACGGGAACAGAGGGTCGACTCTGGCAGAGCTGCGACGAGCTCCCGTTAGCACCTCTAACGGGAACAGAGGGTCGACTCTGGCAGAGCTGCGACGAGCTCCCGTTTAGCACCTCTAACGGGAACAGAGGGTCGACTCTGGCAGAGCTGCGACGAGCTCCCGTTAGCACCTCTAACGGGAACAGGAGGTCGACTCTGGCAGAGCTGCGACGAGCTCCCGTTAGCACCTCTAACGGGAACAGAGGGTCGACTCTGGCAGAGCTGCGACGAGCTCCCGTTAGCACCTCTAACGGGAACAGAGGGTCGACTCTGGCAGAGCTGCGACGAGCTCCCGTTAGCACCTCTAACGGGAACAGAGGGTCGACTCTGGCAGAGCTGCGACGAGCTCCCGTTAGCACCTATAACTAACGGGAACAGAGGGTCGACTCTGGCAGAGCTGCGACGAGCTCCCGTTAGCACCTCTAACGGGAACAGAGGGTCGACTCTGGCAGAGCTGCGACGAGCTCCCGTTAGCACCTCTAACGGGAACAGAGGGTCGACTCTGGCAGAGCTGCGACGAGCTCCCTTTAGCACCTCTAACGGAACCAGAGGGTCGACTCTGGCAGGGCTGCGACGAGCTCCCGTTAGCACCTCTAACGGGAACAGAGGGTCGACTCTGGCAGAGCTGCGACGAGCTCCCGTTAGCACCTCTAACGGGAACAGAGGGTCGACTCTGGCAGAGCTGCGACGAGCTCCCGTTAGCACCTCTAACGGGAACAGAGGGTCGACTCTGGCAGAGCTGCGACGAGCTCCCGTTAGCACCTCTAACAGGGAACAGAGGGTCGACTCTGGCAGAGCTGCGCGACGAGCTCCCGTTAGCACCTCTAACGGAACAGAGGGTCGACTCTGGCAGAGCTGCGACGAGCTCGACGACTCTGCTGCGACGAGCTCCCTTAGCACCTCTAACGGGAACAGAGGGTCGACTCTGGCAGGGCTGCGACGAGCTCCCGTTAGCACCTCTAACGGGAACAGAGGGTCGACTCTGGCAGAGCTGCGACGAGCTCCCGTTAGCACCTCTAACGGGAACAGAGGGTCGACTCTGGCAGAGCTGCGACGAGCTCCCGTTAGCACCTCTAACGGGAACAGAGGGTCGACTCTGGCAGAGCTGCGACGAGCTCCCGTTAGCACCTCTAACGGGAACAGAGGGTCGACTCTGGCAGAGCTGCGACGAGCTCCCGTTAGCACCTCTAACGGGAACAGAGGGTCGACTCTGGCAGAGCTGCGACGAGCTCCCGTTAGCACCTTTAACGGGAACAGAGGGTCGACTCTGGCAGAGCTGCGACGAGCTCCCGTTAGCACCTCTAACGGGAACAGAGGGTCGACTCTGGCAGGGCTGCGACGAGCTCCCGTTAGCACCTCTAACAGGAACAGAGGGTCGACTCTGGCAGAGCTGCGACGAGCTCCCGTAGCACCTCTAACGGGAACAGAGGGTCGACTCTGGCAGAGTTGTGATGAGCTCCTGTTAGCACCTCTAACAGGAACAGAGGGTCGACTCTGGCAGAGCTGCGACGAGCTCCCGTTAGCACCTCTAACGGGAACAGAGTGTCGACTCTGGCAGAGCTGCGACGATCTCCCGTTAGCACCTCTAACGGGAACGGAGGCGTCCATGTAGAAGAAGTCAGATCTGAACCTTTCAATATTAAAGATATGGTGGGAAATGTTTGAAAAAACGGTTCCAGCAATCCAACTCAAGTGAGAGTTTGAAAATATACACTCCCTCCCTCCTCCCAAAGGCTCCGCCTCCTCCTCTTCCTTCACATGATTCACGACTACATGAACGCGCAACGCTGTCTCGAGCGGTCACGGAAGTTCACGAGCATTCGCGAGCACTAAGAAAGCTACAGTCAAGGATAACAACAGCCTAGCTAACGGTGTCACACGTAGTACTGTAGCCTAGTTGACAGAGTTGCTAGCTTAGCCAAAGATGCTGGAATATGTCATCATCTTTCATTTTCTCACTGACTGGGTGAATAGGCCTACAATAGAGATGCGCGGATGACGTATATTTTAACCCGCAACCGCTTCTTAAAATCTCTATCCGCCCGCTATCCATTTGCAGGAACGTTTTTTCACCAATTTTCAAAACCGAACTGACCCGCCATCCTTTTTAATAATATGTAAAATATTTTTTCTTATTATTATTATTTGAGTGCTTCAACCGCAACCCGCCCGAATTTAATTAAAGTATTATTTTGTGACGAGTCATCCGCCCGATATGCGGATTATCGGCTCCGCCCGCGGGTGCGGGGTTCAACCGCGCATCTCTAGCCTACAATACCCGTAGCCCATCAGTATGTTGAAATATTATATAATCAAAACGGCATCATCTTACCTATCCAGTAGAAACTGGGCCAAAGTCTCTGGCACATATCAGTCATAGCGGTTTAATAACGGTCCCACACCGGCGTATATCAGTCATAGCGGTTTAATAACGGTCCCGCACCGGCGCATATCAGTCATAACGGTTTAATAACGGTCCCGCGCCGGCACATATCAGTCATAGTGGTTTGATAACGGTCCCGCACCGGCGCATATCAGTCATAGCGGTTTAATAACTGTCCCGCACCGGCGCATATCAGTCATAACGGTTTAATAACGGTCCCGCACCGGCACATATCAGTTATAACGGTTTAATAACGGTCCGCACCGGCGCATATCAGTCATAGCGGTTTAATAACTGTCCCGCACCGGCGCATATCAGTCATAACGGTTTAATAACGGTCCCGCGCCGGCACATATCAGTCATAACGGTTTAATAACGGTCCCGCGCCGGCGCATATCAGTCATAGCGGTTTAATAACTGTCCCGCACCGGCGCATATCAGTCATAACGGTTTAATAACGGTCCCGCACCGGCGCATATCAGTCATAACGGTTTAATAACGGTCCCGCACCGGCGCATATCAGTCATAGCGGTTTAATAACGGTCCCGCACCGGCGCATATCAGTCATAGCGGTTTAATAACGGTCCCGCACCGGCACATATCAGTCATAACGGTTTAATAACGGTCCCGCACCGGCGCATATCAGTCATAGCGGTTTAATAACGGTCCCGCACCGGCGCATATCAGTCATAACGGTTTAATAACGGTCCCGCACCGGCGCATATCAGTCATAGCGGTTTAATAACGGTCCCGCACCGGCACATATCAGTCATAACGGTTTAATAACGGTCCCGCACCGGCACATATCAGTCATAGCGGTTTAATAACGGTCCCGCACCGGCACATATCAGTCATAGCGGTTTAATAACGGTCCCCGGACCGGCACATATCAGTCATAGCGGTTTAATAACGGTCCCGCACCGGCGCATATCAGTCATAGCGGTTTAATAACGGTCCCGCGCCGGCACATATCAGTCATAGCGGTTTAATAACGGTCCCGCACCGGCGCATATCAGTCATAGCGGTTTAATAATGGTCCCGCGCCGGCACATATCAGTTATAGCGGTTTAATAACGGTCCCGCGCCGGCACATATCAGTTACATCGGTTTAATAACGGTCCCGCGCCGGTACATATCAGTCATAGCGGTTTGATAACGGTCCCGCGCCGGCACATATCAGTCATAGCGGTTTAATAACGGTCCCGCACCGGCACATATCAGTCATAGCGGTTTAATAACGGTCCCGCACCGGCACATATCAGTCATAGCGGTTTAATAACGGTCCCGCGCCGGCACATATCAGTCATAGCGGTTTAATAACGGTCCCGCACCGGCACATATCAGTCATAGCGGTTTAATAACGGTCCCGCGCCGGCACATATCAGTCATAGCGGTTTAATAACGGTCCCGCGCCGGCACATATCAGTCATAGCGGTTTAATAACGGTCCCGCGCCGGCACATATCAGTCATAACGGTTTAATAACGGTCCCGCGCCGGCACATATCAGTTATAACGGTTTAATAACGTTTATAACGGTTTAATAACGTTTATAACAGTTTTATAACGGTCCCGCACCGGCACATATCAGTTACAACGGTTTATAACGGTTTAATAACATTTATAATGGTTTAATAACGTTTATAACAGTTTAATACCGGTCCCGCGCCGGCACATATCAGTTACAAAGGTTTATAGCGGTTTAACAATGTTTATAACGGTTTATAACTGTTTAATAACGTTTATAACAGTTTTATAACGGTCCTGCACCGGCACATATCAGTTATAGCGGTTTAATAACGTTTATAACGGTTTATAACTGTTTAATAATGTTTATAACAGTTCTATAACGGTCCCGCACCGGCACATATCAGTTACAACGGTTTATAACGGTTTAATAACGTTTATAACTGTTTAATAACGTTTATAACAGTTCTATAACGGTCCTGCACCAGCAGACTCCTCTAATCTTCCTCCAGACCTTCATTCATCTCTGATCTGATTCTTCTTCCTCCATCTTTCTCTAAATCCTCCCCCCTCCTCCAGGCTCTAAACTGTCCCCTCTCCTCCGCCCCTCCCTCCCTCCTCCTCCTGCAGTTTGTGCGTGACTCTGCATGCACCTTCAGCACCCCCCCCCCCCCCTCCCCCCACCCCAACCCCCACAATGCTGAGGTGCAGCATTTTCCTCCTTTATATAAAGACAGCGTGTCAGGCTGATGTTACTGAGCTGATCAGCTGCTGCAGCAGCGACAGCGTTAACACCTGAGCCTGGAAAAGAGACTGCAGATAAAAAAACAGCAGCAGGTGACAGACAGGTGCTGCAAAACAGAATATGAGCTCGTCGCAGAATGAAATAAGAGACGGTAAATGAGACAAAACTTTAAACATGAACAGCGTTACTCAAGCATCATTATAGACTTTAACGGCTGTTATTTGATGTCTTCCAAAGGTTATTGTTTTCATCTTTTACAGCGTCAGAAACAGTCACTGTACCAGTAAAGTGTAATAAAGAGATAAAGCAGGAAACATCCACCTCACCTGGTTTCTTGTTTATCTGTTCTGGCTGCTAAAACTGTGGTTGTATTTATTTAGCGATGCTTCAGTCTCCACCATCACAGCTCTGAAGTAAACTCATTTAGCTGCTTCTTTTGGGTCCGTGTTGATCTTTTAGTGATTAAATATCACCATAACCTGACTGATGCCACATCGTTTCCAGATAAACTGTTTGATCGTACAGTTATTTGACGTCACGTCATGAAACAGGCGTTTAATTCTGTTTGTTTGGCATTAAATCTCACAGAGATGACCCATGAATTACTAACGTGCTAAAATGAGTACTTATAAATGATTAACAGACATCCGACATTATTTTTATTAATTCTGAAGGTTCCAGGGAAAGAGCAGTTAATTAGAAACGCTCATTATTAAGAAATGACAGCGAGGATTTGATAAACCGAGTCGCAGCCTGAGGCTGACGGGTGTTTCCTCCGCCGGCGTCGTCTGTTTCCTCTCTGAAACTGAGAATCTCCTCGTCATGAACACGATCAGGAATTTAAGATAAGACGCCAGACGAGGATGAGTTCGTTATCTGTGGAGAGATGAAACAGATGCAGCTCGGTATCAATATCAACCCGCCCACTCAGTCTGTGTGTGCGTGCTCATGCACGTGAGCGCGCACGGGGGTGGTGACGAGCTGCATCTGGCTCCTCCTCTGTCATAAAGTGCTCTGTAATACAGAGTCATTAGAGAGGGAGATCAAGGTAGAGAGTGGATGATAGAGAGAGAGAGAGAGAGAGAGAGAGAGAGAGAGAGAGAGAGTCGGCGCTGAAGGAGGGAGCAGCAGATGGAGGAGAGGAGCTGCTGCTGCTCTACGTACCGCTGAGCGACGGACCAGCGAGCAGCTGAGCGACACCACAGCGGCGCGAAGGGGGAACGCAGGGGCGAGGCCGCCGTTGTTGCATGCGGTAACCATGGCGCAGCCGTCTCCGTGCGCATCGCCCGGCGTCCGTCGCCGTAGCGATGGCTCGGTGAGAGAATGCCTGTTCTTCCCCGTCTCCGAACGCAACGAGCAGGAGAGGCTGGAGGCCCTGGTCCGCCGGAGAACCGGAGGAGCTGACAGACGAGGGGGAGGAGCCGGCGGCGGCGGCGCAGGGGACGCCCAGGACAACCTGGACAACAGGCCCAAACGATGGACGTGGGGAGGACCGCCCGACGGAGTGGAAGGTGAGCAGAACGAGAGGTGGGGGTGCTGTTGTCAGATGTGGTGATGTCACAGGAGGGCTGGTGTCCTACGGGGGGGCTGGGAACGATGGGGGGGGAGGAGGGGAGATGTTTGGGGAGGAGGTCTGGAGGTCAGGTGGAAGAGGGAGAGGGGGATGGTGGGATGAAAGGGTGGGGACGTCGGAGCAGAGGAGGATGTGGACAAAGAGCAGGTGATGCAAGGATACGGGGAGGAAGTGAGGATGAGAGTGGAGGAGACGAGGAGACGAGGAGACGAGGAGGAAAAGGGTGTGGAGGCTGCAGTGCAGGAGCAGCTTTGTCTCCAGATCTCATCAGGTTACAGACGGATCGACAGGAAATCATTCGTTAGTCTGACGGTTGAGGATTCAGTCCAGCATGTTAGTTATGAGGCGGTGGTTCAGCCGGTACAGGTGCTACAGGTGCTACAGGTGTGTGTGCTGGTGGCGTTTTATCTTCCTGCTGGGAGGCAGGTGTATCCGTTCACCAGGAGCTGGACGTCTAACCTTGAGCCCACCGGACGCACGAACGGACAAAAGTGCGACACGAAGCCGTCCTCGTCTCGTTTCTATCTGTCCTCCTGAAATGTTGTCCTCCCGTCACGTCTGCCAGCAGGACGCCACAGCGCCGCCGTCAGTTATTCGCGGCGGCCATCAGCTGGCTCCGACCGGGGGATCGGGGTCCACCGGGCAGCTCTCCTGGCTCCAGGCCCAGAGGCTGGTTCTGGGATCTGTCACACTGCAGCAGAACCGGCGGCGTCTCATCTTACCGCTGGATTAAAGGACGGAGACTCACCGAGGGGACGCCACGGACGTCTCTCCCACCTGGACTCGGTCCGGTTTAAAGAATTCGCTCAGTAGGAGGAGCAAATTCCAGGCTGCTGTGGTCATGATGCAAAAGCAACAGCGATGTAACGTTAGTGGTGTGTAAAAAAAATAGATTTGGCGATATATATCGCGATTTTTCGGCCGCCGATATTATATCGATTTTTTTTAGAAAATTCATTCATTCACTTAAATGTGCAAAAACACTAATAATAAACAATAAATACACCGATCCCTTATTTTTTTCGTGGTTAATGGGGACCGGCGCCACCACCGCGAGAATCAAAACCCGTGAACTGGAGCCGGAGCCCCCCGAGTCTCAATAATGTGTTTAAAATATGTTTAAAAACCGCAAAAAAGTAGCGAAACAAGACAAAGGCTCAACTGTGGTCTCTGAACCGTAGTAAACAAACTGCTCTTACATCTAACCTCGTTTTCATTCTGCCGTCCCACGACACACACACTACATTACCCATAAGGCCACACCATTACCCATAAGGCCACCTTCTAAAAGGGGCCAGGCTGGCTCATAATATTTCTTTGCTGTGAGAGAACGCGCACAACATCCTGTGATGTTTCCGCAATTTTTTCTTAGTTTTTTTTAATATTATATATTTTTGAAAAAAATCCGCGAATAACTAAAACCTCGGAACTTAAAGCGCGAATTGACAAGGGATCACTGTAGGTTGTTTTGAAGCAAATAGTTTTGACTCAATTTCTCCTCTGAATGATCAATATCATCTGATGAACATATACAGCAACTTGATTTTTCATCTCTACTTTTAATTTTAATATTAACTGGGTAGAATATCGCAATATATCGCGATATCGTGATAATATCGTATACTGACCCAAGTATCATGATACAAACCTTGCCACCCCCATGTAACGTCATAATTTCATCCTCAAAACCCATTTTTGCTCAAACGCTCAAAGTTTCCAGCGTTAACATATAAACACGTGAACACATAAAAGAGAGAAGCTAAGCGTTTTTTTTTCAGAGGATGACGGATGTTTAGCTGAACCACTGTGGCTTAACATCAGGGTTTTGAAGATTCTGCGAAAACAAAACCCAGCGTCTTTGTTGGGCTCGTTTTACCTGACTGGTTTGGTGTCACCAGTTATGGCCTCAGTGAGCTGTAGAGGTCTTCACGGGTCCACTTTCATGGACCCGAACCCGAATGGACCCGTGGAAATTCAACCCAAAACCGACCCGACCCGAGCTACTATCATAAGTTTGGGAGTCCGAACCTGAATGGACCCGCAATATTTGGACCAGGAACCGGCCCGACCCGAGTCTTTAGTTTTCGACCTCAAACCGAACCGAGTTACCTGAATAGAACCAAGACAATCCAGCCCATAGTTGCTAACGTTAAAGTTGTCTAGCGTTGAATAAAACTTGATTTTCTTACCTAAAGTTGTCTTCTTCTACCGGTTCAGTTGCTACATAGGCTACGTGATGTAAACAACAATAAATCCACGTCATTATTTTCTTTGTGGATACAGATGCTATTGGTAGCAACTGCTAACGCTAATAGCCTACACCGGTCAGGACGTGTCGTAAATATGTTCTCTCATCCAGCGTTGTCATGTTGGTGATCCGTTGTGCTTTACAGCTGCCGGGCAAACCGCTAATAACACGCTAATAACACGCTACGGCAACACGATTGTTTCATGACAAACACGTTAATGAATAATTAATTAAGCTGCCCCGAGTCCTGACATTAGCTGCCACCGCTAATATCTTTACCTCTCTGGAGTAAACGTGGACCCAGCCTGTCAGAGAGCACCGACCGGACTGATTCAGACCCGAACCCGGAGTTGCGTCTTTTGAATGGACCCGAGACCCGATTCGGGTCGGAACCTCGGGTTGTCGGGTTGTTCCGAAGACCTCTAGTTCAGATCACAGGTGTAGCGGGAAAGATCTCTGACCAGGGGAGGTTTGCTCATGTTCTACCTCTGATGAATCTGCACACCTGCAGCCCCACGTTCACCTGACAGCACGTCGCAGCGACTCAGCCTGCAGCAGACGCCATCGTTCTGCCTGAACTTCCTCATCACCGCGCTGTGACATGGAAGAGGCTAAACGCTAAACGCTAAACGCTGTCAGGCCGTCATCCAGGCTCTCTGTGAAGACGCTCCAGCGCATCACGTCCTCCTGCTCTCTGCATTGCAGCAGTCGCAGTAAAACTGCTCAGTATTGTTGCTCCGGCGCAGACAGGCAGCTGCTGCCTTCACGGTCGCAGGAAGAATCGGTTTCTCTGTCATCTGTGACGGAGAAACCGCTGTGACCGCTGGGATGAAGGTTCTGGTCCAGTTCTAGGTGTTTGTGCTCATGTTGAATGTCTTGTTTTGCTTGACTTCATGAGGTGAAATAAGCGTTTGTTGCACGTCAGACCCGTGTGTCCTCGTGTGTTTTATCTCACCTGTTCACGCAGGTGTGGATGCAGGTAGGTCGCCCATCTGTCATGCATTACTGACACAAGTGTGAACGTGTGAGAGAGAGAGAGAGAGAGTGTAACCGCTTTGCTTTTTCCACTCTTGCTTCACCTGCTGCCCAGGTAACCCTAAGACCCCGCCCTGCCATGCCATTGGCTCCGCCCAGCCCAATGAGCTTCCCGCCGCTTCTAGCTCCAGCCAATCCCGCGACGGTACAGATAACGTGACTCCGTGTGCTCAGCTCATCCCACCCCCCACCACCACCCCCACCCCTCTGTCTGCATGCATGTGGACGTCCTCGTCTCGCCGGCTGTCCCGATGTCCTGCAGCGTGAACACCTGAACACTTCTGACTCGACATGTTCCCGGTTTACGTTCTGAAGACGCTCTTTACTTTGACTGATGCAGCGACGAGCATGTTTGAGGAGGAAGGAGGTTCCTCCTGGTTCAGGTTCAGCCCCCACCTCTGTAGAAATCTGCAGATCATTCGCTAAAGCAATTATATGTTTCTGAAGCGTAAAAACTCTTTTTTTTTTAAATACTTTTGGAAGTGGTTTGAGGTGCCATCCGAAAGGTTTTTATGGAGAAAAGAAACAGGCGCTGAAAAGTCAAATATTTACAGTGATCCCTCGCCAATTCTCGCTTTAAGTTCCGCGGTTTTAGTTATTCACAGATTTTTTTTCAGAAATATATAATATTGAAAAAATCAAGAAACATCAGGAAACATCACAGGATGTTTTGTGCGTTCTCTCACAGTGAAGAAATGCTGTGAGCCAGCCTGGCCCCTTTAAGAAGGTGGCCTTATGGGTAATGGTGTGGCCCAGTGTTTCCGCTAGAAATAATTGGCACCGGACAATGTGACCGGCAGGTTTTCAATTTACCGGACAAATGATTGAAATTCCGGTCACATAGGCTATATGAATTTATTGAGGTTAAAAATAAATCATATGCAGTAGTACGATATCAATGCAAGTCATTTAATAGTATTTTTATTGAAAAACAGGCTATTTCAAATAAAATAAGTCCCGTCAATTGACTCACGAGCGTAACTTCAAAAAATAAATAAATATTTTCGGCGGGAGCCACAGCATCATCTGTGGTAGTCTCCATCTCTTCAGATAGCCTTTTAGAGTTAGACTCATCATCACCCTCGCTATTAGAGCTTTTTCGTTTTAGAAAATAGCTTTTAAGGATTAGCCTGTTTCGCCGTGTCAAAGACCTCTCTGTTGTGGTGCGCCGTTTGTTAGATTTAATGAAACAAATGCGACAAGTTTCGTTCCGCGCAGAAAAAAAAGTTTCGTTCCACATATAGGCTACATTCATTCATTCACACATACACACACACTATTTATTCGTAAAAGTATATGTTTTTTCATAAAATGATGTGGAAATTACCCATTCTATTACAACTGAAATTGTGCTTGGGAGGAGTTTTTTCACCGGACATTTTGACCGGAGAGATTATAAAATACCGGACTTCGGCATATTTTACCGGACAAAGTCCGGCAATTACCGGACAACGGAAACCCTGGTGTGGCCTTATGGGTAATGTAGTGTGTGTGTCGTTAACCGACAGGAGCCCAACAATACAACCTGTGTGATGTTACAAGTTCCTGCAGTGCCAGAATAAAGTTCCCGTTCCATGCAGAGAAAACCAGACTTTTTCTTTTGTTGTTGTTAGCGTGTTAGCCGCTAATTATGAGCCAAAAATAGCACAATACCAGCGGTTTGTTTACTACGGTTCAGAGACCAGAGGCTGTGAAGGTAACAGAAAGACCACAGTTGAGACTTTGTCTTGTTTCGCTACTTTTTTGGGTTTTTTTTAACATTTTAAACACATTATTGAGGCTCGGGGGGCTCCGGCTCCAGTTCGTGGACTTTGATTTTCGCGGTGGGGGCGCCGGTCCCCATTAACCGTGAAAATTAGGGGATCACAGTATTGAGTTTCAGCGGGGTTTTGTTATAATATGTACTCGACTCAGACAAAGAACACAGACTCAGCAGTCTATAAATATCTGTGCAACAGCAGGATGACTTTCATCTCTGTAGCGTCAGATACCTGAGGCAGGTGCATGTCAGGAGACGCTGGCACTCTGCCCTTCAACATACCCAGAATACATCAGGGCAGCAGGGCTGGTCACTCATGTACAGGTTATTTATATTATCACTAGTTTTATTACACACCTCTGGAGAACCAGTAAATGTTTTTATCTAAAAGGATGAAAGATGCTGTTTTATTACAGCGAGTCATGCTGGGAAAATTCTCCACTGTGACGTCACTGTTTCCACCGGTACTAAACGTACCGAACCAGTCGCAACAGGGCAGTCTTTACGCAGATACTCACACGGGAGCGTCCGAGAGTTTAACACCACTCAGACAGCTGCAGAGTAGCTTCTAACGCCGTAGATCAGGGGTGTCGGACTCATTTCCACTGAGGGCCAAATCAGCATCATGGTGGCCCTCAAAGGGCCAGATTGACAGCATGAATGTAACAAAATGCAATATAAATCAAAATATATTAAACTACACCTTATTATATTGTTAAATAACAGATTCTGTATTTATTTCCATGTTTTCTGTCAAAATGCCGACGTAGATTAAACTCTTCCACGACTGACACCACCTCATAACACAAAAGACAAACTGTTATTTCACCTTGAGATACAAACTTTTATTCGTTTTCCAATCGTTGATAAAACTTACTTCCTTGTGCATCAATTTCTCTTTTCTTTGACATGTTGGGATTAGTTTGTAGAGGTTTTTCTCAAATCCATCAGTTCTGAAAATCGTCTCGAGTTCTTGCTCGTGGTGATATACTGTTATCGTTGTGGGTAATGACGAAATGCATTGTGGGAGATGTAGTTTATTGACAATATGCGTTTAAAGACGCGTAAGCTTATTTTAAGTCTTAAAATATCGGTTTAAAATTTAAGCAAATAGTGCACAAGCGCTCAAGGGGCCACATAAAATGACGTGGCGGGCCACATTTGGCCCGCGGGCCTCGTGTTTGACACACGTGCCGTAGATTGACAGGTTAAGACGGCAACAGTCGTTCACCAGGGTTCCTGCTACGCTAACCCTGGACATCACGGTCAACCCCAGAGGAGCCAGACTTTGTTCTGACCCGGAGAAGAACCCGAACGGCTGCTCGGGACTCTGACATTCATGATTTGACTCGTAGTTTTAGACTCGTAGAGAAACTAGACCTTCTCAAGATCGTAGCAGCAGCGCAGGTGGACAGAGTTCAGGTGAAACAGAGGTGTGACGTCCGTCTCCAGCTGTGCACGTGGCCTCTGTGTTTGTGTGTGTTTGTGTGTGTGTCTGTATCTGTGTGTGTTTGTGTGTATCTGTGTGCTTGTGTCTGTTGTGCGTCTGCAGACACACCCGCTGCTGTCCTCCACCCATCAACACATCATTTCCATCAACATCAGCTCTCCAACAGAGGAGTGTAACGAGCGCCTGGTTGACCCCCCCACCCCCCTCCACCACCACACATGCCCAGTCACACGTGCACCCTGCCCCACCCCCACCAAACAAAAGGCTGCTCTTCTTCCTGTCTCCCTGAGCCAGGGGCTTGTTTAGTGATGCATGTGAATGATTGTCAGCAGGGAGTCGGTCCAGACGTTCGTCCTGCAGCTAACAGCGACGGCCGCTGCAGCCGCAGACAGACGTCCAGCTGATGCTTTCAGTCATCACAGACGCAGCAGCTGCACACCTCTGATGTTTCTACGTTTTTTTTGTTTCTTTCCTGTGCTTTCGCATAAAACCAGAGCGCCTTCACAGAAGTGGAACATTTTCTTCCTCTTATTTTCGTTTGGCCCCGACTCAGCGAAGCGTGACAGTTTTATATTGCGTTATAACTAGGGCTGGGCAACGAAAAATCTCGCATTATTTCCCTGATTAATCACGATTAATCGCATTGTATATGGAAAATCAAATAGTGAATTCAAAAGTAGCGTGAAGGTCACTTTTATTTAAATGTTCTGCTGCCATATGAACTAAAGTGTCATAATATTTGTTGTTCAAACACTTTTAACATCAGCACTTGTCAGTAACACATATTTAGTGTAAATCTCATCTTAAAAAATGTAAAATAAAATAAAGCTTATTGCCACTTCCAGGACATTAATGTCATCCTGTTTTTATTTAAAAAAAAAAAAGTCTACAAACAAAATCCAACAAAATGATTGTGGCTCAGCACAATCAGAACATTAAAACAGGTAATTTCTGAGGTAACAGCAGAAACTTTTAACGGGGAGTTCAACTTGTCAGTTGTTACAAATAACCTTGTTTCTGTTGAATCCTCCGTCTGGGAGAACTTTAAAATGAAAATGTCCATGTTAAAGTTCAGTAACTTTACCAATCCGTATATCATTTATTCTTTCCATTTTCAATTGTCAATCAAAAATTAAAAGTGACATTTTATTACATTTTTTGTTTTTAATGTAACACAAAAAAACCAAAAAAATGCCTGTTTATTTTTTATATTTCAATTTTAGACTTGGGTCAAAAATACAAAATTAAAAAATGGGCCACCGAACTGAATTAGTTTTATAATGGAGGCCTGGACTTTCTGTTGTCATTACACATCTGTGCCACTAGATGGAGCCGCACTGCAGTAACCAGCTAGAGAACAGCAGGACAGTGAACACATGGAGCAGATCTGATGGAACATGGAGGAATGACCACAAAGTTCTGTTGCAGTCCAGAATATTTTTTTTTCAGACAGAATTGTTAATATTTCTACCTGAGTTGCTACCTGAACTGTAAAGTTCACGGATTTTTACCGTTCTCCATGTCTGTTTTAGCTTTTCTGCATGTTTACGTGGTTCCAGTTCTGCAGCAGCCAATAACAGATTTTTCAAAACAAAAGCATGTGAGCAACATATGTTAACACTGGATAAAATAAATGTCGACATTAATAAATTAATGCGTTAACGGGATGAATAACGTGCTAACTTGCCCAGCCCTAATTATAACATCCTTCCCGTCTCAGTCAGAGGTTTTAACCGAGCTGTTGAACATTCAGCTCCTAAATGAACCAGAGTAACTCCAGTAACGTCTCTGGATCAGCGTGGTGAAGACCATCACACCAAACTGCGAACTTCTTCTCTCCGCACGTCACCTTTAGATCAGGAAACAGCACCATTCCTGTAAAGTTTATTTTCCTGTAAAGTTTATTTCCTGTAAAGTAAATTTCTGGAGAAAAACCATGGGAAGGTTGTGCTTAGTTTGATTTAATTTCAAAAACATCGAGCTAACAAGAGTTTCAACTTAATTAAAACGTATAGATTTACTGACAGCAGATTTTCAGGAAACACATTTACGTGCACGCTAATGATGAATCAATTATGATTTAATTAAATGACCACAGTGACGAGGCTGCGTGACCTCCCATCTGAGAGGTGGAGTAACTCTGAAAAGCTTTAAACCAGATGTGAATCTTCCCTGCAGACGTTTCAGCTCGGAACTAACGAGCTTTTATAAGAGCTCTTTGATTATTTATAAAAACGTCTCAATGTAGAGAAAACGCTGACGCCGGTGAAATCCTGCTCTTCCGTCTGCGACGTTGGTCCTGAATCAGAAGACAGAGTTGGATCTGATCCGTTGATGAGTTTGTAAACTCGAGCTGAAGGTTGAAGTCCGTCTTCCTGGTTTTTCTCTCCTCCGTCTGGATGCCGTCGTGGTGCGTTCAGGCGCCGTTGGAAACGTCTCCCTCAGCATCTGGTGGGCCTGCAGCGGCTGCTTCAGCGTGATCATCTCTCATCCCACGATGAAGCAGTTTCCAGACCTGCTGCGTCTACTCGTACCTGTGTTAGCCGGCTGTGTTGTGTTTGTGGTTCATCGGTCGACGCAGCAGCAGAAGTTGTTCGTTTGATTCAGACGTGCTCATGGTTGTTTTGTTTTGCTCTGTTTTAAATCAGTAGGTGACTTCCTGTCTCCGCCCTCAGCGGATCAGCCAATCACCAAGCAGCTCTCCAGCTCCTCGGTGGCGCTCCACTCACCAGAGCGAGGTGAGACTCTCCGCAGGAATCATCCGCTGAAACGTTTCTCAACCATTTACAGACTGAAGGACGAGTTTTTAGAGCAGTAACAAACACATCGTAACAGACTTTAACCCTGATGACACGTCCACCAGTTAATTCATGACACGAGTTCACTGGTTAACGGTCGTTCAGTCAGACTTCAGATGATGTTTTCACGATAAAATACTTGAGTTCTGGCATCTGGATCCAAACTAATCAATCCTCATTTGTTGGGCATGAATGTTTGAAAAAATCAATTTGGCAATATATCGCGATTTTCGTCCGCCCAATATAATATCGATTTTTTTCGATATTTTTCAAAAACACTAATAATAAACGTGATCAATATCATCTGATGAACATATACAGCAACTTGATTTTTTATCTCTACTTTTAATTTTGATATTAACTGGGTAGAATATCGCAGTATATCATGATATCACGATACCGTGATAATATCGTATCGTGACCCAAGTATCATGATATGTATTGTATTGCGAGGTCCTTGCCAATACTCACCTCTAGTTTGAGATGATGAACATGACTTTAAATCCTCCGTAGAAGGAGGTTGGAACCGAACACCAGACACCACAAGGTCTCTTCTTCTTCTCTGGTTTAACTGAAGGCCTTTTAGGAAATATTAAGTCAAACTTCAGGCCGCTGACGTGAAACAGGAAATACTGACAGAGTGGAAGAAAATAGACGTCATTCATGAAAAAAGACAGCAATTCAAAGTAAAACATGTTTTTCAAGAAATGCATTAAATAATTTGAGTGAGATGAGTTTATGTCGACTCTGAGTCACTTCTGGAGTGACGGCGTGTTGAATGACATCACCCAGAGCTTGTTTCTAAGACGTCATCTCTGTTAATTTAATTAAAAATAGACACAATAACGCTTGTTGCTTGACTGTCTCTCCATGGAGATGTTGATTAATTGAATTAGGAGGCTCAGGCCTTTATGTTAGAGGAGAATATTCATTTCTAGATGCTATGAAATGGTCTTCTTCCACAATATCAAGAGCATTTTAAAGGATGCCTGTAAGAAGGTTGATGAGCCGTTACTGTTAAATTACAGTTAGTTGGACATTTTTAAAAATGAGGATTAAAGATAACTAGGTAAATACATTAAATATCTCCTTTTATACAGTTGGAATAACTGATTTTCCTTTAAATGTGTCCATTTGTCTTTTTTCTTCTGTGTTTTATTTGTCTTTCCTTTCATCTTCTTGTACATTTTTGTACGTTTTGTCGGTTTGTGAATCGTCAGTGTCTTTTGTGTCCCATCGAATAGTTTCCTCCAACAACCACAGACCACACAGGAGTTCCTCCAACCGCAGGAGCATCGCCGGACTCCCCGAGGAGACGTCCAGAGCCACCACACCTACGGTCAGCACATGCACGAGCACGAGCACGAGCACGATGCACGAGCACGCCTCCTTTATTAAACCCTTATGACGACACAGCAGAGACTCAATGCACTTCTAGTCCTTTACTTCTACCGTCATGAGTGAATCCTGATACCAACACCGTTCTTCTGAGTTGAACCAGTATGACCTAATTTCACACAAACTAGCCACTTAACTGCACCAGTTCAACATAAAAATATATTTATTTATTTATTTTATTCTCACTGAAGTCGTCAATAATGCCCGATGACGTGTCTGGTCAAAGTTCACTTTCAAAGATTTCAGCACCCTGGACAGTTGCACTTTGAGGTTTATATGTTGGTGTTTATCTGTTGAGGTTTTATCTGTTGAGGTTTATTTGTTGGGGTTCATCTGTTGAGGTTTATCTGTTGAGGTTTATATGTTGGGGTTTATCTGTTGAGGTTCATCTGTTGAGGTTTATTTGTTGGGGTTCATCTGTTGAGGTTTATCTGTTGAGGTTTATCTGTTGAGGTTTATCTGTTGGGGTTCATCTGTTGAGGTTTATTTGTTGAGGTTTATATGTTGGGGTTCATCTGTTGAGGTTTATCTGTTGAGGTTTATATGTTGAGGTTTATCTGTTGAGGTTTATATGTTATTTGTTGAGGTTTATATGTTATTTGTTGAGGTTTATCTGTTAGGGTTTATCTGTTGAGGTTTATCTGTTAGGGTTTATCTGTTGAGATTTATCTGTTGAGGTTTATCTGTTGAGGTTTATATGTTGGTGTTTATCTGTTGAGGTTTATCTGTTGAGATTTATCTGTTGAGGTTTATCTGTTAGGGTTTATCTGTTGAGATTTATCTGTTGAGGTTTATCTGTTGAGGTTTATCTGTTGAGGTTTATATGTTGGTGTTTATCTGTTGAGGTTTATCTGTTGAGATTTATCTGTTGAGGTTTATCTGTTGGTGTTTATAGGTTGAGGTTTATCTGTTGAGGTTTATCTGTTGGTGTTTATCTGTTGGGGTTTATCTGTTGGGGTTCATCTGTTGAGGTTTATATGTTGAGGTTTATCTGTTGAGGTTTATCTGTTGGTGTTTATCTGTTGAGGTTTATATGTTGAGGTTTATCTGTTGAGGTTTATATGTTGAGGTTTATCTGTTGAGGTTTATCTGTTGGGGTTTATTTGTTGGGGTTCATCTGTTGAGGTTTATCTGTTGAGGTTTATATGTTGGGGTTTATCTGTTGAGGTTTATCTGTTGAGGTTTATCTGTTGAGGTTTATCTGTTGAGGTTTATATGTTATTGGTTTAGGTTTATCTGTTGGGGTTTATCTGTTGAGGTTTATCTGTTGAGGTTTATATGTTGGTGTTTATCTGTTGAGGTTTATTTGTTGAGGTTTATCTGTTAGGGTTTATCTGTTGAGGTTTATCTGTTGAGGTTTATCTGTTGAGGTTTATATGTTGGTGTTTATCTGTTGAGGTTTATCTGTTGGGGTTTATCTGTTGAGGTTTATCTGTTGGGGTTTATCTGTTGAGGTTTATATGTTGGTGTTTATCTGTTGAGGTTTATTTGTTGAGGTTTATCTGTTAGGGTTTAGTTGATTATCTGTTGGTGTTTCTGTTGAGGTTTCTGTTGAGGTTTATCTGTTGAGGTTTATCTGTTGAGGTTTATCTGTTTGAGGTTTATCTGTTGAGGTTTATTTTATGTTGGTGTTTATCTGTTGAGGTTTATCTGTTGAGGTTTATATGTTGGTGTTTATCTGTTGAGGTTTATCTGTTGAGGTTTATCTGTTGAGATTTTATCTGTTGAGATTTATCTGTTGAGGTTTATCTGTTGAGGGTTTATCTGTTGAGGTTTATATGTTGGTGTTTATCTGTTGAGGTTTATCTGTTGAGGTTTATCTGTTGAGGTTTATATGTTGGTGTTTATCTGTTGAGGTTTATCTGTTGAGGTTTATATGTTGGTGTTTATCTGTTGAGGTTTATCTGTTGAGGTTTATCTAATGAGGAGATGCTGCAGATGAGTCCTGTCTTCACAGGAATTAATGAGTGTTTATCAATATGTTCACTTTCTCTCCAGATGTCCCAGTGATGGTTTTACAGTAGTAAAATAAACATATTTAAAACATGTTCATGTTTAAATGTTCTCAGCGCGGTGATGTCATCAGTGTGAGTCATCCTCAGCAGCATGATCCTCAGCTGTTTTTGTTTGACCGTGTCATTTATTTGACTGGCAGGGTGACCCGTCCAACACACCAGTCCGTAGTTCTTCCTTCAGGGCCAACAGCAAGGCCCCCGCCACGCCAAAACGGTAAAGACCCCCCCCCCCCCCCACACACACACACACACACACACACACACACACACACCAGCAGACGTGCTGCTGACCGGTGCCGCCATGTTTTCCTTCCAGGGTGAGGTCCAACCGGAGTCGTGCCCAGTCTCCCTGCTCTCCCGGCCAGTACCCCCCCTCCCCGCTGAGGCAGAGAGCCACCACCCCCGGCGCCGATGACCGGGGCAACGCTGAGGTCAAAGGTCACGGCACCCTGGAGAGGAAGTCCGCTAAAACCGAGCCCTCAGAGAAGAAGATCCCCAAATCCACCAGCAGAGAGCTGCCCGCAGGTGAAACCGCCGTCGGTCAGCCAGGTGACGTCGTGGAGCTGTCAGCTCTCACTCATCATCTTCGTCCCCCCCTCAGAGTCTCCTGGCACCCCCACGGGCAGGAGCGTCGGTGGGACGACCGACGCCGAGGAGGCGTCCAGACTGCTGGCGGAGAGACGCCGTCTGGCCCGAATACAGAAGGAGCAGGAGGAGCGACAGCGGCAGGAGGAGGAGAGGTGAGCGTCCCCACACCTGCAGGCATCCCAGTCGTTCTATTTCCTCTGGATGTACGGAACCAAACATCAGCTACATTATTTAAAATTCTATCAGCTTTAATAACAGTTTTTTTTTTTTTAACTGTTTTATTTCTCCTTGAACAGAGAAAACAGGCTCAGGTCTTAAAGCAGAAACTTTCATTTCTTTAAACGCACGTCTGCATCGTGACTCCATATAGAAAATATGGACGTACAGCGATCCCTCGCCAGTTCGCGCTTTAAGTTTCGCGGTTTTAGTTATTCGCGGATTTTTCAGAAATATATAATATAATAAAAAATCATGAAAAAATCGCAGAAACATCACAGGATGTTGTGCGCGTTCTCTCACAGCGAAGAAATGCTGTGAGCCAGCCTGGCCCCTTTAAGAAGGTGGCCTTATGGGTAATGGTGTGGCCTTATGGGTAATGTAGTGTGTGTCGTGGGACGGCAGAATGAAAACGAGGTTAGATGAAAAGTGGAGTGAGCATCAAAGTGCTCGTTCCATGCAGAGAAAACTGGACTTTTTGTTTTGTTGTTGTTAGCGTGTTAGCCGCTAATTTACCAGCTAAAAATAGCACAATCCCAGTGGTTTGTTTACTACGGTTCAGAGACCAGAGGCTGTGAAGGTAACAGAAAGACCACAGTTGAGCCTTTGTCTTGTTTTGCTACTTTTTGGGGGTTTTTAAACATATTTTAAACACATTATTTAGGCTCAGGGGGCTCCGGCTCCAGTTCGCGGATTTTTATTTTCGCGGGGAAAAATAAGGGATTACTGTGTGCATCAAACTTCAGAAAAGATAGTAAAGCTGCAGAAACATCACTCAAAGATGAGAAGACGCAGCAGTTGAACCAGTGAACGTCGGGGTTTCCTCAGCAGCTCAGACACTTAACTGCATACCTTCAACATCTGTGGATGCAGAAAAACTAAAACAGACATGGAGAACGGTAAAAATCCGTGAACTTTATAGTTCAGGTAGCAACTCAGGTAGAAATATTAACAATTCTGTCTGAAAAAAAACTTTCAAACCCCTTTGTTGAAAACTTTGTGGTCATTCCTCCATGTTCCATCAGATCTGCTCCATGTGTTCACTGTCCTGCTGTTCTCTAGCTGGTTACTGCAGTGCGGCTCCATCTAGTGGCACAGATGTGTAATGACAACAGAAAGTCCAGTCCTCCATTATAAAACTAATTCAGTTCTGTGGCCCGTTTTTTCATTTCATATTTTTGATTCAAGTCTAAAATTGAAATATTAAAAAAAAAAGGCTTTTTTTCCGTTTTTTTGAAAAAAAAGGCATTTTTCTCATTTTTTTGTGTTAGAATAAAAACAAAAAACGTAATAAAATGTCACTTTTTAATTTTTTTTATTTTTGATCGACAATTGAAAATGGAAAGAATGATTGATACACGGATTGATAAAGTTACAGAACTTTAACATGGACATTTTCATTTTAAAGTTCTCCCAGACGGAGGATTCAACAGAAACAAGGTTATTTGTAACAACTGACAAGTTGACTCCCCGTTAAAAGTTTCTGCTGTTACCTCAGAAATTACCTGTTTTAATGTTCTGATTGTGCTGAGAAACAATCATTTTGTTGGATTTTGTTGGTAGACTTTTTTATTATTTTATATAAAAATAAGATGACATTAATGTCCTGGCAGTGGCAATAAGCTTTATTTTATTTTACATTTTTAAAATGAGATTTACACTAAATATGTGTTACTGACAAGTGCTGATGTTAAAAGTGTTTCAACAACAAATGTTATGACACTTTAGTTCATATGGCAGCAGAACATTTAAATAAAAGTGACCTTTACACTACTTTTGAATTCATTATTTGATTTTGCGTATACAATGCGATTAATCGTGATTAATCAGGGAAATAATACGATTAATCGTGATTATAAATTTTAATCGTTGCCCAGCCCTAGTTATAACGTCGGGTTTCTCTGCCTGAACGTGACTCCTCACGTTTCCTTCAGGTTGAGAGCAGAGGAGGAGCTGAAGAGGCAGCAGGAGCTGAGAGAGCGACAGCAGAGAGCAGCACAGCAGGCCGAGGAGGAGCGGGTGAGGAGGGAGGAGGAGCGGAGGAGCAGAGAGGAGGAGGAGAGACGACAGAAGGAGCAGAGGCTGAAGGACATGCAGGAGGAGCTCAACAGAGCGGTCAGTTTACGTTCCCTCTGGCATTACTGGAGGTCTCATGTTCAAACCAGATGATTAGCATCATTAGCATCAAATAAAAGTCTGCTTATTAAACATTATAATGACTGAACATGAACAGCTCAGATTCCTCCTTCTGCTGCTGTCGGAGGAGAAACGTGGAGGGAGCTGATGTGATTGGTTGTCTCTCAGAGGGAGGAGGTGATCCTGCGAGCCCAGAGGGAGGCTGAGAGGAAGAGGCAGGAGAGGGAGCTGCTGCACCTGCAGGAGGAGCAGGAGAGGCAGCTGAGGAAGAAGGTACCGGAGCTCCTGTACGTCCACCATCTTTGTTTTCAAGCCGTCAGACTGAGCTTCTCTGCAGTGAAGAGTCCAGGACAGACTCTGGACCGTCGTGGTCTCCTTCAGAGAGAACAGAAAAGAAACACAGATTCACAGATACAATTTAAAACATTTAAACCGTTTTTTTTCTTTCTATTTTTAAAGTGTATTTTATTTGTTTTACAGAGAATTGAGGAGATAATGAAGAGGACAAGGAAGAATGAAGCTGAACCCTCATCTGCAGCCTCAAGTAGGTGTTAAATATCTGCACACACACGCATGTGCACTAGGGATGTAACGGTTACCGGGATTACGGTAAAGCGCAGTAAAATTTTACGCGATAACGATTACCGTTTATGTTTGACTTCATCTCATTATTGCGGTCGATTAGCGGGATATGTAATATCAGCCTCATTCAAGTCTGCGAGTAACTCGCGACTGTGTCACACATGAATATGTAGCTTGTAACATCGGCATCGTAACGTTAGCATGGCGGAAAGTGGTGCTAGCAGGCAGGACATTTATCAATCCACTAAAAGGACCAATTATTGCAGGGCATATAATCGCGACTAACTGGTCGTCAAATGCGACCAAAATTTGATCATTTCGACCGTTTTTTTTAAAGTGCGGTAAAATTTTACGCGATAACAATTACCGTTTGTTTGGCTTCATCTCATTATCGCGGTCGATAACTGGGATATCTAATATCAGCCTCATTCAAGTCTGAGAGCGACTCGCAACTGTGTCTCGCATGAATATGTAGCTTGTAACATTGGTATCATAACGTTAGCATGGCGGAAAGTGGTGATAGCAGACTTTTTTTTGTTTGTTTGTTTTTTAAGAAAGCAGAGGGACAGCTAGTGGAGGACAGTTATCCTGTCTGCAGAACACTTGTTTACATTTTATTGTAATTTGTACAAGCAACTTGAAGGAGCTAAGGCTAATGCTTCAAGCTACTGAGATGTTTGACCAAAAGTAACCTGGTTGACGCGCTTCGCTAACTCACATTTCGTAAACGTTACCGTTGTGTGTTGATAGAAAAAGGACCGGAACGAAGTTCTTCTGATGCAGTTAAAATATTAATTTGTTCCATTAACTGATCCGACAACCTTAGCAGTTAGCGCCACAGCAGTCAAACAGCTAACCAATAACAGGCAGCTACCTTTATACCTGACCCTCAGGTAACAACACAGCGACACCCACAGACACACAGAGTGAACTGCAATTCAGAACAACATATTTGGCTCCTAAACAACTGTTTCTTTATTTACACATTTATACATATTTAAGGTTCAGCTTAAAATCAAAAGTTTATTTCATTTGAACTTCACTATAATTTTTGTTCCTGATAATTGTTTGCATATTCTGACCTACTATGGTTGTTAAAGTGTTTATTTAAGTTTGCAGCAGACAAATTAGCTTTGTTCCTGTTATTTATTTAGTTCATTTAAAATAAAACCTCTTTCTGTGCCAGTTGTTTGATCTTTTAATGTGAAAGTTTCATTTTGATTTTCATTATGACAAGAAAATCACAAGATTTAGTGAAATTATTTAAATGTATGTGTTTTTTGGACATTTGTACAGCAATTAAGAATATCGCGATAATATCGTAAACCGTGATAATTTGTTCACTATAATCCAGATATCAAATTTTCCATATCGTTACATTTCTTCACACTCTCGTCGGCCCAAAAACGTCTTTATCTGCACCCAAAACAGTTAGTCTTTAATTCTTTGTGCATTTCCACCCTTGAAGTGTCTGTTGTTTTGTTCTCTTCACATTCCTTCTTCATAAAGTGACAGGTAAAAGCCTTTAGCCTCGTTTCTCCGCTCTAATGAAACCAGATGACGTGATCGGGGTCCTGCAGCGTGACTCAGCAGTCTCACCTGTGCGGGGCAACGCCGCCCCCTCCTGGTGGAGTGGAGGCAGCGCCAGCATCAGTAGCACCGCAGCCTCCAACTCCTCTCTCTCTCTCTGATCACACCTGTTCGCAGCCCCTGAGGTGAGAGCCGACGCTGCCGTGGCCTTGGAGGAGGACGCCCCGACTCCTGCCGAACCTCCCGTCATCATGCTGGGTCCCCTGGAGCACAGGAGCTGCCTGGACGAGCTGTCGGACGGAGTCCAGTCCATGGACGTCAGGTACCTTCAGGCTCCTCTGCTGTTTTTGTAAATAAATGGTCTGACTGTCCCAGTTTGCTTTCCCACAACTAAACTGGTCGTTATCACAGTGATGCTGGAAACTCTGGATATTTAAGATCTCAGGGGAAGAACGAGAGTCTAAATATTTACTGTCAGGGAACGCTGATACCCCAGAAAGACCTAAACACCGTCTCCGAAGATGATGTTGATGTCACATGGGCGTCACTAGAGTAACCAGCATCATTAATGTTCCTCTATGATACATATAGTTCCTGGTGAATCTCCTCTTTTAGTCCCTTGGTTGTTAGTGTGGAGTGGGTTTTTTTTTTTATTTTTAATGATAACTTTCAGCTCCTAAAGGCCGATACCGATAACAGATAACACACACATATACCTAAGATCATTACATCAATACTATGAACAAAACCAAAAATAGTTTTGACTCTTTATATGAACAGATATTTATTTTTTCCAATGAAAAACTATTGTCAAGCCTCTCAAACATTTTCATAAAGCTATCAAACAAACCTATTTGATATCTCACATTAACTTAAATAAGGTTCATTACTGACTGATATAAAAAATAAAGGCTCCTTGAACTGATGGAAATACATGCATCAAAAAATACAAACTGAAAAAGTGCGTTCAAGAAGTTTACAAAAAAATACATATACATAGAAAATTAATGCACTGACACAAGTTAGATTCAAACATTTCTACCTTCTACCCATTTCACCTTTGACCCTGGGGCATCTTTGGAAAATTTCTTGGATTTTTCAAAAGCCTCACCAATGTATGTAAGCTAACATGAACATTAGTTCATGTTAGCGTGATTTCAAAACTTTCAAAAGCGATGGTTACGTTTCAGATGGCTGATCAGGTTTGACGTATTAAAGCTTGTGTTATTTTTCCTCCTCCTGGAATTCGCTTGCAGCATTTGTCACAAATAACCACCCAACTATCTTCCTCCAAAACTTTAACGAAGTTCCATACGATCGCTGCCATGTTTGTTGAAGGCTGCATTCAAGGTGTAGCGTAAATTCCTCCGTTCCCTCGTTTGCAAGTCGTTCTGCCTTTTCTATTTTTTCTGTTTTTTATGTGTAACGTGGGAAAATACTGCGAATATCAATTCAAGTCAACGAGTTATTTTCTGGCATGAGGGGGTATTCTTGATTTTCCTTACTGAGAAATCGTTTTTCTGATTATGCCGACGTCACTTAAACACAACATTCACTGCTGGTCATTCAAGGCTCAGAGGGAGCGAGGCACTGCTGTGTTGACAGAAATATAAATGTTATCGGGGCTATTCATCATGATATCGGACTTATCGGGATGACGTCATAATTTCCTGTTATCGCCCTGATAATTATCGGGCCGATAATTATCGTGCACCTCTAACTGACCTGCTAATTTCACCAAATGATCTAGTTTCCTGGCAGGTTTCCAGACTCAGCAGGTCAACGTCTTTGAAGCACTCAGACATTGATGATCCAGTTTTCCTCTAATCTTGGACGTTAGCCTCCCGAACGTGTCTAAAATGCAAAAACTGGTCTGAAAATCTTTCTTAATGAATGAGTTTCTCAATAAACTACTAAAAGTAGCAGCTCTGAGAACGTAAATGAATCTAATATTTAGTTTCCGTCGTGGTTGCTGTGAGCTCTCTGTCTGTCTCCATCAGTCCGGTGTCCAGGGACGAGCAGGCCAGCGCTCAGGAGTTCTCCCCGGGCACCGAGGTGCCGGACGGATGTCCCCTGGAGCAGCTCATGGACCTGGACGCACCTGGACGGGGACAGCGAGGGGGAGCGGAGACGCCCCCGTACCCGAAACTGCAGGCCGGCAGCGGGGTCGGAGACCTCAACAAGAACCTGCTGATCCAGGCCTACAGCGCCGCCTCCGACTCCTCCCAGTTCATCCCCAGCGTCGGCCCCAGCAAACTGGACGTCCAGTAGCCAGGTGGAGACAGACGACCGCTGACTCATCGTTACATCGTAGTGATGTCACAGTAGCGTTCAGCCGTCAACAGCTTCCTGTTCTGTTCTTCTGTTCCAGGAGGTTTTAGGAGCTGGCAGGTGGAAGCAGGAACCAGGAGAAACATCTTCCCCGCCCTCATCCACGCACCTTTAGGCTTTTATCCACCTGTTTAGGAAATGCAGATGAGCAATTTTGACTTTCTGAAATGTAGAATATTTTGACAGAGCCTCACGGTGAATATTCTTGCATGCTTGTCACACTAAATAAATAAAAGGTACTAGCTAAGGATAGTAGATCCACTGGTGGAGCTGGTGGCGCCTCCTTCACGCTGGGAAACCTCAGTTAGGGGTTAAATTAAAATAATAAAATCCCATCTGCACAGTCTTGTATATAGAGCACATTTCTGAAGTTGGAAACACGACGTGACTGGACCACATCTGTTCTCGGGCTTCGTGTCGAAGACAGTCTTGCTCATCTGCATCGTCACCAGGCTTTAATCTCACGCCGCCACTTCTGGGAAGGTTGTAAATATTACCTGGAGGTGACGGGGAGGAGCTCCGTCGCGGCTGAGACGGAGGCCGTCGCGTCAACCTTCGTGTAGCGTCCGCAGTGAGGACTAGCTAGTTGAGCCGTTATCCGCCGTGGTTCTAGCCGTGTTTCTGTCCGTGTTTCTGACGCCGACCTTCATCTTAGCGAGACGCACAACCCCCCCCCCCCCCCCCCCCCCCCGTCAGACGGTACGACACACGACCCGAAGCTTCGGCTCACCGACGGACATTTAAATGTGTCGTGTTTCTTTCTGCAGGTTGGGAGTGTCGTGCACCTGTGCGTCCGTAACCACGCAAGCTGCAGTAGTTGTGTGTTTAAAATATACCTCGCCGAGTCAAAATAGCCTTTTGTTGAAACGACCACGTCACAACTTATCACCTCCGAGGCCTTAAACCTCTGCAGCAGACATCGTTCCTCCTCCATGAGCACTTCTCACTCTTTCAAGGACCTTTTTTTCCAGGAGAAAGGTCAGAAGCAATAGACAGGACACCTGTCAGGTGCACCAGACGAGGCAGGTGTGTGACAGGACACGCCCCCAAGTTGTAATTAGAGTCGTTAAGGTAATAGATCAACAGCCAGCTCCAGTCAAGTTTCCTGACAGTTTGATGTAAAAAATGTACTTTTATTTATTCAGCAGCCGCTCAGGTCACTGCTGTTGAGCTCCATGGCCACGCCCCCCCCCCGTCAGCTCCTCATCCCCCAGAAACCCGAGGGTCTCCTGGTCCCCCTGTATATGACGTAACCGTAAAGTCTTTATTCTATCATAATCCTTTATCTCTGTGACACTGCAGCTTGGTGGAATATATCATTGTAGATGTGGCGCATGGATACCTGCTGAAAAACAACAATAAACTTCATCAAACCATCTGTGTCAGTGAATCTGTGGACAATAATGGAGCACGTGCACATTCAGCTGAGCAATCACGTGCACATTCAGCTGAGCAAGATTCAAACTATTAAATGTTGAGCTATTTACAGTTATCTCATTGTGTACTGACTTCATGCCACATGGACATTAAAAATCTGCTCAAATTAAAGGGAATAATTACTTTTTATTGCCTGAACAATCTAATTTCTACTTTCTATGATTATAGAAAACTATCCTCTGTTGTAAACATGAGGTAAAACTGTATCTATGTATTTATTGTTCAGGTAAAGTAAGATGTTTATCATCCAAATATTTACTTATCTTAAAAAACGTACCTTTTTACAAGAGCATTTTGCTAATATCTCTTTTAATCCATTTATTGTTCTTAACACTTTTATTTTTATCTATTTATTCATTTTTTATATATATTTTTTTCATCTTTTTGTTGTTAGCACTTTGAGATTTTAAATATAAAGTGCAATACAAATAAAATGTATTATTATTATTATTATTATCTGAGTAATATATACATATATATATATAAATCCTCAGTTTACATAGATGAGAAATTGACATAGTTATATGAATTTTTTTTAAAGAAAAATCTTACAGAAGAAGTCTCACCTGTAAAAGAGAAGTTTGACCTCAGTGGTAATGTCAAGGTTAAATATAGGTTTATAATACAGAAATAAATAGATTTGTAACATAACCTACACGTTCACAACCACATGTTTTTATACCGGTTTAGATTGATATAATTAACCTGTAGTTTGTTCTTCGTATATATATATATTCTAATATATTTCTATTTTAGTATTCGGTTTAGTATTTATTCGGTTTTATTTAAAGTGCTGCTGTTAACACTTTAATTTCCCATCTTTTGGATAACTAAAGTCTACGTTAAAAGTTGGTGTTTTTTGAATGGGGGAAACTTTTGGATTCACAAACAAAACTTTTGGATTTACATTTCAATGAATTTTTTTTTTTAAATATGCCATGACATCTTATTTATTTACAGTTTGTATAGTTTTGCTCTAAACAGTTTTTTGATTGAAAGTTCTGTTTTCTTTGATTGCATATTACAGAAACAAAAATCCCTCCATATGAGTATTGGTAAGGACCTCGCAATACGATATGTATCATACTTAGGTCACGATATAATATTATCACGATATCAGGATATATTGCGATATTCTACCTAGTTAATATAAAAATTAAAAGTAGAGATCAAGAAATCAAGTTGCTGAATATGTTCATCAGATGATATTGATCATTCAGAGGACAAATTGAGTCAAAACTATTTGCTTCAAAACAACCTATTTATTGTTTATTATTAGTGTTTTTTTTGCACATTTAAGTATTTTCCTAAAAAAATTGATATTATATCGCGATATATTGCCAAATCAATTTTTTTTCACACCCCTAATTTTAAGTAGTTGAGACCGCATAAAATAATGAATACAATAATATTAATATGTTACATATTTACCAAAAAAATTACAAAATCTTTGCAGCAACGTTCGCTGTCTATTTTGTACTACATCCGTTTTATTTTGAAAGACCCTCCCCGGAAGTGCTGTTACAGGTTCCTTTCTGGCGGTTACCGACCAGGACAAACAGCATGTAGCAGTTCTCTCGTGGCGGACGGTTAAACCTCAAACACGCGTATTTAGCTTTTATTTCTACCCGTTAAAAGAAGGGGGTCAGTTCGCGGTTCGTGCGCGGCCATTTTGGTTTCGTGTATGCGCGTTCGTCTCCGCGTCAGACGTCGTTTGCCGCCGTTTCTCCACAGAAGAGTCATCGTCGACAGGTAGGAAGCCGCTCAACATCCGCCGTTAACTCTCTTCAGCGGGAGGCGGAGGGTCGGCGGGACGTTTGTGTCGACGGGTATCTCTGAATGTGATGTGTTGTTGGTACGAAGACGGTCGATGTTCAGGGAAGGTTAGCCTTTATGCTAATCCGTTGGTACGGCCCTTTCAAAATAAAAGACTTTAGCATGATTAGGAAGCGCTGAACGCTCACAATCTGCAGTTGTTTAGCTAAATTCACAATTGTTGCTGTTTAACGCCTCAACTGTTTAAATCCTGCTGTATATTAAATTAATAGTTGATTTTTGTTTGTCCACTTCCTGCATAATAAATGAATAAGTCAGTTTAACCGTGTAAAATCCTCTCATTGGGAAAGTACAGCAGCGATAAACATGCCTGACTTTTGATATTTCTGAAATTAATAAAACGAGCTTCACAGCTGTCCAACAGATTAATGAAACACGGGAGTAACAATGAAACATAATTTAGACAGAAAACGTGTCCCCTGTTGTTAAAACTAGTGATTTTGTACATTAATATTTTAACTAGGGCTGGGCAACGATTAAAATTTTTAATCGCGATTAATCGCATTATTTCCCTGATTAATCACGATTAATCGCATTGTATCAAATAATGAATTCAAAAGTAATGTAAAATGCACTTTTATTTAAATGTTCTGCTGCCATATGAACTAAAGTGCCATAACATTATTTGTTCAAACACTTTTAACATCAGCACTTGTCAGTAACACATATTTAGTGCAAATCTCATCAAAAAATTGTAAAATAAAACAAAGCTTCTTGCCACTGCCAGGGCATTAATGTCATCCTGTTTTTATTAAAAAAAAAAAAAAAAAAAAAGTGCACAAACAAAATCCAACAAAATGATTGTGTTGAATCCTCCGTCTGGGAGAACTTTAAAATGAAAATGTCCATGTTAAAGTTCAGTAACTTTACACAAAAATCCTAGCACCAAAAAAAGAAAAAAAATGCCAGTTTTTTTTTTATATTCTAAATTTAGACTTGGATGAAAAATACGAAATGAAAAAACAGGCCACGGAACTGAATTAGTTTTATAATGGAGGACTGGACTTTCTGTTGTCATTACACATCTGTGCCACTAGATGGAGCTGCACTGCGCGCGGGCCGGCAGCGGATAATCCGCATATCGTGAACTCGGGAAGCACTCAAGAAAACGGATGGCGGAAAAACGTTGGGATAGCGAAAGATGGATGAACAGCGGTCATGGAGCAGATCTGATGGAACATGGAGGAATGACCACAAAGTTTTGTTGCTGTCTAGAATTTTATTTTTTTCAGACAGAATTGTTAATGTTGCTACCTGAGTTGCTACTAAAACTGTAAAGTTCACAGATTTTAACCGTTTTCCTTGTCTGTTTTAGCTTTTCTGCATGTTTACCTGATAATTGTCTTCCGGTTCCGCAGCAGCCAGTAACAGACTTTTCAAAACAAAAGCATGTGAACAACATGCGTTAACGCGGGATAAAATAAATGTCGGCATTAATAAATGAATGCATTAACGCGATAATAACGCGTTAACTTGCCCAGCCCTAATTTTAACATTTCTCTTCTTTTCTTTAAGGTATACAAAAAAATGTCAAGACCCAGGTCCAGATCACCACATTACAGGTAACGTCCATTTGCACTTGTTCATCTTTTCTAGTTTTCTCTTCTTTTTTTTTTTTTAATGACATGATGCAAAAGCTGATAGCACGGCTGTTTCACCGTCATCGTTTCCTCTTTCAGGAGGTTGGACTGGGAGGAGCCTGAGTTCCATCCCCGCGACGTTCTTGAAGAACTGCACATGGATCCGCGGGACAGGAGTCATCGTCACAGAGGAGGCCCCGAGGAACGGGGGGATTTTTTCAGGGGGGACGTTTACCCAGAAGGCCGGAGAAGAACCCCTCCTTTCCCGGATGATCATCAGTTTGACCGTCGTCGTCCGGAGTTTCCCCACGGGAGGCTCTCGCCCCGTCACGACGCGATGCGCTACGAGACCCAGAGGCTATCCCCGCCGAAGGAAGCAGCGTTTGACGTGGATCGACGAAGAGGAGGGTTTAGGGAGCACTTTGAAAACCGGGGCCAGAGAGAGGCGGGGATGAGCTGGAGGAGGGAGGAACAAGGCGGAGGCCAGGGGGGGTTCAGAAGCTGGAGTCCCAGCATGAGGTACGGTGACCAAAGACCTGGAGACCGAGGAAGGAAGACCGGACAAGGTCCCAGTAGAGGTAGACAAAGGGACAACCCACATCACGAGAAGGGCACCCCCTTTCAAAGACCAAGAAGAGAAACGGATGATACAGATTTTCTTGGGTAAATCTTAACCAAAATGCTTTGCAACACTGTCAGGAAATGAAGAATGCAGAAGATATTCACCTTTTGTGTTTTCCAAAGAACAGAAACGCCTCCATGTTTGCTTTTCTAGCTTCATACTCTCTAATTCTGCACATCTTGTAGTTTCTGTCCACGTGAGCTCTTCTGAATTCTGCATGCCTTTTACTGAACATCCTCAAGTTTTTAATGCACATGGCACTTTTAAAATCAGGTTACAGTAATCGTGAGTGATAATTAGGGAGCAGTCCGGTGGTAATTTCAGGTGTAGCGTTAAAGCTAGATGTGAAGATGCAGCGGGACCATGAATCGTTGTTGAACCATGTCACCTCCTCTTATGCCATCACAGGTACGGGGATGACAAGGACTTGGCGGACGCGCCCAGAGGTGGGTTTGGAGGGGGCGCTCAGGGAAAATTTCCCCGTGGAGATTTTCGGCACGCCGGCTCACATTTCAGCGAACGCAGTCACGGCGTCGTGGACGACAGAGAAGTGCCACAGTGGCAGCGGTTCGAAGATCGCAGGCCTCACGACCCTGACGTGGATCGACACAGAAGTCCGCGTTCTCACGAGCGATTCCGGACTTCGGCGAGCAGGTTGGATGGACGGGGAGATGCTCAAGATAACGTGAGGGAGCTCGACTTTCATGAAAGAGGGAGGAGCCCAGCCTTGCAGGAAAAACCGCACGCCATGAGATATGGGGACAGACATGGTCCCATGAACCACAAGGGACGAGGCGGTGGGAGAAGGGGGTACAGCCAGAGTCCAGGTGGACGGACCCAGCACCCCAGGAATCCACCACACTTCCAGGAGCCCTCCCAGGGATACCAAGGTCTTCCTCGTGAAGAGCAGAGGCCTTTCCAGGGAGCGTTTCATGGTCCCACAGAGGACGAGTCTCAGTGGGCTGAAGAAGACGGACTCAAACAGTGGGAACACGACGTCCCTGGACATCTGGACCGGTACCAGGAGAGGGTTGACCCGAACCCCCAGATGCCCCACCAGAGGGAGCCGGACTGGAACGATCGAAAAGCCGATACCATGACCGTTGTAACGGAGGAAACCTTGACCATCAAAGTGGACATGAGTCAGCCTGTGAACCAGAACAGGTAGAGTACCTTTAACGAATTAGTCAACGGTGAGGGGTGAAAGTTCACACTTTCTTCTTCTAAACCCAAAGAAAGATGTAGCCGTTTGGAGTTTGCTCTAACTGAGAAGAGGACAAACCCTTTAACGTTAAAGGATTTGCACCAAAATAATCGTCTTCCTGCGTGGAGATTTTTGAAGCCCAGCTTCCACAAGCGCCTGACAGACGGGATGAACTGTTGCATGACACAGTCAGGATGGTTCGTGCAAGTTCCTTCAAGGTGCACGTCTTCGTCCGAAGATGAAGCCACGACCGCAGAACAGCTGGCGGCTTGAACATCTGGAAAATTAACTCTGGTCCTCGAACAATCAGCGTTCTGCAAAGCTCATGTTTTTCTCAAGAAGTCAACCACGAGATGAGATGAAACTTCTTCAAGCTGATCCCAGGAACATCGTAGAAACATCAATTGGAAGAAAGTTCTTACTTTCTGGAATTAAAACGATTCAGCTGCGTTTCATTGAGCCTGAACAAGAGACGACTCGGCGCCTGAACTAGAGACGACTCGGCGCCTGAACAAGAGACGACTCGGCGCCTGAACGAGAGACGACTCGGCGCCCGAACGAGAGACGACTCGGCGAACGAGAGACGACTCGGCGCCTGAACGAGAGACGACTCGGCGCCTGAACGAGAGACGACTCGGCGCCTGAACGAGAGACGACTCGGCGCCTGAACGAGAGACGAACGAGAGACGACTCGGCGCCTGAACGAGAGACGACTCGGCGCCTGAACGAAAGGCGACTCTGCGCCCCAACGAGAGGCGACTCTGCGCCCCAACGAGAGGCGACTCTGCGCCCCAACGAGAGGCGACTCTGCGCCCAAAAAAGGAGGCGACTCGGCGCCCCAACGAGAGGCGACTCTGCGCCCAAGCGAGAGGCGACTCGGCGCCCCAACGAGAGGCGACTCTGCGCCCCAACGAGAGGCGACTCTGGCGCCCCAACGACTCTGCGCCCAAAAAAGGAGGCGACTCTGCGCCCAAAAAAGGAGGCGACTCTGCGCCCAAAAAAGGAGGCGACTCCGCGCCCCAACGAGAGGCGACTCGGCGCCCCAACGAGAGGCGACTCGGCGCCCCAACGAGAGGCGACTCAGCGCCTTACTGCTTAGAAAGAGTTGATTTGAGGTTAAGTGCACCGACAGAAGTGAAGGAGTGGCATTTGGACTCAATTCAAGACAACGATGAAGCTGTTTCTCCAAGGTGTCTGGATCCAGGTGATGGTTGTCTCAGGGTGTAACTCCTGACCCTCACTGACTGAAGAGGACAAGCAGGAACCAGGGTGTCCTGTCTTTACTGATGAAGGCCGTTGGAAACTGAACGAGGTGCCACGTCGACAATATTCTGTCAGGATCCAGTCAAAAGTCAACTGTTGCATGAGCCATGAAACAGATTGAACCTCCGCTGGTCATCTGGGTCTTTAGCTGTCTGGAGGACGCCAGGAGACGGAGCTCTATAAAGTCCTGGCCAACATGGAGGAATGGGCAGCAGACGTGGGCCATGGCGTCCTCCCAGTCCAGGAGTTCGGATACAGGCTGAAGATCACGTTGAACGGACTGAGACCAGACTTCCTTTCTGAAAGCTACGGTGAAAGGAGTCGGTGTAAAGTTCAGAGGGGTCTTTGAACTTTGAAAACGGAGGAATTTGTGTTTTTGATTCAGCTCTTAGTCTGGAAAGTCAAGCCTGTCGTCCTGTAACTGGGCGGAGTTATGTGCGTACAGGACCGTCATGTAATAAAAATCCCTCCATGCTTGACGAGATGATCGAAGCTTGTGACGACGTCTCTCCTGGTCCACGCTGAGGGAAGCTTTGAAGAGCTGGATGAAGACGGAGCAGTTTGGTTTGATCAGAAGCATCTGAGAGAAGATCTCCAGCAGATACAGAGCTCTGAAACCGCCGTTTAGAGACGTAGCAATGAGAGGAAACGGTCTTTAAAAGCTGGAAAAGTTATGGCAGCGCTCTGAGATGAAGAAAATGACATTTCAAGACTTTTCATGGGAAGATCTGGGCTCAGCAGAGTCTGCTGTGATGGATCGATCAGCGCCGACAGACTTGTCCCGTTTCATCTTTTATCAGTTCACCTTCAGCCTCTGCTGAATCAGTGTCTGAGGAAACCCAGTTAATGGGAGGAGGACTCAGACCAGCGGCTGAGGAACCTCGTCGTTGTCCAGGATGGAGGGATTGATGGAGAACACCGTTTTAACAGAAGAACTGGACCAGTCTTTAAAAAGGAGGTTATGAAGACAAACATACCAACGTTTGTGCTTCCCAACATCAGAAGTCCTGAGTGACTCTTGAACCCGTCGACGCCATCATCACAGGTGACGCCTGAGGAGGACCGAGCTTCACGAGGACTGTTGAAGGACAAAGAGAAGCTTTTCTTTAAGAAAACAAAGACAAAAATAAGCTGGATTCACCCCATAAATCAAATAGTTGCTGTTGGAGACGTCGATGTGATGAAGAGCTTCAGCTTCAGAGCTTCATCTCTGGAGGGGAGTGACGTTGAGACGTCTCATATTCAGAGAAGAGACAGTGAAGAAGAAGAAATGGGCTTCATAAACACCGCAGGAAGGAACTCCTGGTCCATCATCAACTTCCATCAACAGTTCTGACGTCTTTTATCTGTGGAAATCACACTACGATGAAGAACGTGCCGAAGCTGGAAATGAAACGACGGACCACGCCACCGGTGCAGTCGAAACCTCTCAGTTCACAAACACGATTGGAGACGTTTTAACCTGCAGGTAACGGCAACCTGCTGAGATTCTGAGGGCCCAAACGGTCCAAAACTGAAGATCTGATGGATGGAACAAGAAGTGTGAACTTTCACCCACAATGCAACTCACCTGTTGGTTTATCAGGGGCTCGTCTGAGCCGTAGCTGTCCCCGACAGTCCTCAAACACCTCACAGGTCATCACTTATCAGTATGAGTACTTTCAAGCACCCCCCCCCCCCGATTTATTGTAGGTTGTTTAGTTATCGTACAG
The DNA here is from genome assembly GCA_018398805.1 of Hirundichthys speculiger. Lineage (NCBI taxonomy): Eukaryota > Metazoa > Chordata > Actinopteri > Beloniformes > Exocoetidae > Hirundichthys > Hirundichthys speculiger. The sequence goes on from JAGFBZ010000869.1 coordinate 508,121, forward strand.
AGACATTTGTGGAACTGTTTGAAGGTAAGTTTGCTGGGTAAGGTAAACATCCTCTTATTCATTCTTCTTTTAAGTCCTTACGTACAGACAGTTGACCGTCTCTAGTCTCAGTTAATAGTTTATCTGATGATGACATTTCTAGTCCAGGTCTGAAACTAGAAGGAAGCATGTCTGAACTAGTAAGAACTCAGTCCTGCAGCAGCTTTATTTTATTTTACTTTATTTCTCCAGTAATGGTTGCCATGCTGCATTCAGAGGAAACTGGGAGTGCTCAAGTCTGTGAAAAGAAGTCATAAAAAGTGATTAAAAAACCCTCAAAACATTCCTGTTGACTTCCTGTTAAGTAGGGTTATGGAAAAAATTTGATTTGGCGATATATCGCAATTTTCGCCTGCCCGATATAATATTGATTCTTCAGCTCCTAATATTGATTTTTTTTTTTTTTTTTTAAGGAAAATTCATTCATTCACTTAAATGTGCAAAAACACTAATAATAAACAATAAATAGGTTGTTTTGAAGCAAATAGTTTTCATCTGATGAACATATTCAGCAACGTGAGTTTTCATCTCTACTTTTAATTTTGATATTAACTGGGTAGAATATTGCAATATATCGCGATTTTCGGCCGCCCAATATAATATCGATTTTTCAGCTCCTAATATCAATTTTTTTCTTCTCACAGCGGTTACAAACCTGTCAGTATGTTGTAATGGTTACTTAAATGTGCAAAAACACTAATAATATTGATTTTTATATCGATCCTAATATCAATTTTTTCGATTTTTTGCAAAAACACTAATAATTAACAATAAATAGCAAAACGTTTTGACTCAATTTGTCCTCTGAATAATCAATATCATCTGATGAACATATACAGCAACTTGATTTTTCATCTCTACTTTTAATTTTGATATTAACTGTTTAGAACATCGCAATATATCGCGATTTGTTGTATCGTGACCCAAGTATCACGATACATATCGTATTGCGAGGTCCTTGCCGATACTCACCCCTACTGTTGATAATGATGTGGTTCTGAGTTTGGGGTTCCCACCTCCAGAGTACCCTGAATGCAGCATCACTCAGCAGTGACAGGTGCTCCCAGGTGCCTTCATCATCCTGAGCTTGACTCCACGTGCTCCTCATCAACCTTCCTCCTCTTCCTCCTCCCTGCAGCCCGCTGTGCTACTCCTCAGACAGGCAGCTGTCTCTGGACCTGGTCAACGTGGGGCGCCAGCGCCTGGACTTCCTGCCGATGCTGAAGCACTCTGGGACGTACCGGGAGACCGACCTGCACACGGGGACCTTTGCCCAGGAGATCATTACGCTGGTGCACCTGGTTAAAGGTCGGTACGACTCGTCGGCCTCGTTTCTGTGAGTCCGAGCAAGCTTGCTAACAGGAAATTATGGCGTCAATCCAATATCATGATGAATAGTCCCGATAACATTTATATTTTTGTCAACACAGCAGTGCCTCGCTCCCTCTGAGCCTTGAATGACCGGCAGTGAATGTTATGTTCAAGTGACGTCGGCATAATCAGAAAAACGATTTCTCAATCAGGAAAATCAAGAATACCCCCTCATGCCAGAAAACAACTCGTTAACTCGGTCATAATTTTAGTAGTTGCTGACTTGAATTGATATTCGCAGTATTTTCCCTCATGTTACACATAAAAAAAGAAAAAAAATAGAAAAGGCTGAAAGAACGACTAGCAAACGAGGGAACGTGGGAATTTACATTACACCTTGAATGCAGCCTGCAGCACAGCGTACTGATCACAACAAACATGGCGGCGTGGAACTTGGTTAAAGTTTCAGAAGAAGATAGTTTGGTGGTTATTTGTGACGAATCCTCCGAGTGAATTCTACGAGGAGGGAAGCACAAGCTTTAATACGTAAAACCTGATCAGCCACCTACAACATAACAATCACTTCCATGGAGTTTTGAAATCGCGCTAACGTGAGCTAACGGAAGCTAATGCTAACGTGCCCAAGCCAGCAGCAGTCTCCCCTCTCCCTCATCTAAAGCTTCCATGAGATTAAAAAATAAAAAATAAAAACTACTGAACCTCATTTACTTTAATTAAAGGTATTAATTTAAATGGAACCACAAACCAAAATCCTTTAAATGTTAATCTTTTTCAGTTTGTAATTCTGATGCATGTATTTCCATCAGTTCAAGGAGCCTTTATTTTTATATCAGTCAGTAATGAACCTTATTTAAGTTGATGTGAGATATCAAATAGGTTTGTTTGATAGCTTTATGAAAATGTTTGAGAGGCTTGACAATAGTTTTATATTGGAAAAAATAAATATCTGTTCATTTAAAAAGTCAAACTGCTTTTGATTTTGATCATAGTATTGATCTTAGGTATATGTGTGTGTTATCGGTATCAGTCTTAAGGAGCTGAAAGTTATCGGGTATCGGTTTTAAAAAACAGTTATGGTGCATCCCTAGTCGGAGTCTTCCTCAGGTGTTCGTGCGTCTGCACGTACGTTGGTCTCGGCGAGGACCGTGTGATGTCATCAGCGTAGGAGGAAGGACGCCGTTAGAAAACTGCGTCTCCTGTCTGCTCTTCCAGATCGGTATTTCAGAGGCAACGGCGTCACCCTGAACAAGCGTTTCTCAGCTCCACAGACGGGAAGCTCCGCTGGAGGAGAGACGGAGGAGCTGACGCTGAACCAGAGGTTCACCTCTAACAGGTGAGCTGCAGTCAGGGTGGTGCGTTCACTGCTGCTGGGAAACAGGAGCGTGGTGAACACTCCTCTAAGCTTCTTCTGTCTCTGACCCACAGAGGCTTCAGTCTGGAAACAGACCTGCTGCTGGATGAAGACGAGCCCGTCTTCTCCAGACTGGGACTCATTCAGGTGATCAGATATTGATCAGGTATTGATCAGCCCTGGCCGTGATCGGGTCGTTGACCGTGCTGACTTTGTGGAGACAGGGTTTGACCAAGCAGCCGGAGCGCGGACCTGGAGACCTGAGACACGACCTGGAGAGGAGGCGCCAGGAGAGACTGGAGGGGGTCAAGGTCACCATACCAGGGACGGGCGTGTCCCAGCAGCCCCTGAGGCCGGACAGGTGAGGACGAGCCGACACTCCTGTCCTTCTGTTTCCTCTTAACCCTTTAAGCGCCAAAGTCGCAATATTGCGACAAGCAACATTGCTGAATAAAACAGGCTGTATCTATAAATGTGGTGCCGAATCGTGTCACTACTTTTCACCAGGAGATAGGAGACATGTGTGCCTGTAATCTCAGTAGATTTTTTTGGGGGTGGTACCATTCAAAGTTTCAGAGAAAAAAGGGTTTGCAAAGCACCCTCCGTCGCAGAGACGGGGCGGCGCAGTAGTGGCGGTAGTGCTGAGCGGAGCGAGAGCAGAACAGAGCGAAAGACTGTTTTTTTCATTTACTTACGATGCCGAGAGGTCGGTTTACCATCGACGAAGTACTTCCTCAGTTACTGGCTGACTCCGATTCCGAGGAGGAAAACGTAGAGTTTGTTCAGTGACGATGAAACTGACATGTGTAGTGACGGCGGGTCCGCGCGTCAAAGTCAACAACCATCACACAGTACAACAGGTGCTTCACCTCGTATGGCTTGCTAAAACCAAGCAGAGGACGTGGTCGGGATGTCAGAGGGTCTTATAACACCGCAAATATCGGTGAATGTAGCGGGGATGAAAACAGCCGCGGTTGTGGAAGTCGCGGGAGAAAACACACCGCAAATGGCGGTGGTGGTGGTGATGGCGTTCACCACCGCTCCACAAATCACGGCGGCAATGATAATAATGATGATGGCTGGGAATTCTTGAGAGGAGAGGAAGAATATCTAAAGTGGTTCCCAAATTTTGATGAGCCTGTTGGTTATTGTGGAGACGATCTGACAAATTTTGAGCCACTTGATTTCATCTCTCTTTTTCTGAATGATGAACTCTGGAGCCTCACCACCCGTGAAACATCCGTCAGTGTGGAGTAGGTCTTTGTGCTGTGCCTTGCAATGAAAGATACCACACACTGAAAAACTACAAGCAGTGCCATCTTGATCATTGAAGGTCTTTGAAAATAATACAATTCCATATGGCCCCCAAACAGTGCCTAAAGATTATACAAATTGGATCAGTGAATTTATTTCTATCAAAAATTTTGTTTCATACTGAATATATTTTACATTGACTGTTGAAAGTATTCCCTTATCTCAAACCGCTCAAATTATAGCCTTTTGAAATCTAAGAAAATTGACATTTTCCAATATGGCCGCCACCTGTTGATGTCACAATATGCAAATTAGTTGACAATTTACTTACAGCCCAAATTTTGCTTCAACAATATTCCTCAATTATAGTATGCCTTTATCTCAAACCACTTTCAAATTGCAGCCTTTTGAAATCTTGAAAACAAAAATGGATGTTTTCTATGCCTGCCACCTGGTGATGTCACAATAATCAAATTAGATGACAAGTCTACTTCCATTCCAAATTTTGGTTCATACTGAAGATATTTCTCATTTACAGTATGCCTTTATCTCAAACCACTTTAAAGTTATAGCCTTTTGAAACCTTGATATCAAAATTGAACATTTCCCAATATGGCAGCCACCTTGTGACGTCATAATATGCAAATTATTTGAATAATTTCACTCCTATCACAAACTTTGAGTCATACTGAACAATTTTCTCATTGACAGTATACCTCTATCTCAAACTGCTTTCAAGTTATAGCCTTTTGAAATCTTGATATCAAAATTGAATATTTTCTTGAAAAAACTCCGGCGCCTAAAGGGTTAACTTTGACTCGTCTCACGGAAACGTTTTTAAATGTGACAGCGAGCCAGAGGCGATGCCTCAGATGGACCACGAGGACTTCCCCAGCTGGTCAGGAGAGCAGAGCAGGAGGTGGGACGGCGGCAAGGTGAGTGTCCATCAGAGGTCTTTAAGGCTCGTGTCCCGTTGGTGAGGAGGACGTGACTGTCTGATTCGTCCCGTAGGCTCCGAGGAGAGGACCTTCAACCAGACCCAACTTTGGTCCTCAGCGCAGGAACAACCGCTTTGGTAACCGGCGGCAGCACGTGCACAGCGCTCCTGCAGGTAACAAAGAGCCGTGTTCGGTGTCATGACACGTTAGTGTTGTTCCGTGATGTCATCAGTGTCAGTAACCAATGGGAGCCTCGTACAGAACGCTGCAGGTGTTTCCTTTTAACGTACAGGTTTATCCGTTAATGTTTCCCTTTAACGTCTGTGATAGTAAAGACAGTTTACATGGTTGTTATACGTTAAATGTCTTATAACGAGGGCTGGGCAACAATTAAAATTTTAAATCGCGATTAATCGCATGATTTCCCAGATTAATCACGATAATCGCATTGTATTCTATTGAATTCAAAAGTAGTGGAAAAGTGGAAAAACACTTTTAACATCAGCACTTGTCAGTAACACATATTTAGTGTAAATATCTTAAAAAATGTAAAATAAAATAAATTTTATTACCACTGCCAAGGCATTAATGTAAAAAAAAAGTCTACAAACAAAATCCTGAGTCACAATCAGAACATTAAAACAGGTAATTTCTGAGGTAACAGCAGAAACTTTTAACGGGGAGTTCAACTTGTCAGTTGTTACAAATAACCTTGTTTCTGTTGAATCCTCCGTCTGGGAGAACTTTAAAATGAAAATGTCCACATTAAAGTTTAGTAACTTTACCAATCCGTAATTATCTGTGTATCATTTGTTTTGTTTTTTCATTTTGAATTGTCAATCAAAAATTAAAAAAAATTAAAAAGTGACTTTATATTTTATTTATTTTTTTCTCAGTTTTTTAATCTAACACAAAAAATGCAATTTTTTTTAATATTTTAATTTTAGCAAACAGGCCACGGGACTCAATTTGTTTTTAATATTTTATTGTCTGGTTATGTGACCCAGAAATGGCTTTGTTTTATAATCAAGGAACAGACTTTCTGTTGTCATTACACATCTGAGCCACTAGATGGAGCCGCACATCAGTAACCAGCTAGACCAGTCATTCCCAAACTTCAGAACACCAAGGCCCAATTAGAAATGTGAAAAATCTCTGCGGCCCATTAAACCTTTAAACACTACTTTGATCAACATAAAAGACTAAAAGCTACATTACAATATTAATATAAGGGGTCAACAAATAAGGTGACACTTGTCCCGTTCAGTTAAGATTACAGTAGAATAACACTCAATTGGTTTGTTTTATTATTTCTAAATCATTTTTAATTCATATAATAAATATTTTACAGTAATTAAAAAAAAAAAAAAAAAATTTTTTTAAAATTGAGGATTTAAAAAATTTTATTTTAAATGACGTCTCGCGGCCCACCTGCAGTACCTCGACGGCCCACCAGGGGGCCGCGGCCCACACTTTGGGAATCACTGAGCTAGATTCATCGGTTCATCTTCATCTTCTCTCCTGTCTCATCCTCCCATCAGCTCTGATGTCATCTGTCTGTCGTCTCCAGGTCCTAGCTGGTGATTGGATGATGATGGCGCCTGACTGGTCTGAGGTCAGAGGTCACGTCTGCTGATGTTCCTGTGACTCTCAGACGGATCACCTTCAAGCTTCTTTTCTTTCCTGTATTTAGTTTCTCATCTGGATTTACGTCTTGACCTTTTTATTTTTTCTACTTTAGTCGCTCCTCCCTGTAGACGTTTGATTTAACTGGAGGTTTTAAAATCAATCAGATGGTTTAGCGGCTGGATGAGGAGAGAAAACGTTCATCATTTCCTGCTGTAGACGTGTTAACTCACCAGCTTCAGAGAAAAACTCATGTTTATAATAAACATAGTTTTAAAACTTTGATTCCTTCATTTCCTTTTTTTTCCCTCTTCAACCTGAACACTAAACTGTCACTCAACGCTCCTCCTCACTGCTGCACATCAGAGATGAGGTTTTCAACGTGCATTTGTTCACTTTTCCGTCACATTAAATTAAATCTGCAGCTCTGAGAGTTTATCAGCCGTCTGTCGCATCACAAACGTCCAGCCGAATCTGAAAGCACTGACAGGTACAGACCGTGGCTCCAAATCATTTATTTTCAATGTCGTATAAACACAATAAAAAAATATATACATGTATGTATGGGTGGTAGGTTTCTAGAACTTTCATGAACAGTTAGTGCTGGGCGGTATACCGGTTCATACCATTTATTTTTATTATATGAATATTTCATATACCGTAATACCGGTGAGTATCTACTGTAGCGTACACAGCGGTGGGAACGCCGCGCGGCGGAACGTAAGTGCCGCAGAACATTGTTTGACAGGGGACTGTTTTGCAGTTGCACCGATGGCACACAGGCTACTGGTTATTGGCATAGACATATATAGAGATAGACGCCGCATTGGCTGTTTGGAACGAGAAATGCGGCCGCCATCTTGGACCGGTCATTCTCTGGGATTATAACCGTAGTAGTAGCTTCAATTGATTAAAATACCTTTACCGTCACTATCTGTTTCTGCTTCTCTATCATACTTATAATGTGTGATTTGCAAAATTCCTATCATCGCCTACAGCTCATACAGTTACGGTTGCGCTTTTGTCCAAAATGACATCTATGCAAAACAACATAATAGCCTACTTAAATGTAACAGGGGACAGATTGAGATGTTGGTCAGATTATAGCTAATAAGGAGAATAGCAAAAATGAACGTCAATTCAGTCAATAGCATAATGAAATAAACAATAAAAAAATAGGGAAAACAGCAATAATAAACTGTCAATTCAAGCAAAATATAACAGCATGATAAGACTAGCCTACATTAAGGAGAATAGCAGTAGGCTAATGAACAGCAATGTCAAATTAATAAAAATCCTAATGAAAATGGAATAAAACTATACAAACCATAAGGCATTAAAAGTGCTAAATGAACTAAGTCCATGTTGTAGCCTAAGTCTTTAGACCCTCTTAAAAGACCCTACTTAAAAGGCTACTAGCCTATAACAGGAACGGAGATATTCATCATATTACTAAGCTCACTATCAATATTAAAATACGCCAAACCATGTGTCATGTATCAAAGCTACATTTATGACCTTTGCAGCAAAAGAAAAAAAACGCGTGAAAATCAGTTCGTTTCGTGAGGTATGATTAAATACATTGACGGCACACCTGCCAAACAAATAACACTGAGCGGAGCGGGTGACCGGTCCAAGATGGCGGCCTCAAATCTCGTCAGCGCCAGTAGGGAGTAGCGTTCGATGCGGCGTCTATCTCTATAAATGTCTATGGGTTAAACAGTGAAAGTCCCGAAGTGGAAGCTCCAGAACGGCAACATGAGACTGAGGAACTTCTTCCTGAACCAGGAGCCGTGGATTTAAAAAAGACGACGTCCAACAAACTACAATAATCTGCAAATGTTGCCGAGCTAAAGTTGTAGCCGCGGGAGGCTACACCAGGCTGGCTACAACTTTAGAACGTTGTTTACATTGTGTAGTTAATGTTGAATTTTTTTTTCTTTTTACAAAATATGTTTTTTCAAGTTGTTTGCAAAATTTGAAAAATAAAAGGGTTCTGTATTTTAACGAGTGCCACCTCTTTGTAAATAGTATCATTTTGTGAGGCCATGCAAACCTGTATTAATTCTAGTGTAGATATGAATGTTTTTCTACAATATTCACTCCTCCTGACAGTAAAATAGGTCATTCTAAGCCAGTTTACTGCAGCAATTCCTCTATAAATGATTAGAAAATGTGGTTAACACCAGTTGTGCCTTAAAAAAAAGAAAATACCGTGATATAAATTTTTGGTCATACCGCCCAGCACTACTCTACGCAGCAGCGTCGGTACTGAGGTAGAAGTTGGCCCAGAGTTCACATCCTCCTCTGCAGCTGTTCTGGTTCTGGTTCTGGTTCTGGTTCTGGTTCCTCCGCTGTGAGCAGAGCTGCAGCCCAGAAGGATGGAAACAAGGCACAGAGAAGAAGAAGAAGCTGCATCCTTCTGTCTGAGGTCTGCAGACGTTTCAGAGCACCAAAGCCGACGGTAACAGTTTTGGTTTTGGAGCGTAAATGACGACAGCGTGTCTCTGAGAAATGTTCATCTTGTGTAACTGGTATATAAATAAATCTGTTAAGTTCAAATAAATGCTGTTAACATAAATAACGTTAGATGGTAGATCCTTGGATCCTCTCTGCTGTCGGAGCTTTTCGGTTCTCCGTTCCTGCAGCGTGACAGAAATCCCATCAGCCCTCTGGTCTGTGCTCTGATGACCAGGAAATGGCGGCTCTCCTTCAACGGCGCCGTCTCTGGTTTCAGGCGGGAGTCTGCTCGGAGGGTCGGGGGTCAGAGCTGCAGGGCAGCGGCCGGAACGCCACCTCCATGTTCTCCTCCATGATGATGTCGAACCGGCACAGCAGAGGCCTGTCGGAGAGGAGGACGGACCGTTAACAGGCGTAAAACCCAACGCCTGAGGGCTAGGACAGCAGCTGACCTCTCGGGATGATCCAGCGGCGTGAAGCGAACCCTCAGCAGTCTGATCTTGTAACGAGGGCCGATGATGTTCCCGGTGCTGATCCGTATGGAGATCTTCTGGATGGGCCGCAGGTCCTCGTCGAACTGGGCCAGCAGGCGCGTGGAGGTGTACTGCTCGAACCTGAGGAGCTTCCTGGAGGACGGAGAGGACGTTAGAAGCTACCGTCTGAGAGAGGGAGACGCTGGTCTGGGTCGGCGAACGTGACTCACGGGTCCACACGGGTCTCCGTCACGTTCCTGCCGCTGTGCAGCTTGATGTTGACGACCCCCCAGCGAAGGTACTGGTTCCAGGTCACCATGTCCACCCTGTAGCTCAGCTCTGACACGCAGAAGGACGTTAGTCACACTCAGGTTACAGGTGGGGGGGGGGGCGGGGGGTGGGGGGGGGGGGGGTGATACTCACTCCTGTAGGGCAGCGTGGCGCTGGTGCTGAAGAAGACCTGGGTCTGTCCGAGCCGCACCAGAGCTTCTCTCCAGGGGCTGAGATCATAACCTGCAGGTGAGGAAGCTCAGCTGAGTCACATGTTTAAATAGTCCATACGCTTTAAAATGGTTTAAATTTTTAAAAAATAACTTCCTTCTTCATCACAGATGATATTAAACACCAATAAATGACATCATCGCCGACATGAATGAGCTTTAAAGAAGATCAGGTGGTAAATCTGAATGACTTGACGTTTGCAGCCCTCTGAGGAGGCGGGGTCACCTCACTGAGACACGCCCCCTGGCTCTGATTGGTTGTTTCCAGTCAGAGTAGGCGGGTTCTCTGGAGGAACTTAAATTACTGAACTGTGGAGATTTCAGACATCTTTACATAAAAGAAGGACCAAAGTGAAACTATAAAAATAATGATCCAGCTGTGGTCTGGTCCGGTCCGGTCCGGTCCCTAACCCTCACAGGTCCGGTCCCTAATCCTAACCCCTCACAGGTCCGGTCCCTAATCCTAACCCCTCACAGGTCTGGTCCGGTCCCTAACCCTTCACAGGTCCGGTCCGGTCCGGTCCCTAACCCTAACCCCTCACAGGTCTGGTCCGGTCCCTAACCCTTCACAGGTCCGGTCCGGTCCCTAACCCTAACCCCTCACAGGTCCGGTCCGGTCCCTAACCCTAACCCTACACAGGTCCGGTCCGGTCCCTAACCCTAACCCCTCACAGGTCCGGTCCGGTCCCTAACCCTAACCCTCACAGGTCCGGTCCGGTCCCTAACCCTAACCCTTCACAGGTCCGGTCCGGTCCTTAACCCTAACCCCTCACAGGTCCGGTCCGGTCCCTAACCCTAACCCCTCACAGGTCCGGTCCGGTCCCTAACCCTAACCCTTCACAGGTCTGGTCCGGTCCCTAACCCTAACCCCTCACAGGTCCGGTCCTCCAACCCTAACCCCTCACAGGTCCGGTCCGGTCCCTAACCCTAACCCCTCACAGGTCCGGTCCGGTCCCTAACCCTTCACAGGTCCGGTCCGGTCCCTAACCCTAACCCCTCACAGGTCCGGTCCGGTCCCTAACCCTAAACCCTTCACAGGTCGGTCGGTCCCGGTCCCTAACCCTCAAGGTCCGGTCCCTAACCCTTCACAGGTCCGGTCCGGTCCCTAACCCTAACCCCTCACAGGTCCGGTCCGGTCCCTAACCCTAACAGGTCCGGTCCGGTCCCTAACCCTTCACAGGTCCGGTCCGGTCCCTAACCCTAACCCTCACAGGTCCGGTCCGGTCCCTAACCCTAACCCTTCACAGGTCCGGTCCGGTCCGGTCCCTAACCCTTCACAGGTCCGGTCGGTCCGGTCCGGTCCGGGTCCGGTCCGGTTAACCCTAACCCGCCACAGTGTCCGGTCCGGTCCCTAACCCTAACCCCTACCCTTCACAGGTCCGTTCCGGTCCTTAACCCTACCCCTCACAGGTCCGGTCCGGTCCCTAACCCTAACCCCCTACAGGTCCGGTCCGGTCCCTAACCCTTCACAGGTCCGGTCCGGTCCTACCCTAACCCCTCACAAGGTCCGTCCGTCCGGTCCCTAACCCTTCACAGGTCCGGTCCGGTCCTTAAACCCTAAACCCCTCACAGGTCCGGTCGGTCCGGGGCCCTAACCCTAACCCTTCACCGGTCGGTCCTTCCCTAACCCCTCCAGGTCCGGTCCGGTCCCTAAACCCTAACCCTTCACAGGTCCGGTCCGGTCCGGTAACCCTAACCCCTCACAGGTCCGGTCCGGTCCCTACCCTAACCCCTCACAGGTCCGGTCCGGTCCGTCCGGTCCGGTCCCTAACCCTCACAAGGTCCGGTCCGGTCCGGTCCGGTCCCTAACCCTCACAGGTCCGGTCCGGTCCGGTCCGGTCCGGTCCGGTCCGGTCCAGTCCCTAACCCTTCACAGGTCCGGTCCGGTCCCGTCCCTAACCCCTCACAGGTCCGGTCCGGTCCCTAACCCTAACCCTCACAGTCCGGTCCGTCCCTAACCCTAACAGGTCCGGTCCAGTCCCTAACCCCTCACAGGTCCGGTCCGGTCCCTAACCCTAACCCTAACCCTCACAGGTCCGGTCCGGTCCCACCCTAACCTGGTCCGGTCCCCAACCCTAACCCTTCACAGGTCCGGTCCGGTCCGGTCCCTAACCCCAACCCCTCACAGGTCCGGTCCGGTCCCTAACCCTAACCCCTCACATGTCCGGTCCTGTCCCTAACCCCTCACAGATCCGGTCCGGTCCGGTCCCTAACCCCTCACAGTCCGGTCCAGTCCCTAACCCTTCACAGGTCCGGTCCGGTCCCTAACCCTAACCCTTCACAGGTCCGGTCCTTTACCCTAACCCTTCAGAGGTCCGGTCCGGTCCCTAACCCTAACCCTTCACAGGTCCGGTCCTTAACCCTAACCCTTCACAGGTCCGGTCCGGTCCGGTCCCTAACCCCTCACAGGTCCGGTCCGGTCCCTAACCCTAACCCTTCACAGGTCCGGTCCGGTCCGGTCCCTAACCCCTCACAGGTCCGGTCCGGTCCCTAACCCTAACCCTTCACAGGTCCGGTCCGGTCCGGTCCCTAACCCCTCACAGGTCCGGTCCAGAGGTCCACCTACCCAGAACGGGACAGGAGGCCGGTTTGAAGGCCTCGCACTGCAGACAGCGCCCCTCCAGGAAGTGGCCGTAGGAGGAGCAGGGGAACCCGGTGAGGCGGCAGGTCCGGTTCAGGGCGCACAGGTACAGGAAGACGGAGCGCTGGTGGTCACACACGAAGTACGATTTACCTGCCGGGGCGGAGAAGAAAAGGTGAGACCCCCGTGAGCTCGGATGCGTTGGTCACCCGTGGGTGGAGCTGCCCTCACCTGCAAATATGGTTTTTGGACATCCTGGCTGGTCGGCGCCGCCGTTGGCGTAGAAGTCGACGTGTCCGTGAGCTCCTCTGAGTCCGAACGCTGCGGAGAAACAAGCGCCGCTTTAATCTGAAGAGCTGCAGTCCAAACATCACGTCCAGAACTTCTGAGCTGCATCTGGACCTTCTGAGCTACATCAGAACTTCTGAGCTACATCCAAACCTTCTGAGCTACATCCGGACCTTCTGAGGTACATCCGGACCTTCTGAGCTACATCCGGACCTTCTGAGGTACATCCGGACCTTCTGAGCTACATCCGGACCTTCTGAGCTACATCAGACCTTCAGAGCTACATCAGACCTTCTGAGCTACATCAGACCTTCTGAGATACATCAGACCTTCTGAGATACATCAGACCTTCTGAGCTACATCCGGACCTTCTGAGGTACATCCGGACCTTCTGAGCTACATCCAGACCTTCTGAGCTACATCCGGACCTTCTGAGGTACATCCGGACCTTCTGAGCTACATCCAGACCTTCTGTGCTACATCCAGACCTTCTGAGCTACATCCGGACCTTCTGAGGTACATCCGGACCTTCTGAGCTACATCCGGACCTTCTGAGCTACATCCAGACCTTCTGAACTGCATCTGGACCTTCTGAGCTCTCCAGCTCATTTAAGCTGGACCCAACTGAGATGAGGTGCAGAAACATCTATGATGAGATTCTTCTTCCCTTCATGAACGTAGCAGACTCTTTGATCCGGCAGCACTTAATGAGGAACGGCCGTCCTGCGTCAGAGAGAAACCTGCTGCAGGTATTAACGGTTTAAACCCGTTTAAATCTATTTAAGGAGTCGTGGACACCTCGTCCTCCAGACTGAAGACCAGAGGAACCGTTCACCAGCTCCTGACAGGGTGTTTGGACCTGAACGACCTGATGGATCCAGAAAAACAGCAACGCACGTGTCCACCTGGGCGATGTTAGAAAGGTAAGGAGGCAGGTGAGCGGCGTGACCGTGACATCACAGGTACGTGTCCACCTGACACCTGACAGCGTCTCTCTGTTATATCTGGCTTCCTTTCTTGCGTAATTTGGTTCTGGGTTACTTTTCTGGACCGGGCTGCGCTCAGCGACGACGGTTAAGCACGGCGCCGCCTGAGGGCTTAAGGGTGACGTCACCGCGGCGGTTTCTGTCAGCTGGCTTTAAATAATGAGATGAAGCAGAACCAGAACCAGAACCAGAACCAGCCTGGAGGCTGAAGGCAGAGCTGTTTGTAGTTTTACTGATCCAAGACTGGACCCGAGGTTCTGGACGGTCCATCTACAGGCCTTCACGGACCTCCAACTCATCACCGGTTCATCTGCCGACTCTTCCTGGATGCTGCTGTTGCTTCATGAAGCCAAACATACCGAAAAAAATAAAATAAAAAATGAGAAATATTCTCACAGTCCATGTCGGTGTGAAGCACGTCCACGAACGTGGCGTCTGAGGGGTCCAGCCGGTCCTGCGGTGTGGCGCTGGTGAACATGGGCCCGGCTGGGTCCAGACCTGCAGGATGTGAAGGGAGGAAGGCTTTCTATATTATACTATTATTATTATTATTAGGATTATTATTATTATTATTATTATTATTATTGCATCATTATTATCAGCAGGAGCAGGAGGATTGGAGGATTAGGAGGAGGAGGAGGAGGAGGAGCAGGAGGAGTTAGGAGGAGGAGGAGGAGGATTATTAGGAGGAGGAGGAGGAGGAGGAGGAGGATCATCATAGGAGCAGGAGGATATCAGATTAGGAGGAGGATGGAGGATAGGAAGAGCAGGAGGAGGAGGAGGAGGAGGATTAGGAGGAGGAGCAGGATGAGGAGGAGGAGGAGGAGGATTAGGAGGAGGAGGATGAGGAGGATTATTATTATTATTAGGAGGAGCAGGAGGAGGATTATTAGTAGAGAGGATTATTAATATTATTATTAGGATTATTATTATGATTATTATTATTATTATTATTATTATTATTATTATTAATTATTATTATTATTATTATTATTATTATTATTATTATTATTATTATTATTATTATCATTATATTATTATTATTATTATTATTATTATTATTATTATTATTATTATTATTATTATTATTATTAGAATTATGATGAGTAATATTCATTTTTTTTTTATATTCGTCACTAAACTGGACCCTCAGACCCGGAACCTTTTACCTGTGATGCGGCCAATCTTGCCCTTCAGGTTCGCTCCTACGAACCCGGCCAGGTGAGCTCCCAGACTGACGCCGATGAGGTGAACGGAGCTCAGAGGAGCTCCTTCCTCCTGCAGAGCCAGAACATTCTCAGGTTACTAGGGGTGTGAAAAAAAAAAAAAAATCGATTTTCGGCGATATATCGCGATTTTCGGCCGGCCGCCCGCCCGATATAATATCGAGTTTTCAGCTCCTAATATCGATTTTTTTTACGGTGGTTACAATGCTGTCAGTTATGGAGCCCCGTTTGGGTCATAATTCAATGAATTATGAGTCTATGAGTCTATTATTATGAAATATTTCCCATTATTATGAAATATATGTGTATCATTTTGAAATATATCCTCAACTTGGAAGACCAAAGAACTAGGGCTGTAGCGATACGCTAATCTCACGATACGATACACGATATTCGGCTCACGATACGATATATATCGATATTCATCTTACAATACATTTACATCATTTTCCGAAAGATTTTAAAGGGACAAAGTGATTTTGGTGACATCTTGTGAGTGTTCCAATGACTTTGTTTGAATTAATTGAACTGAAAGCATCAATTACACATTATATGGCTGACAGGTATGGAGCCCCGTTTGGGTCATAATTCAATGAATAAATGAGTCTATTATTGTGAAACACATGCATTTATTATTATGAAATACGTATCTATTATTATGTAATATTTCCCATTATTATGAAAAAATGTAATTATTATGAAATATATTTGTATTATTATTTAATCTTAGTTTAATGCATAATAGTTTATTTGAGAATGGCCTCTTTATCTGAGAATGAGTTTTTACATAATGGCTTCGTTTTTCATAAGAATGAACTTTTACATAATAATGACATTTTGCCAGTGGGCGGGGCCAGTGGTTGACCTGCACGCTCATTGGCTGATCCTTCTTCATTCTACGCTCTGACATCGACTAGTTGGTGGGGGACTAGCATCGAGCCTGTTGGCTACCTCTCTGAGTAAGTCAGAAAACGATCTTTCTCCTGTCGCCATGCCGTCAAAATCAAGTTTTCCCTACATTTCGCGCTACGTTTCTTAGTCGACGTCAACTTTTAACCGTAAACTGAGGTGCATTCTGCCACCTACTGGCCTGGAGTATATACATTGCACCTCTCGCCCACTATCGATATTCACTGTTCTGTTGCTTATGCCTGAATGAAAGAGCTGCCAATCAAATAAATGGCTCCGCCCTCTCTGCTGTGATTGACACACAAATCATTCTTATGAAAAACGAATCCATTATTATGTAAAAGCTCATTCTTATGAAAATGAAAACATTATCATGATAATGGGAAATATTTCATAATAATAAACGCCTGTATTTCATAATAATAGACTCATTTATTCTTTGAATATAGTCAGTATGTTGTAATGGTTACTTAAATGTGCAAAAACACTAATAATAAACAATAAATAGGTTGTTTTGAAGCAAATAGTTTTGACTCAATTTGTCCTCTGAATGATCAATATCATCTGATGAACAAATACAGCAACTTGATTTTTCATCTCTACTTTAAATTTTGATATTAACTGGGTAGAATATCGCAATATATTGTGATATCGCGATATTGTGATAATAAGTATGATACATATCGTATTGCGAGGTCCTTGCCAATACTCACCCCTAATCCCAAATCAGGTTGCATCTACTAATTTTGATATTAACTGGGTAGAATATAGCAATATATCGTGATATCGCGATAATATTGTATTGTGACCCAATTTTCCTGATACATATCGTATTGGGAGGTCCTTGCCAATACTCACCCCTAATCTCAAATCAGGTTGCATCTACTCATTTTGATATTAACTGGGTAGAATATAGCAATATATCGTGATATCGTGATAATATTGTATTGTGACCCAATTTTCCTGATACATATCGTATTGGGAGGTCTTTGCCAATACTCACCCCTAATCCCAAATCAGGTTGCATCTACTAATTTTGATATTAACTGGGTAGAATATCGCAATATATTGTGATATCGCGATATTGTGATAATAAGTATGATACATATCGTATTGCGAGGTCCTTGCCAATACTCACCCCTAATCCCAAATCAGGTTGCATCTACTAATTTTGATATTAACTGGGTAGAAATATAGCAATATATCGTGATATCGCGCGATAATATTGTATTGTGACCCAATTTTCCTGATACATATCGTATTGGGAGGTCCTTGCCAATACTCACCCCTAATCCCAAATCAGGTTGCATCTACTAATTTTGATATTAACTGGGTAGAATATCGCAATATATTGTGATATCGCGATATTGTGATAATAAGTATGATACATATCGTATTGCGAGGTCCTTGCCAATACTCACCCCTACAGATGACATTGATCTGTAGGGGTGAGTATTGGCAAGGACCTCGCAATATATCGTGATATCGCGATATTGTGATAATATCATATCGTGACCCAAGTATCATGATTGATATCGTATTGCGAGGTCCTTGCCAATACTGTCATCTGATCTACAGCCGGCCCAGACGCCGCCCGGATCCGAAGAACCTGTTTGTCTGCTGGTCGCTAAGCGACAGCAGGGTCCGTTTTCGTCGCCGCCTCACCTGCATGGTCATGATGAAGCCCGTCAGGTTCTGCGCCGCCTCCCTCGTGTAGCTGACGGCGGCGAAGTAGTTGATGTTGGCGGCTCCTCTGTTCCAGTCCACCACGATGACGTTCATGTCCTCCTGCTCGGCCAGCAGGTGGACGATGTGGTCGATCCAGATGGGCGGGGCCCCGGTGGGCCGGTACCCGTGGATGACGAAGGCGGTCGGGCGGCGGAGGTCGAGGAGCGGCTGGGCGGACAGGCGGTGGTGGTCGATCTCGCGGCCGCAGTCGATGTTGCGGCGGGTGTAGAGGAGCAGCCGGACGGACAGGCTGGTTCCCATGAGGCAGTGGGACAGGTCCAGGTCCGTGAAGTTGTCGCAGGACTCTTCGGTCCGGTTCTCCTCTTGGCCCGCTTTCACGACAAGGAAGACGTTGGATGTTAGCGGCCAGACGTGAAGCAACGCAAAGCTTTGCTAGATATCCCTTTAATCAACCCCTGAAGGACTGGACTGGTGTCCAGTTGGACCAGAACCACATCTCCACTAACGTTCCCTCCTCCGTTAAACCAGGACTGACAGAAACCTGGAGGTGAATGATCACGACGACTCTCTGAACATCAACCAAGTGTTTCTCAGTCATGTTGGACTTCAGGAACCGGTCCGGACCCCACAGTTCTGACCTGAACATCACCAGGTCCGTCCAGGGTTGGACCCTGAAGGACGTTAGATCTGTCTCAGGTGCTTCTACCAGGTGGATGTGCCAGAAACACCTCCCCAGTGAGACGCTCTGGAGGCATCATCTCAATCAGAACCACCAGAACCACCTCATCTGGATCCTCTCAATGTGGAGGAGCAGCAGCTCTACTCTGAGCTCCTCTCAGATGATTCAAAACCTCGACCCGTCTCTAAGGAAGAGTCCAGAACCTTCCAGAGCATCTGCATGGGTCACCACCTCCAGGTGGGAGGATGACGAAGGTGATGATGATGATGATGACCGCCACCTCCAGGTGGGATGATGATGACGAAGGTGACCGCCACCTACAGGTGGGAGGATGATGATGATGATGACCGCCACCTACAGGTGGGATGATGATGACGATGATGACCGCCACCTACAGGTGGGATGATGATGATGATGATGACCGCCACCTACAGGTGGGAGGATGACGAAGGTGATGATGATGATGATGACCGCCACCTCCAGGTGGGATGATGATGACGAAGGTGACAGCCACCTACAGGTGGGAGGATGATGATGATGATGACCGCCACCTACAGGTGGGAGGATGATGATGATGATGACCGCCACCTACAGGTGGGATGATGATGACGATGATGACCGCCACCTACAGGTGGGATGATGATGACGATGATGACCGCCACCTACAGGTGGGATGATGATGAAGGTGACCGCCACCTACAGGTGGGACGATGACGAAGGTGACCGCCACCTACAGGTGGGATGATGACGAAGGTGACCGCCACCTACAGGAGGGATGATGATGATGAAGGTGACCGCCACCTACAGGAGGGAGGGAGGATGACGAAGGTGACCGCCACCTACAGGTGGGATGATGACGAAGGTGACCGCCACCTACAGGTGGGATGATGACGAAGGTGACCGCCACCTACAGGAGGGATGATGATGATGAAGGTGACCGCCACCTACAGGAGGGAGGATGACGAAGGTGACTGCCACCTACAGGTGGGAGGATGACGAAGGTGACCGCCACCTACAGGTGGGAGGATGACGAAGGTGACCGCCACCTA
>JAGFBZ010000869.1:532500-566818 GCA_018398805.1 Hirundichthys speculiger
AGTAGAACCTGGAGACAGTAGAACCTGGAGACAACAGGACCTGGAGACACCTGGACCTGGAAACAGCTAGACCTGGAGACACCTGGACCTGGAGACAGCAGGACCTGGAGACACCTGGACCTGGAGACACCTGGACCCGGAGACACCTGGACCTGGAGACAGCAGGACCTGGAGACACCTGGACCTGGAGACAGTAGAACCTGGAGACACCTGGACCTGGAGACACTTGGACCTGGAGACAGTAGAACCTGGAGACAGTAGAACCTGGAGACAACAGGACCTGGAGACACCTGGACGTGGAGACAGCTAGACCTGGAGACAGTAGAACCTGGAGACACCTGGACCTGGAGACACTTGGACCTGGAGACAGCTAGACCTGGAGACACCTGGACCTGGAGACAACAGGACCTGGAGACACCTGGACCTGGAGACAGCAGGACCTGGAGACAACAGGACCTGGAGACACCTGGACCTGGAGACAGCACCTAGACCTAGAGACAGTAGAACCTGGAGACAACAGGACCTGGAGACACCTGGACCTGGAGACAGCACCTAGACCTAGAGACAGCAGGACCTGGAGACACCTGGACCTGGAGACACCTGGAACTGGAGACACCTGGACCTGGAGACAGCAGGACCTGAAGACAGCAGGACCTGGAGACACCTGGACCTGGAGACAGCAGGACCTGGAGACAGGAGACACCTGGAGACACCTGGACCTGGAGACACCAGGACCTGGAGACACCTGGACCTGGAGACAGCAGGACCTGGAGACACCAGGACCTGGAGACAGAAACCTGGAGACAGGACCACTGGACCTGGAGACACCTGGACCTGGAGACACCTGGACCTGGAGACACCTGGAGACACCTGGACCTGGAGACAGCAGGACCTGGAGACACCTGGACCTGGAGACACCTGGACCTGGAGACAGCAGGACCTGGAGACACCTGGACCTGGAGACAGCTGGACCTCTGCTGTCCTCCACAGCTGATTCACTCCATGAGCTGCAGCAGATCATCGTCCAGTCAAAGAGCTGGACTGGACCAGAACCAGGACTGGACCAGAAACAGGACTGGATCAGATTCAGGACTGGACCAGAACCAGGACTGGATCAGAACCAGGACTGGACCAGAACCAGGACTGGATCAGAACCAGGACTGGACCAGAACCAGGACTGGATCAGAACCAGGACTGGACCAGATTCAGGACTGGACCAGAACCAGGACTGGATCAGAACCAGGACTGGACCAGATTCAGGACTGGACCAGAACCAGGACTGGACCAGATTCAGGACTGGACCAGAACCAGGACTGGCAGGTGAGACCAGTCGGTTTATTTTTTGATAACAATACAATCGGACCTTTAGATGTTTAACTGCTGCAGCGTTCGGTCTGGTTCTGCAGAGACCCGGCTGGGTGGGTCCAGTCTCCAGTCTCCAGTCTCCAGTCTCCATCAGGTTGTCGGTTCCAGTCTGTTTGTGTCTGCGTGTGCGGTCGCCGGTTATTAATAGCTCCACGGAGCGGGCCGACCCGCCCCGGACCCACAGAACCCAGCTGACACCTGTAATTATCCTTTTACAGACGGATGAGGCCCAGCGAGGGACTGAACATCTGAACCCCACAATCAGTGGTCTCTGAGGGACGGAGAGACGAGGACGAGGACATGTCCTCCACAGCAACATCTGTCCTCCTCTCAGCCACAAGTCTGTTCAAGCTTCTGCTGGTTTCCAGCACCTATCTGGGTCCAACCCAGAACAAGCAGTCTGAACAGAGACCTGGGACAGGTCAAGGACCACAACAGGAACCAGGACAGGAACCAGGACAGGGACCAGGACAGGGACCAGGACAGGAACCACCACCGGAACCAGGACAGGGACCACGACAGGAACCAGGAGAGGGACCAGGACAGGAACCAGGACAGGAACCAGGACAGGGACCACGACAGGAACCAGGAGAGGAACCACTACTGGAACCAGGAGAGGGACCACGACAGGGACCAGGACAGGAACCAGGACAGGGACCAGGACAGGAACCAGGACAGGGACCACGACAGGAACCAGGAGAGGAACCACTACTGGAACCAGGAGAGGGACCACAACAGGAACCAGGACAGGAACCAGGACAGGGACCAGGACAGGCACCACGACAGGGACCACGACAGGAACCAGGACAGGGACCACGACAGGAACCAGGAGAGGGACCACGACAGGGACCGCGACAAGAACCACTACAGGAACCACTACAGGAACCAGGACAGGGACCACGACAGAAACCAGGACAGAGACCACGACAGGAACCAGGACAGGAACCACTACCAGAACCAGGAAAGGTACCACGACGGGAAGCAGGACAGGAACCACCACAGGAACCACTACGGAACCAGGACAGGGACCGTAACAGGAACCACTACAGGAACCAGGACAGGGACCACGACAGAAACCAGGAGAGGAACCACTACCGGAACCAGGAGAGGGACCACGACGGGAACCAGGACAGGAACCACCACAGGAACCACTACCGGAACCAGGACAGGGACCGTGACAGGAACCACCACAGGAACCACTACCGGAACCAGGACAGGGACCGTGACAGGAACCACTACAGGAACCACTACAGGAACCAGGACAGGGACCACGACAGAAACCAGGACAGGAACCACTACCAGAACCAGGAGAGGGACCGTGACAGGAACCACTACAGGAACCACTACAGGAACCAGGACAAGGACCACGACAGGAACCAGGACAGGAACCACTACGAGAACCAGGAGAGGGACCACGACAGAAACCAGGACAGGAACCACTACCGGAACCAGGACAGGGACCGTGACAGGAACCACTACAGGAACCACTACAGGAACCAGGACAAGGACCACGACAGGAACCAGGACAGGAACCACTACTGGAACCAGGAGAGGGACCAGGACAGGAACCAGGACAGGACCCAGGACAGGGACCACAACAGGAACCAGGACAGGGACCACGACAGGAACCAGGAGAGGGACCACGACAGGGACCGCGACAAGAACCACTACAGGAACCACTACAGGAACCAGGACAGGGACCACGACAGAAACGAGGACAGGAACCACTACCAGAACCAGGAGAGGTACCACGACGGGAACCAGGACAGGAACCACTACCAGAACCAGGAGAGGGACCACGACGGGAACCAGGACAGGAACCACCACAGGAACCACTACGGAACCAGGACAGGGACCGTGACAGGAACCACCACAGGAACTAGGACAGGGACCGGTTTGGTTCATGAGCTCAAAAACAGGAAGTGACATCAAACCAAATGGAAAAGGTTGAAAGAAAAGTTATTCACGGGTTTAAAAGGTGAAGGTCGTCAACAGAACCGGATCCAGCTGCTCCTGGAACCCGGGACCAGGGGAGAAGATGCTGAAGGTCCAAACAGATACCAGATCTGACCGTCCAAGACCAGATCCTGGGAGTTTGTGCCCCCTGGTGGTTAAAGGTGAGTCGTACATGTGACCCACCATCAGGTGTGTGAACCTCCAGGATCAGAGATTATAAACCCGTTCAGGATCTACTGGATCCACCAGCTACATTCACCTTTGAACTCCTGCACGGTTCCACTCTGCTGTCAAATAAACCACATCCAGGTGAACGGCCAGGTAAGAGCCAGGTAACAGCCAGGTAGGAGCCAGGTAGGAGCCAGGTAGGAGCCAGGTGAGAGCCAGGTGAGAGCCAGGTGAGAGCCAGGTAAGAGCCAGGTGAGAGCCAGGTGAGAGCTAGGTGAGAGCCAGGTGAGAGCCAGGTGAGAGCCAGGTGAGAGCCAGGTAAGAGCAGGTAAGAGTGAGAGCCAGGTGAGAGCCAGGTAAGCCAGGTAAGAGCCAGGTAGGAGCCAGGTGAGAGCCAGGTGAGAGCCAGGTGAGAGCCAGGTAAGAGCCAGGTTAGAGCCAGGTGAGAGCTAGGTAAGAGCCAGGTGAGAGCCAGGTAAGAGCAGGTAAGAGCCAGGTGAGAGCCAGGTGAGAGCCAGGTAAGAGCAGGTAAGAGCCAGGTAGGAGCCAGGTGAGAGCCAGGTGAGAGCCAGGTGAGAGCCAGGTGAGAGCCAGGTAAGAGCCAGGTAAAAGCAGGTAAGAGCCAGGTGAGAGCCAGGTGAGAGCCAGGTAAGAGCAGGTAAGAGCCAGGTAGGAGCCAGGTGAGAGCCAGGTGAGAGCCAGGTGAGAGCCAGGTAAGAGCCAGGTTAGAGCCAGGTGAGAGCTAGGTAAGAGCCAGGTGAGAGCCAGGTGAGAGCCAGGTAAGAGCCAGGTGAGAGCCAGGTAAGAGCCAGGTGAGAGCCAGGTGAGAGCCAGGTGAGAGCCAGGTAAGAGCAGGTGAGAGCCAGGTGAGAGCCAGGTGAGAGCCAGGTGAGAGCCAGGTAAGAGGTCAGCGTACAGCCACGGTGTTCTGACCGCTTAAAGGGATTAACTCCTCTAGTCTGTCCTGACTTCATAACGGGTCAGAGGATCCACCGGGGAGGTCATGGATCAGAGCTCAGGTTCTTCTGCTGGTGATCCAAACTGGTGTGAACGCTGGAACCAGGTTTGTTTATTTTGACAGCTAACACAGAGCTAAGTATGCTAATAATTAGCCTACAAGAAAAACAAAGAACTGCTCCTGCTTCTGAAACCGAGGTAATGGATACTCTAACAACCACAAACCAGAGCAGAACCAAAGCAGAACCAGAGCAGAACCAGAGCAGAACCAGAGCAGAACCAGAGCAGAACCAGAGCAGAACCAAAGCAGGATTCAGGCGGATATCTGGAATCTTCAGGGTCCAAACAGACGTCGTGGTCGTGTTTTTGGATGAAGGTGTTTATTAGGAGAGATGGACCGGATCACTGAGAGATCCGGTGCTACGTCCAAGACTCCTCCTCTAATAACCAGGGCTGGGCAACGATTAAAATGATTAATCGCGATTAATCGCATGATTTCCCTGATTAATCGCGATTAATCGCATTGTATACACTAAATCAATAATGAATTCAAAAGTAGTGTAAAGGTCACTTTTATTTAAATGTTCTGCTGCCATATGAACTAAAGTGCCATAACATTTGTTGTTCAAACACTTTTAACATCAGCACTTGTCAGTAACACACATTTAGTGTAAATCTCATCTTAATAAATGTAAAATAAAATAAAGCTTATGGCCACTGCCGGGGCATTAATGTCATCCTGTTTTTAGCTCCAGCTCCATCAACGACCGGTACCAGGTCCGCTGGTTCATCCACCAAGGACCCGGCCCAGTCTGAAGATGACGACCCTCTCGTACTCCTGAACCACCGACGTGACAGAACAAAAACCACTTTGAGGACGTTAACGTTCTCCACGTCCATGTTGACCTCTGTTGATTTTAAACTGAACTTCTGGATATAAAATAGATGCTACACAGCTGAACGTGTATCCCTCGTGTCTCCTCCAGATTCCAGACTGTGGACGTTTTTGGACCGTTGGTACTGACAGAACTAATTGTCTTAATTAACCTCATTTTAAAGTCACTCTATGTAGTAATGCCACTTCTGACCACACGGAGGCACAAACGTCTGCTGCGCTGCTCACCAACTCCAAACACAATCAACCCAGTTTTCCTCGTTATTAGACTAGCGGGGACCAGTAGGGACCAGCAGGGACCAGTAGGGACTAGCGGGGACCAGTAAGGGCTAGCGGGGACCAGTAAGGGCTAGCAGGGACCAGCAGGGACCAGCAGGGACCAGTAGGGACCAGTAGGGACCAGTAGGGACTAGCAGGGAACAGTAAGGGCTAGCGGGGACCAGTAAGGGCTAGCAGGGACCAGCAGGGACCAGTAGGGACCAGCAGGGACCTGTAGGGACTAGCAGGGAACAGTAAGGGCTAGCGGGGACCAGTAAGGGCTAGCAGGGACCAGCAGGGACCAGCAGGGACCAGTAGGGACCAGTAGGGACCAGTAGGGACTAGCAGGGAACAGTAAGGGCTAGCGGGGACCAGTAAGGGCTAGCAGGGACCAGCAGGGACCAGTAGGGACCAGTAGGGACCAGCAGGGACCAGCAGGGACCAGTAGGAACTAGCAGGGAACAGTAAGGGCTAGCGGGGACCAGTAAGGGCTAGCAGGGACCAGCAGGGACCAGTAGGGACCAGCAGGGACCAGTAGGGACTAGCAGGGAACAGTAAGGGCTAGCGGGGACCAGTAAGGGCTAGCAGGGACCAGCAGGGACCAGTAGGGACCAGCAGGGACCAGTAGGGACTAGCAGGAAACAGTAAGGGCTAGCGGGAACCAGAAAGGGCTAGCAGGGACCAGTAGGGACCAGCAGGGACCAGTAGGGACTAGCAGGGAACAGTAAGGGCTAGCGGGGACCAGTAGGGACCAGCAGGGACCAGTAGGGACCAGTAGGGACCAGTAGGGACTAGCAGGGAACAGTAAGGGCTAGCGGGGACCAGTAAGGGCTAGCAGGGACCAGCAGGGACCAGTAGGGACCAGTAGGGACCAGCAGGGACCAGCAGGGACCAGTAGGAACTAGCAGGGAACAGTAAGGGCTAGCGGGGACCAGTAAGGGCTAGCAGGGACCAGCAGGGACCAGTAGGGACCAGCGGGGACCAGTAAGGGCTAGCAGGGAACAGTAAGGGCTAGCGGGGACCAGTAAGGGCTAGCAGGGACCAGCAGGGACCAGTAGGGACCAGCAGGGACCAGTAGGGACTAGCAGGGAACAGTAAGGGCTAGCGGGGACCAGTAAGGGCTAGCAGGGACCAGCAGGGACCAGTAGGGACCAGCAGGGACCAGCAGGGACCAGTAGGAACTAGCAGGGAACAGTAAGGGCTAGCGGGGACCAGTAAGGGCTAGCAGGGACCAGCAGGGACCAGTAGGGACCAGCAGGGACCAGTAGGGACCAGCAGGGACCAGTAGGGACTAGCAGGGAACAGTAAGGGCTAGCGGGGACCAGTAGGGACCAGCAGGGACCAGTAGGGACTAGCAGGGAACAGTAAGGGCTAGCGGGGACCAGCAGGGACCAGCTAGCAGGAAACATGAAAGGGCTAGCGGGGACCAGTAAGGGCTAGCGGGGACCAGCAGGGACCAGCGAGGACCAGTAGGGACTAGCGGGGACCAGCAGGGACCAGCAGGGACCAGCGAGGACCAGTAGGGACCAACAGGGACTAGCAGGGACCAGCAGGGACCAGCGAGGACCAACAGGGACTAGCGGGGACCAGCAGGGACCAATAGGGGCTAGCGGGGACCAGTAGGGACCCGCAAGGACCAGAGGGGACCATTGAGGACCAGTAGGGACCAGCAAGGACTAGCGGAGACTAGCAGGGACCAGTAGGGACCAGTAAGAACCAGCGGGGACCAGCAGGGACCAGCAAGGACCAGCAGGGACCAGCGGGGACCAGTAGGGACCAGCAAGAACCAGCGGGGACTAGCGGGCACTAGCAGGGACTAGCGGGGACCAGCAGGGACCAGTAGGGACCAGCAAGGTCCCGTCTTACTGTCACCCCTCTCGCGGTTCTCCGGTGGCCCCGCCCAGAACCGCGCGCCTCCAGTGCTGCTGTTGTCCCTCAGATCATTGGAGAGGCGTTAGAATGACGTCAGTAACCCGCATGTGGTCATCAGACCTCAACCCGGTTCCTGGAAACGTCTGTGTGACGTGTCAGGGGGTCGGGGGGTGGGGTGGGGGGTGGGGGGGGGTGGGGGTCGATGACCCCTCTGTGAGTTTAAACGTTCATTTATCTGCTTTGTTGCTGTTGTTTTCTCGCCTCCAGACCACGTGACGTGTTCAGGTCGCACCTGTTCCAGCGGTCACATGGTGTCAGTGTTTCACTGAACTTTCAGCAGCTAACTTTTATTTTTTATTTTTTTTATTTTGTGCAGCAGACTTCCTGTGAAGGCTGACGTGGTGGTTTTTTTTCTCTCTGGTCGGACTTTTCTTGACAGACCTGCACGCGGAGGACGCAGACCTCCTCCCGCCTCCGCTCCTTCATCCGGGGCCCCGGGGACCGGGGACACCACCGGCCCGCGGTCCGCCTCTCAGAAACCGAGACGTTAAAAAAAAAAAAAAAAAAAGCAGAAGCGGGGGTGTGTGAGCGCGCGCTGACGCGGATGCCCGTCAGTCGGCCGTCGGCCCCGGTCCACCATGGCAGCGGCTCCGCCGGCGTGCTACCACGGACCCATGAGCAAGGCAGAGTGCGAGGAGGTTCTGGGGAGGAAGAACAAGGACGGAGCCTACCTGATCCGGGACAGCGAGACCATCCAGGGGGCCTTGTGTCTCTGCGTCTAGTGAGTCCTCCTCTCTAAAACCGTCCTGGTTCGGTTCGGTTCGGTTCAGGAGCTTTAATTTCACTGTAAATGATTCTGTAAATAACTGAAGAGCTCTGACGTCACTAACTGTGATGAGCTAGTCTCTGCATCTCAGCCAGAACTGAAACTGTGAACTTAACAACCTTTAAACTCATTAAAAGTGACATAAACTGACAGCAGAAACATCTGCTCGTGTCCAGATGGACCGGGTCGGTCTGGTGGTCTGGTTCCAGTTCTGGTAGTAAACTACAGGACTTTTCCCACCAAGAAGAAAATGAAAACAAGCACTGGACCGGTTTCAGTTCATTTCATGGAAGTGATCTTGTGAGCGCGTGAGTTTGGGCTTTAGTGTGAAAGTCATCCAGAACCAGAACCAGGACCGGGCCGGAGCAGGACTACCCAGAGTCCAGGTCCAGCTTCAGGCTGTGAAACCTTCACCTCAGAAATAATGAAAGTCTTTAGCTGCTGCTTTTTTATTTTTATTTTTTTGTGACTATTTACAGCAGATTCTCCCACACTGTAAAAAAAAAATCCTAATTTTACGGTAAATAACTCTAAATTTTTACAGTAGTTTTACTGTTTTTCTAAAAATAGTCCCAAAAACTGTAAAATAACAGACATTTCTTGTAAATTTCCTGCTCTCTTAAATTACAGTAAAATGATAATAATTATCTGTAAGTAAATATGAAGCTTGTTAAATCAAGGTTTATTTTTATTTTTACTCTCCATGTAAGCAGATATAAATGTCATTTCTCTCGTACGCAGCAGCATCTCTGTTAAAAGCAACTATATTCTTTATTCTCAGAGGATGATTTAATTAAGACATAGACTCGCTTTACCGCCTCATTCTTTCATCTGTTTATTTATTTATTTTTTTCAAAAATTCACAGTCAAATTAAGTTTTTATTTATTCATTTACAAAAAGTAAATAAAAACTTTTATGAAGCATCTGCTTTAATAAATAAACTGAATAATTAAAAAATCTCTGTCAGATAAAAGCTTCTACTGCTGAGGCCTGCAGGCTGCACTGTAAAAAATCACCAGCTAAAATAATTATAAAAAACCCCACTAAACTGGGTGAAAATGGCTCAGTGCTGGTGAGAAGATGTTTTTACTGGACAACAACTCTTGTTCCAGTTCAGATCTGGTAGATGTCCACGGGGTTGAGACCATTAAAAACAAACATAAAAAATGGTTAAGTTAAAATCAAACGCAGAGACGAGTAAAGATAATTCTCAGCTCGAGGACGCTGAGTAATGAAGACCCAGGAACATGTAAAAATAGATAAATAAAAATAAAACATGTGATCAGAGATGCTTCATGGACGGCAGCTGAAGGAGCTGAAGGTGAAGGACACGAAGACGCCTCAGAGGCTTTACGGACGTATGAAGAAGAACTGGAAGAACGGGTCGGTCCGGGTTGGCCCAGGTCGGATCCTGTTGGTCCGGGTCAGTTTGTGTCAGTCCGGGTCAGCCTGGGTCAGTTCATGTCGGTCCGGGTCGGTTCGTGTCGGCCCGGGTCAGTTTGTTTCGGTCCGGGTCAGTCTGGGTCGGATCGTGTCGCTCCAGGTCGGTTCGTGTCAGCCCGGGTCAGTTTATGTCGGTCCGGGTCAGTTCGTGTTGGTCCGGGTCGGTTTGTGTCAGCCCGGGTCAGTCCGGGTCGGTCTGGGTCGGCCCTGCTCAGTCTGGGTCAGTGCGGGTCAGTCCAGGTCGGTTCGTGTCGGCCCAGGTCAGTTCGTGTCGGTCCGGGTCAGTTTGTGTCAGTTCATGTCGGTCTGGGTTGGATTGTGTCGGCCCGGGTCAGTTCGTGTCGGTCCGGGTCAGTCTGGGTCAGTTCATGTTGGTCCGGGTCGATTCGTGTCGGCCCAGCTCAGTTTGTGTCGGTCTGGGTCGGTTCGTGTTGGCCCGGGTCAGTCTGGGTCGGTTTTTGAGTCGGTCCGGGTCAGCCTGGGTCTGTCCAAGTCGGTCTGGGTCAGTTCATGTCAGTCCAGGTCGGTTCGTGTTGACCCGGGTCAATTTCGTGTCGGTCCGGGTCGGTTCGTGTCGCCCTGGGTCAGTCCAGGTCGGTTTGTGTCAGTCCGGGTCGGTTCCGGGTCCGTCTTCACAGCACGACGGTCGTTTTACACCAGCTGTGGTTGAGACGATGCTGTGGTTGATCGCTGCCTCTTCCTGTTTGTTCCATGACACGTGCACATGTGTACGTTACACCAGACAGACCTGCAAGTGCAGATGAAGCGTCTTTATCTGTTTGTCCAGCTGCTAAATTATTCACACTTGAAGGAGGTTTGATTTGCATGAGTCACTGAGCAGAACTGGGTTTTATTTTTATTTATATGTTTGTATTTATTAGTTGCAGAGCGTCACTTCTCTCAGATGTCTCATCTAGGGATGCACGATAACTGTTTAAAACCGATAACCGATACCAATAACCGATAACACACACATATACCTAAGATCATTACATCAATACTATGAACAAAACCAAAAACAGTTTTGACTCTTTAAATGAACAGATATTTATTTTTTACAATGAAAAACTATTTGCAAGCCTCTCAAACATTTTCGTAAAGCTTTTTGATATCTCACATTAACTTAAATAAGGTTCATTACTGACTGATATAAAAAATAAAGGCTCCTTGAACTGATGGAAATACATGCATCAGAATTACTAACTGAAAAAATTCATTTCTACAATAAAAAAAATAATGCACAGGTCATAATGTACTGACACAAGTTAGACTTGTCTGTGTAAATAAACTGAAAAAGTGTACTCCATAGTAACAAAGAAATTATGTTTAAAGGATTTTGGCTTGTGGTTCCATTCAAATGAAAACCTTTAATTAAAGTAAATGAGGTTTAGTAGTTTTTTTTTTTTTTTTAATCTCATGGAAGCTTTAGATGACAGAGATGATGGTGATGAGCAGAGAGGAGAGGAGAGTTGTTGACTTGCGCCTGGCTTACTCATGTTAGCTCATGTTAGCTCACGTTAGCTCATGTTAGCTCACGTTAGCTCACGTTAGCTCACGTTAGCTCATGTTTTTATTTTATTTTATTTAACCATTATTTATACAGGTAAGACACATTGAGATCATGATCTCATTTTCAAGTGTGACCTGTTCAATAATAAATCACAATAAAATACATATAAAACAATCAATATAGTTATAAAAAATAAAATGAAATAATAAAAATAAAAAACATAAAATAATAAATATGTTAACAAATACAGTTAAAAGTGGGAGAGAGTCAGCATGAACACACCATAGAGGCTCTCTCTAAGTCTCTTACCAGTACTTTAAAACTAGCAAGGGAAATCAAACTGGACAGTTTTAGGCGCTGCTGAAGCTTGTTCCAGGTTGAGGAACAACTTCGTGTTAGTGAGTCACGTTAGCTCACGTTAGCTCACGTTAGCTCACGTTAGCTCATGTTAGCTCACGTTAGCTCATATTAGCTCACGTTAGCTCACGTTAGCTCATGTTAGCTCACGTTAGCGCACGTTAGCTCATGTTAGCTTACATTAGCTCACGTTAGCTCACGTTAGCTCACGTTAGCGTGATTTCAAAACTCCATGGAAGTGATGGTTAAGTTTCAGGTGGCTGATCGGGTTTGACGTATTAAAGCTTGTGCTATTTTTCCCTCTTTCACTCGGAGCATTTGTCACAAATAACCAGCGAACTATCTTCTTCTGAAACTTGAACAAGTTCTCCACCATCATCACCATGTTTGTTTTTTTTTTTCAACCCATTGCTCCACAATGCTGCATTCAAGGTGTAATGTAAATTCCTTCGTTCCCTCGTTTGCAAGTCGTTCTTTCGGCCTAATCAATTTTTTTCTATTTTTTATGTGTAACATGAGAGAAAATACTGCGAATATCGATTCAAGTCAGCAACTACTAAAATTATGACGAGTTGTTTTCTGGCATGAGGGGGTATTCTTGATTTTCCTGATTGAGTATTCGTTTTTCTGATTATGCTGATGTCACTTGAACATAACATTCACTGCCGGTCATTTAAGGCTCAGAGGGAGCGAGGCACTGCCGTGTTGACAAAAATATAAATGTTATCGGGGCTATTTGTCATGATATTGGACTTATCGGGATGACGTCATAATTTCCTGTTATAGTTATCGTCTCATCTCCATGTTTGTGTCTGCAGCAAACAGAAGGTGGTTTATACCTACAGACTGCTTCAGACCCACAGTGGAAACTACACCCTCCTGGTACGTGCACGCACACGCACGCACGCACACACTTACACAGACCACGTAGATGTTTGAGGCTTTCACATCCTTTGAACCTTTTTACATTCATCAGATTCTCTTTTTTTTTTCGTAGTGATTATTATCCTCCTTGAATTTTTGTGCAGCAGCAGAAGCTGCAGGTCAAACACTGTAAAAAGTTTCACCAGCAGCAGAAGCTGCAGGTCAAACACTGTAAAAAGTTTCACCAGCAGCAGCAGAAGCTGCAGGTCAAACACTGTAAAAAGTTTCACCAGCAGCAGAAGCTGCAGGTCAAACGCTGTAAAAAGTTTCACCGAGACAGACAGTTTAGAGATGACGAGACCAGATACTGAGGACATGATTGAGACTCTGAAACATCAGAAATAAAGTTGTTGATCAAACCGACCTGAAACTGGAAACTTTACTCTGATTTAATGTCAGACGTTGAGGAAAAATAGGTTATGTGTCTTTTTATAGTGTTTTGGGAACCACAGGTGACGCAAGACAACAGAAAATGAGTCAGAGGAACCTGCAGATCTGGGCCACGTTAACGTCAAAGTCTGGTTCTGGATTTACTTTTACGTTTTAGTTGATGAGAAGAGTCCACATTAATGACTTACTGGGTCATTTAATTAACACTTAAACCAGCCGTAAAAGTGAGCAGGTGTCGCTGTGTTGGACAGAAAGACATCTGAAGACATCAGAAAGACAGCGTCCTTATTTGTCTTCTCACAGGAAATAATCAACTAACCAGATCAAGTGGTTTCTGGTTTAGTTTAGAGTCAAGAAACATGCTGACCCTGTTTCAGTCCTGCAGCTCAGCACTGCTGCTGCTGCAGCTGTCTCACTGCAGCTGTCTCACTGCAGCTGTCTCACTACTGCAGCTGTCTCACTGCTGCAGCTGTCTCACTGCAGCTGTCTCACCCAGCTGTCTCACTGCAGCTGTCTCACTACTGCTGCAGCTGTCTCACTGCAGCTGTCTCACTGCAGCTGTCTCACTACTGCTGCAGCTGTCTCACTGCAGCTGTCTCACCGCAGCTGTCTCACTGCAGCTGTCTCACTGCAGCTGTCTCACTGCAGCTGTCTCACTACTGCTGCAGCTGTCTCACTGCAGCTGTCTAACTGCCGCAGCTGTCTCACTACTGCTGTCTCACTGCAGCTGTCTCACTGCACCTGTCTCACTGCTGCAGCTGTCTCACTACTGCAGCTGCCCCACTACTGCAGCTGTCTCACTGCAGCTGTCTCAGTACTGCAGCTGTCTCACTGCAGCTGTCTCACTGCAGATGTCTCACTGCTGCTGCAGCTGTCTCACTGCTGCAGCTGTCTCACTGCAGCTGTCTCACTACTGCTGCAGCTGTCTCACTGCAGCTGTCTCACTGCAGCTGTCTAACTGCTGCAGCTGTCTCACTACTGCTGCAGCTGTCTCACTGCTGCTGTCTCACTGCTGCTGTCTCACTGCAGCTGTCTCACTGCTGCAGCTGTCTAACTGCTGCAGCTGTCTCACTGCAGCTGTCTAACTGCTGCTGTCTCACTGCAGCTGTCTAACTGCTGCAGCTGTCTCACTACTGCTGTCTCACTGCAGCTGTCTCACTGCACCTGTCTCACTACTGCAGCTGCCCCACTACTGCAGCTGTCTCACTGCAGCTGTCTCGGTACTGCAGCTGTCTCACTGCAGCTGTCTCACTGCAGCTGCAGCTGTCTCACTGCCACTGTCTCACTGCAGCTGTCTTGGTACTGCAGCTGTCTCACTGCAGCTGTCTCACTGCAGCTGTCTCACTGCAGCTGTCTCACTGCTGCAGCTGTCTCACTACTGCTGCAGTTGTCTCACTGCTGCTGTCTCACTGCTGCTGTCTCACTGAGCTGTCTAAACTGCGCATCTGTCTCCTGCAGCTGTCTAACTGCTGCAGCTGTCTCACTACTGCTGTCTCACTGCAGCTGTGTCATTGCACCTGTCTCACTGCTGCAGCTGTCTCACTACTGCAGCTGTCTCACTGCAGCTGTCCCACTACTGCAGCTGTCTTACTTCAGCTGTCTCAGTACTGCAGCTGTCTCACTGCAGCGGTCTCGCT
The DNA here is from genome assembly GCA_018398805.1 of Hirundichthys speculiger. Classification (NCBI taxonomy): domain Eukaryota; kingdom Metazoa; phylum Chordata; class Actinopteri; order Beloniformes; family Exocoetidae; genus Hirundichthys; species Hirundichthys speculiger. The sequence goes on from JAGFBZ010000869.1 coordinate 547,060, forward strand.
GCTGCAGCTGTCTCACTGCCGCTGCAGCTGTCTCACTGCTGCAGCTGTCTCACTGCCACTACAGCTGTCTCACTGCCACTGCAGCTGTCTCACTGCTGTAGCCGTCTCAATACTGCAGCTGTCTCACTGCTGCTGTCTCACTGCAGCTGTCTCACTGCACCTGTCTCACTGCTGCTGCAGCTGTCTCACTGCACCTGTCTCACTGCCGCTGCAGCTGTCTCACTGCTGTAGCTGTCTCACTACTGCAGCTGCTGTCTCTGCACTGTCTCACTGCACTGTCTCACTGCAGCTGTCTCACTGCAGCACCTGTCTCACTGCAGCTGTCTCACTGCACTGTCTCCTGCTGCACTACTGCAGCTGTCTCACTGCTGCAGCTGTCTCACTGCTGCTGTCTCACTGCAGCTGTCTCACTACTGCGCTGTCTCACTGCTGCAGCTGTCTCACTGCAGCTGTCTCACTGCAGCTGTCTCACTGCACTGCTGTCTCACTGCACTGTCTCACTGCAGCTGTCTCACTGCAGCTGTCCTCACTGTCTCACTGCTGCTCAGCTGTCTCACTGCACTGCTCAGCACTTGTCTCACTGCAGCTGTCTCACTGCAGCTGTCTCACTGCACTGCGCTGTCTCACTGCAGCTGTCTCACTGCAGCTGTCTCACTGCTCACTGTCTGCAGCTGTCTCACTGCTGCACTGCCCTGCTGCTCCTGCAGCTGTCTCAACTGCAGCTGTCTCAGCTGCACTGCAGCTGTCTCACTGCTGTCTATGCTGCAGCTGTCTCACTGCAGCTGTCTCAGCTGCTCACTCACTGCTGCAGCTGTCTCACTGCATGCTGCTCTGCTGCAGCTGTCTCACTGCAGCTGCTTCTCACTGCAGCTGTCTCACTGCTGCCTGCTCACTGCTGTCTCACTGCCTGTCAGCTGTCTCACTGCAGCTGTCTCACTAACTGCTGCAGCTGTCACTCACTGCAGCTGTCTCACTGCAGCTGTCTCACTGCTGTCTCACTGCTGCAGCTGTCTCACTACTGCTGCAGCTGTCTCACTGCAGCTGTCTGGCTGTCTCACTGCTGCTGTCTCACTGCAGCTGTCTCACTGCTGCTGCAGCTGTCTAACTGCTGCAGCTGTCTCACTGCAGCTGTCTAACTGCTGCTGTCTCACTGCAGCTGTCTAACTGCTGCAGCTGTCTCACTACTGCTGTCTCACTGCAGCTGTCTCACTGCACCTGTCTCACTACTGCAGCTGCCCCACTACTGCAGCTGTCTCACTGCAGCTGTCTCGGTACTGCAGCTGTCTCACTGCAGCTGTCTCACTGCAGCTGTCTCACTGCAGCTGCAGCTGTCTCACTGCCACTGTCTCACTGCAGCTGTCTTGGTACTGCAGCTGTCTCACTGCAGCTGTCTCACTGCAGCTGTCTCACTGCAGCTGTCTCACTGCTGCAGCTGTCTCACTACTGCTGCAGTTGTCTCACTGCTGCTGTCTCACTGCTGCTGTCTCACTGAAGCTGTCTAACTGCTGCAGCTGTCTCACTGCAGCTGTCTAACTGCTGCAGCTGTCTCACTACTGCTGTCTCACTGCAGCTGTGTCATTGCACCTGTCTCACTGCTGCAGCTGTCTCACTACTGCAGCTGTCTCACTGCAGCTGTCCCACTACTGCAGCTGTCTTACTTCAGCTGTCTCAGTACTGCAGCTGTCTCACTGCAGCGGTCTCGCTGCTGCAGCTGTCTCACTGCCGCTGCAGCTGTCTCACTGCTGCAGCTGTCTCACTGCACAGCTGCTCACTGCCTCAGCTGTCTCACTGCAGTAGCCGTCTCAATACTGCAGCTGTCTCACTGCTGCTGTCTCACTGCAGCTGTCTCACTGCACCTGTCTCACTGCTGCTGCAGCTGTCTCACTGCACCTGTCTCACTGCCGCTGCAGCTGTCTCACTGCTGTAGCTGTCTCACTACTGCAGCTGTCTCACTGCTGCTGTCTCACTGCAGCTGTCTCACTGCACCTGTCTCACTGCAGCTGTCTCACTGCAGCTGTCTCACTGCACCTGTCTCACTGCAGCTGTCTCACTGCTGCTGTCTCACTGCAGCTGTCTCACTGCACCTGCCTCACTGCAGCTGTCTCACTGCACCTGTCTCACTGCAGCTGTCTCACTGCTGCTGCAGTTGTCTCACTGCAGCTGTCTCACTGCAGCTGTTTTGCTTGTGATAAAACGACATGACTGCATACTAATGCAGACAAAAAGATCAAATAGAATAAATGTCAGAACTTGGATTGAAAAGGAACTTTTCAATAATTTTCCACTTCATGAAGTCAGTTTTAAATTAAAGTGGAGACATTTTGTTTTCTGATCAGAGCATCTATTAAGCTGATAAACTCGTTTCCATTAACGTTTATTCTAAAGGTTTATTTCTGTGATCATCACTCTAACTCTATTTCTTCAGGCTCATCGCTCACTTTTTTCTTTTTCTTTTTTCCAACCTCCTCTCTTTCACCATCAACCGATCATTTCACTTGTTTTTTTTCCATCAGTGAAATGTTCATCGTTTATTTAAAAAAAAAAAAAACCCTGAAAGGTTAAATGTGACATGTGAGAACAACAACAGGAACCTTTCAGCTTCAGAGTGGAAACGGTGCTGAGCTGCAGATGTTGAAGCTGCTGCTGGAGGAAACTCCTCTGACGGCGGTAAACGTGGACTGATGGTTGGCTGAGGAGCAGTTTTTCCACCACGACGTAACAGATGAAACAAACACTGGAGGTTGAGCCTCCAGACGGCTGGAAACAGCACGTCTGATGCGTCTGTGTGGAGGAGTGTTTGCCCCTAATTAGGCTACCTGGCCCCTAATAATAATGTTAGGCTACCTGGCCTCTAATAATAACGTTTGGCTACCTGGCCTCTAATAATAACGTTTGGCTACCTGGCCCCTAATAATAACGTTAGGCTACCTGGCCCCTAATAACAACGTTAGGCTAACTGGCACCTAATAATAACGTTAAGCTACCTGGCCCCCAACAATAACGTTAGGCTACCTGGCCCCTAATAATAACGTTAGGCTACCTGGCCCCTAATAATAACGTTAGGCTACCTGGCCTCTAATAATAACGTTTGGCTACGTGGCCCCTAATAACAACGTTAGGCTACCTGGCCCCTAATAATAACGTTAGGCTACCTGGCCCCTAATAATAACGTTAGGCTACCTGGCCTCTAATAATAACGTTTGGCTACCTGGCCCTCTAATAATAACGTTAGGCTACCTGGCCCCTAATAATAACGTTAGGCTACCTGGCCCCTATAATAACTTAGGCCCTGGCCCCTAATAATAACGTTAGGCTACCTGGCCCCCTAATAATAACGTTAGGCTACCTGGCCCTAATAATAACGTTAGGCTACCTGGTCCCTAATAATAACGTGAGGCTACCTGGTCCCTAATAATAACGTTAGGCTACATGGCCCCTAATAATAACGTTTAGGCTACCTGGTCCCTAATAATAACGTTAGGCTACCTGGCCCCTAATAATAACGCGAGGCTACCTGGCCCCTAATAATAACGTTAGGCTACCTGGTCCCCAATAACAACACGAGGCTACCTGGCTCCTAATAATAGCATTAGGCTACCTGGTCCCTAATAATAACGCGAGGCTACCTGGTCCCCAATAATAACGCGAGGCTACCTGGCCCCTAATAATAGCATTAGGCTACCTGGCCCCTAATAATAACGTTAGGCTACCTGGTCCCTAATAATAACGTTAGGCTACCTGGCCCCTAATAATAACGTTAGGCTAACCTGGCCCCTAATAATAACGTTTAATGCTACCTGGCCCCTAATAACAACGTTAGGCTACCTGGCCCCTAATAATAATAACGTTAGGCTACCTGGTCCCTAATAATAACGTTAGGCTACCTGGCCCCTAATAATAACGTTAGGCTACCTGGTCCCTAATAATAACGTTAGGCTACCTGGCCCCTAATAATAACGTTAGGCTACCTGGTCCTAATAATAACGTTAGGCTACCTGGCCCTAATAACAACGTAATAACGTTAGGCTACCTGGTCCCTAATAACAACGTTAGGCTACCTGGCCCCTAATAATAACATTAGGCTACCTGGTCCCTAATAACAACGTTAGGCTACCTGGTCCCTAATAACAACGTTAGGCTACCTGGCCCCTAATAATAACGTTAGGCTACCTGGCCCCTAATAATAACGTTAGGCTACCTGGCCCTAATAATAACGTTAGGCTACCTGGTCCCTAATAACAACGTTAGGCTACCTGGCCCCTAATAATAACGTTAGGCTACCTGGTCCCTAATAACAACGTTAGGCTACCTGGCCCCTAATAATAACGTTAGGCTACCTGGTCCCTAATAATAACGTTAGGCTACCTGGCCCCTAATAATAACGTTAGGCTACCTGGTCCCTAATAATCAACGTTAGGCTACCTGGTCCCTAATAATAACGTTAGGCTACCTGGTCCCTAATAATAACGTTAGGCTACCTGGTCCCTAATAACAACGTTAGGCTACCTGGTCCCTAATAATCTCTGACCCTGTTGTTCTCGTCCTCAGACGGCAGGAGGTCTGGAGGAGACGCAGTTTAAGAGTCTGGACGACCTCGTCCGCAACTATAAGAGGAAGAACCAGGGTCTGGCCATACACCTGCGCCACGCCGTCAAGAGGAAGACCAGCCTGCTGATCCGCCCCCTGAGATCACCTGGAACGCCCCTCCGAGTCCCGGCTGGGGTGTCCCCTCCTCAGGTCCCGTTGAGGGCCCCTCCACCTCCGCCCGAGGAGGACCAAGACTATGAGAGTACGTCCTGGACTTCCTCTCCTGCGTCCTCACTAGGGGTGTGAAAAAAATCGATTTAGCAATATATCGCGATTTTCGACCACTCAATATACTATATTTTCTGGAATATAAGCCGCACCCATTAAAAAATAAACAAAATATATATATGTCACATAGAAGCGGCTGGTATCCAGGCTGAGAAATAAGATATTTACATCAAAAGATTTTGTACCATAAGTGTTTATTCACATACCTGAACTGACGGACCCGCGAAACGGACCCGTATCAGGGTCCTGAAATCAGAACCCTGAAATCCTGTGTCTGAGTAGCTACAATAGCTACAGTAGCTACAATGGTCAGACACACCTGGATTAATCAGTTTGTCCAATAATAACAGGTATTGATGCTCACAAAATGAATGTAGAGTAGCATAGCCAACATAGGCTACTGAATAAAAAACAGAATAGCCTTTAACTACTTGGTTTGTTTTTTGGTTTTTGCACTTCCTGCTAGAGCGCCCCCTGAGGGCTGAAGAAAAATTCATAGAAAAGCTGCATCTCTGTATAAGCCTCATGGTTTAAAGCGTGGGACAAAAGTAGCGGCTTATAGTCCGGAAAATACGGTAATATCGATATTTCAGCAATTTTTTTTCGATTATTTTAAAAACACTAATAATAAACAATAAAAAGGTTGTTTTGAAGCAAATAGTTTTGACTCAATTTGTCCTCTGAATGATCAATATCATCTGATAAACATATATAGCAACTTAATTTTTTTCAATCTCTACTTTTAATTTTGATATTAACTGGGTAGAATATCGCAATATATCATGATAATATCGCAGTATCATGATACATATCGTATTGCGAGGTCCTTGGTCGGTGGTGTTCTTCATGTGCTCTTCTGTTTCCCTCCAGACCACCCTTCATCCGAGTACGTGGAGGTCATCCCTAATGAGCCGCTCTGACGTGGACCTTTGGTATCAGACCCGTGAAGGAGCTGGAACCATGTTTGAGGAAACGAAGGACAATGAGTTCACAGATGGACGATGATGTACATACCGGGACATTTCTTGTTCATGCACTTCTTTGTATTTTTTATTTTATTTTTTTATTGTTTTTATTGCACCTTTACTGTCCAGCCACATTAACCTGCAGCTACTCCATCTGAACAGATAACGGTTTAAAATCCATTTTTGGGGGCAGAAGTTGCTGCAGCTGCAAGAGACCACGCACCATTAAAAAAAAGAAGCTAGCAGGTCCACGGCGGGAGCAGATGAGCAGATAAAAATGTAAAAGTGGTGGCGTTAGTGTGCAGGTGAGGACGTGTTATCCAGGGGCGGAGCATGTCACTGGCAGGCCGGGGGCGGGGCACATGACCGGGCCGGGGGCGGGGCACATGACCGGGCTGGGGGCGGGCATATGACCGGGCCGGGGGCGGGGCATATGACCGGGCTGGGGGCGGGCACATGACCGGGCCGGGGGCGGGGCACATGACCGGGCCGGGGGCGGGGCACATGACCGGGCCCTTTAAGCCCAATAAAGGTTGTGATTACATCATTTTACAACACACACATGGCTGCAACAGCTGGGCTTCCAAGCATTACTATATTTTTGACACATAGCTCAAAGAATTTGATAGTAAGAGTTCAACACCACGAAGAGCGTCATTTTGAAATCAATCAAACCTGTAGTATTATAGCATAATATATTGTCTAGAATGTAGTGATGCACGATAACTGTTTTTTAAAACCGATACCGATAACCAATAACTTTCAGCTCCTAAAGGCCGATACCGATAACACACTGTATACCTAAGATCATTACATCAATACTATGAACAGAACCAAGAGCAGTTTTGACTCTTTAAATGAACAGATATTTATTTTTTCTAATGAAAAACTATTGGCAAGGCTCTCAAACATTTTCATAAAGCTATCAAACAAACCTATTTGATATCACATCAAATTAAATAAGGTGCATTACTGACTGACTTGCTGCTGGCTTGCTGACGTTAGCTCACGTTAGCTCACGTTAGCTCACGTTAGCGCAATTTCAAAACTCCATGGATGCGATGGTTATGTTTCAGGTGGTTGATCGGGTTTGACGTATTAAAGCTTGTGCTATTTTCCCTCCTTCGCTTCGAGCATTTGTCACAAATAACCAGCGAACTATCTTCTTCTGAAACTTGAACAAAGTTCCATGCCATCGCCGCCATGTTTGTTTGTTTTTATCAGCGCACTGAACTGCAGGCTGCATTCAAGGTGTACCATAAATTCCTCCGTTCTCTTGTTTGCTAGTCGTTCTTTTGGCTTTATCTATTTTTTCTATTTTGTATGTGAAACATGTGGGAAAATACTGTGAATATCAATTAAAGTCAGCAACTGCCAAAATTATGACAGAGTTAACAAGTTGTTTTTTGGCATGAGGGGGTATTCTTGATTTTCCTTACTGAGAAATCTTTTTTTTTTCTGATTATGCCGACGTTACTTGAACATAACATTCACTGCTGGTCATTCAAGGCTCAGAGGGAGCGAGGCACTGCCGTGTTGACAAAAATATATATGTTATCGGGGCTATTAGTCATGATATCGGACTTATCAGGATGACATCATAATTTCTTGTTATCGGCCTGATAGTTATCGGGTTGATAATTATCGTACATCCCTACTAAAATGTATTCGGCGGTATGCAGTTGTGACATCACACGGGAGACGCACCAGTTATTGTTGTTGTAGCTACTGACATTCATTCATTCATTCATTCATTCATTCATTCTGCTCGGTACCAAGTGCCGATTTCGCCTGTGTGTTTCCATTGCTGTTAATAAATACGAACTCTGAGCACGTCGTTGTACGAGCCTTTTTGCAAGAGTAACCCGACAAAACCGACATGAAGTCTAACAAACCATGAGAACAACAAAAACATTAGGCTACCTGGTCCCTAATAATAACGTTAGGCTACCTGGCCCCTAATAATAACGTTAGGCTACCTGGCCCCTAATAATAACGTTAGGCTACCTGGTCCCTAATAATAACGTTAGGCTACCTGGTCCCCTAATAATAACGTTAGGCTACCTGGTCCCCTAATAATAACGTTAGGCTACCTGGTCCCTAATAATAACGTTAGGCTACCTGGCCCCTAATAATAACATTAGGCTACCTGGTCCCTAATAATAACGTTAGGCTACCTGGTCCCTAATAATAACGTTAGGCTACCTGGCCCCTAATAATAACGTTAGGCTACCTGGTCCCTAATAATAACGTTAGGCTACCTGGTCCCTAATAACAACGTTAGGCTACCTAGTCCCTAATAATAACGTTAGGCTACCTGGTCCCTAATAATAACGTTAGGCTACCTGGTCCCTAATAATAACGTTAGGCTACCTGGCCCCTAATAATAACTTAGGCTACCTGGTCCCCTAATAATAACGTTAGGCTACCTGGTCCCTAATAATAACGTTGGCTACCTATCCCTAATAACGTTAGGCTACCTGGCCCCTAATATAACGTTAGGCTACCTGGTCCCTAATAATAACGTTAGGCTACCTGGCCCCTAATAATAACGTTAGGCTACCTGGCCCTAATAATAACGTTAGGCTACCTGGCCCCTAATAATAACGTTAGGCTACCTGGCCCCCCTAATAATAACGTTAGGCTACCTGGTCCCTAATAATAACGTTAGGCTACCTGGCCCCTAATAATAACGTTAGGCTACCTGGCCCTAATAATAACGTTAGGCTACCTGGCCCTAATAATAACGTTAGGCTACCTGGTCCCTAATAATAACGTTAGGCTACCTGGCCCTAATAATAAACGTTAGGCTACCTGGCCCTAATAATAACGTTAGGCTACCTGGCCCCTAATAATAACGTTAGGCTACCTGGCCCCTAATAATAACGTTAGGCTACCTGGCCCCTAATAATAACGTTAGGCTACCTGGCCCCTAATAATAACGTTAAGCTACCTGGCCCCTAATAATAACGTTAGGCTACTGGCCCCTAATAAAAGTTAGGCTACCTGGCCCCTAATAAAAACGTTAGGCTACCTGGCCCCTAATAATAACGTTAGGCTACCTGGCCCCTAATAATAACTTAGGCTACCTGGCCCTAATAATAACATTAGGCTACCTGGCCCCTAATAATAACGTTAAGCTACCTGCTCCCTAATAATAACGTTAGGCTACCTGGCCCCTAATAATAACGTTAGGCTACCTGGTCCCTAATAATAACGTTAGGCTACCTGGTCACTAATAATAACGTTAGGCTACCTGGCCCCTAATAATAACGTTAGGCTACCTGGTCCCTAATAATAACGTTAGGCTACCTGGCCCGTAATAATAACGTTAGGCTACCTGGCCCGTAATAATAACGTTAGGCTACCTGGCCCCTAATAATAACGTTAGGCTACCTGGCCCCTAATAATAACGTTAGGCTAGCTGGCCCCTAATAATAACGTTAGGCTACCTGGCCCCTAATAATAACGTTAGGCTACCTTGCCCCTAATAATAACGTTAGGCTACCTTGCCCCTGATAATAATAATGAGATGTTTTTTGCAGCTCTTGAAGTAATAAAAAAAGCTCAATGAATCAAACACTGGGACTGTGGTTTACCATTTTTCTGTGCAGAGTTCACAGACGTCACAGCTGTTTCAGAGAAACTCCACTGGATGGGAAAGGGGATGTGGAGATCCTCATGACATTTACAAAAAAGAGCAGATGCACATCTGTCCTTCCAGTAGCTTTCCAGTGGTGTTTGACATCTGTGCTGTAGAGCACACGCATGTCCACACGCAGCAGACGTCTGCAACAAGCTGGAAACCTGACAGCTGCACGTCTGACGGCTGTGTCGTCATCATGTCACCCACACCGCGGGAATATTAGCCCACGTCGCCTAATTCGTTCCGTGTTTGCTCACATGAGCGGCGCAGAAGTTTCCAGAGCGGAGGGCCGTGGTTTTTACAGTGTAGAGCTGCACGAGCATAGGAACAAAAAAACTACATATGAACCTTTACAGGACATTTAAACCACAAAAGCTCTCCGTGCTGTTGGGTTTAAAGACGACATGAACGCGCTTCATAATAGACCAAGCGAGAGAGGCGGTTCACACCTGATAAAATCTAGATGAAACTGCTTTTGTTAGATTTCACAACAGGCAGAGATCATTTCTGAGCTGGGAGGATGCTGCGGAGGTTGCAGATATAATAATTAACCTCAGTGGAAAAGAGGAAATGCAGAAATAACCTGTTTACTCTTTTTCATGTCGTTCTCACTGCTGAGAAGCTACGCTGCTGCAGAGAAGAGCTATGCTTCTGTTTAAAGGAACGTTCTGCAGTTATTAGATAGTCAGGGGACGTAGACTTTCATTCAGGACCAAAACAACATGAACTGAAGCAGTTTGAGTAAGAAAGAAGATTCACGTTACACTGCAAAACATCCTGAGTTAAAATAGAAGGAATGACCTCTAACCTCTGTTTGAAAACGGCTCAGTGTCGGTGAGATTATCTGCTCATGATCCAGCAGAGTTTTACTTGAGTCTTGTTTCCAGATCCGGTAGACGTTCAACGCTTTAAAACACATTAGAAAGAAAACTCAGTTTGAAATCAGATCACTTAAAAAACAAGTGAAAGACGCTAAAAAGGAGCGAATAATTTATAACTCTAGTACCTCTGAAAAATGAAGACACTGCAACATGTGAAGTTAAAAAAAATAAATAATTAAAAATTTGATTAAATAAACAAATAAAATAAAATAAATAAATGAAAAATATAAAATACAAAATAAATTAAGTTCAATTTAGATAAGTTAAAAAAATAAAAATAAAAGTAAGAATATGTTCCTGCATGTACTGATTTTCCATCGTCATTGTGTCTGTTTCTTATATTTTAACAAGTGTTTTTTTACAGTGTAGCAACAAGAAAATAATCTCATTTATCAGAGTGACTTTACCTAGCAGACTATGTTTATGTGGTTATTTGGAACATGATTTTATAGCAAAGGAGGAAGTTAAAAGATAAGATAAAATAATAAGATAAGATAATCCTTTATTTGTCCCACAATGGGGAAATTTACATTGTTACAGCAGCAAGAATAGCAATAAAAAAAGAGAAAAAGGACAACAATAAAATAGGATAAAACAATAATAAAAACAAACAAACAATCACTACAATAGAGAATATATAATAAATAATAAATAATAACTCTGACTTTATTTACAAGGATATGTTGGTAGTGATTACTACACCTGAGATAAGTTATTGCACGTTAATGAGTATGTATATGTATATTGCACACAGTAGAGATGAGATGAAGCTGGAACGCTGGTATGGAAGCTTGTTTTAACAGTAAATAACTTCATTTAAGATTCCTGGTTAAAAATAAAATACAAACTGTCTTATTCACGATAAACTCATGATACACGGTTGCAGCAAGAGTTGACCAGGATGGGACTCCAGACGTTACGTTGGCTAGTTTTAGCTTAGATCAGAGATGTGAGATGACGTTTCCCTGAAACTCGTCTTTCAGGCTCAACTCTGGACATCGAGACTCAGCTTCGCAAACTGAAAGTAAAACCATGAAGTTGCTTTTTCTTTGCAGGCTGCGTCTTACGAGAAGTGTTGGTACCCGTCAGGACGCCCCGGTCCTGTTTTAACACTAACGGGCCAGAGAAGCTGTTGTCACAGTCACTTCTGATGGTGTGATGATGGGTGGAGGTGTCAGGTTACACAGCAGCTGTGGTTATACAGATGCAACGAGTGTCATCACCATCCAGCTGTGCACAGCAGTCCTGACCCGCCGTGCTCCTTCACGAAGCATCAACGGTCCCTCTCACCCACCTGACGGTCCACAGATGTCTCCGGTTGTCTGCAGGGTTGCAGGACGGAGACGACAGCCTGGTTCCAGCTGCTGGAGACTGGGAACAGGTTCTGACCCGAACATGATGTTCTCACACGAGTGATGGAGTTTCTGACTCACCGACCGCTGTGCTGCTGTTTGTTTCCCACCTGTGGCTTTCATTTCAGCTAGTGTATGAGTGATTGTGAGTGTGCATGGTTGTTGGTCTACATGTGGCCCTGCGATGGACTGGAGGCCTGCCTTTGACCCAAAGAGAGCTGGGATAGACTCCAGCAGATCCCTGTGACCCTGGATAGAACTAAACAGGAACAGATAATCAGTGTTGCCAGATTTGGTTGAGCCATTTCCGCCCAATCGCGTTCCAAAACCCGCCCACTTCAGGAAAAAACCGCCCAATACGTGTTTTCATACAAAAACATTTCATATTTGAATAAACGTGGATTTAAATGCATTTACAGTATTAAACAATTAAGCCTAAATTAATAGTTGTATCAGAAAATGTGCAAAAATGCACATATATCCCAGTGCCAGGCCCAAGTTAACACAGCAGCAGTAACATCAACCACATAAACACCATCTCTTATATTTTCTCCACTTCGGCATGATAACCTACTTATTTTGCTAACAGAATAGCTACCACTTTGAGTTTAGAGAGAGCGGGCTTCTGCCTCAGACGTCTGCATCGGCGCACTTGAGGTGACGTCATGATAGCGCGTTGTTACAGCGACTCAATAACTCACTGCGATTAAATATTTTTTAAATTAAAGCGAAGTATACTGAATTTTGTATTTGTACTGTTTTTAAACCATAGAATAACAGTTTGTTGTGCTGTTTTCACTATATTAAAAAAAATGCCAGATGTTGGTAAAAGCAGCCCAAATTGTGTATACCCGCCTAATGCATTTTTTCCCCGCCAGCTGTAATCAAAAGTAGCCCAATTGGGCGGAAAACCGCCCAATCTGGCAACACTGCAGATAATGGATGGATGAACGACTCAAAGCTGTCAGATGAATGTCAGACGTACGCAGCCTTTGTCTACTGTGATATACTCCAGCCAGAGCCTTAGAATATCAGAGTTACGACGTTCCTATAGACTTGTATAAGACAGAATCTTAAAGTATTAGAGTTACGTCACTGCCATAGACTTGCATTTATGATTTTGACAGTTTTGCATTTACTCTATGCTATTTTTCATTTTGAAAGTTTTTGATGACAATCGTAAGAATATTTAAGTGGTTACAGTTTATAACAACAGCAGCACTTCAGTAACTACAATCAGTCAGTCTGCAGATATCTACTTGGCATATAAAACATTTTATTTTTAATGTTAGATTTGATATTAAAGTTAGCAGCAGTTTGTGGTGACCCATGTCCTGTCCTGGTTGTAAATACTTGTAGTGAGTTATCTAATTTATTTAAAGTTTTCCTGTATTTTGAAGATTTGTTTCTTCATTAATTTCATGAGCATCACACATATTTTACCAGAGAGGTCAAATAACGGTGTTAAGATTTTTGTTTTGACCGTGTTTTAATTCATTCTGATTTTGTATCACTGATCATAAACTGGATCTCTGTTGTTGGTTTTGTTATCAGGGAGGTTCCAGTAACCAGGTGGAACCTCCTGATGCTCCAGGTGGATCCTCCTGATGCTCCAGGTAGAGTCTCCTGATGCTCCAGGTGGATCCTCCTGATGCTCCAGGTAGAGTCTCCTGATGCTCCAGGTAGAGTCTCCTGATGCTCCAGGTAGAGTCTCCTGATGCTCCAGGTGGACACCACTAATTGAAGGTCCTGCTGATGTATTGTTGAGGGTTCACATGTCATAGCTGATTTTGAGGATCACGCTAAAGTTCAAGGTGTCCAAACCCCTGGAGTCTCCTGGTCTCCTTATTACATGGACTTTTTAGAGACATTTTACTCTTTATGTATTTTATTATGCCTATTTTATTGTTAAACTCTTTAAAACTGCTACCTAATAAAAGTGTATACGCATTATGGATAACATTTTGGACGTTTCTCGCGCCTAAATCCGTTCACATTGACTGACAGACGTTTGAAATTATTGACGGACACGTGAACCACATGACTACGTGTCGCGAGCTCGAAGTGTCGCAACTCTCTTATTGTCAGGCTCTGGCTCCAGTAGACTTTCTTTTTTTTTTTTTTGAACATATATTTATTGATTTTTGTAATACAGTACCATTCAGCAACACTTATAACATCAAAAGAAATGGCAGTATGTAACATAAATAAATTTGTACACATTTGTAACAAATATTAATAATAATTAATTAATTCAAAAGTGGGGAAAAAATAAAAATAAAAAAAAAACACATAAATATTAAACAGTACTGTCTGATGTGGATGTACCATGGAGATATTAAAGATACATTTATGTAGCCACACAAATGTTCTACATTAATAATAATAAAGGAAAAAATAAATAAATAAATAAACAGCAACAACATTTCAAATGTCTGTGACATCATGCACTCCTGAGAACCAATGAGGTGTTATTCCATTGTCCTATTTTTCCACTGTCCCCTCTATGTCACCAGCCTTCAAAAGGTCCAAAAACATCTTCCAAATTTCATAAAATTCAGAAGCCTTCTTTCTGATAATATAGGTTAATTTCTCTAGAGCAAGGGCTGAAGTTAAGTTGTTTAGCCAGAGAGTAAAAGAGGGGCAACCAACATTCTTCCAGCATAATGCAATACAACGTTTGGCCTGTAGTAAACATAGGTTCCAGTAGACAATCTCGCGTGACTTCGCTTTGTTGTCCCTTCTCGGGAAAGGTGAAGATGAAGTTGGGTTGAAGGGTGGGCGTAAAGTACCCGTAGCTTAGTTATCAATAATACACATTCAAAACGGTTATACGTGGTCTGATGTTAACTTTTATACAAAATCGTAACAGAAATAATGTTGTTGGGACTAAATATAAATCAATATTAGCATTGTTAATGACGCTCTGATCTGCTGGTACATCCCCCTTTTTCGGAGATGGTACGTTCCTCTCCGGTTTGATTCTGAAGCGGGAAGCGGGTTGTGTTGATGCCGATTATTGTTGAAGGTAGGAAAACAATAAAGTGGGGACACTAATACAAACAACATACGGATATATAAATACATATATTTGACAAGTTTTTTTAGAAAACACAACCGCTGACAATTATGTCACCGTTTAGTGTCGTTACGTTTTCGTAAAAAGCCCGTGCTAATCTCGTTAGCTGCCGTTAGCTGTCAGGAGGAGATGGACGGACGTCGGTTGAAGCTGTGTCTTTGTGTCCGTGTTACAGCCTGATAATGGACTGTTTGTCCCGCAGGATGGACACGACGACGAGCCTGAAGTCTCTGCTGTCTGCCATCCAGCAGTACAGGGAGGGCAGGACAGCCCAGCACGCGGCGCAGCTCCAGAAGCAGGTTGAGGTGAGTGTTGTCTGCAGGAGAGGACCGGTATTGGTATCGGTATCGGCGATACTGGCCCTGTATTTACTTGTTATTGGATCGATACAAAAATTCCCAGTATCGTCCACCTGTACTGTTCAGCATGTATCTGAGTTAGAGCTGTTACCTACCAGCTCCCGTTCATCTATGCTGCAGCACTTTGTGTTGCATTTTACATGTATGAAAAGTGCTATATAAATAAAGTTTGATTTGATTTTGATTCCATATGCTTTAAATACCAGCACCACATTCAGTGTGTTTACATGGGAAGTTTGATTCCTCTTTAATTCAGAATTAAAGTTAAATCCGAATAAAAGTTACAATGTAAACACCTAATTCCATATGAAAATGTCAGTTCCGAATTAAACTTAATTCTGAAGTAAGTGGCTGGTTTATTCTGATTTTAATGCTGAATTAAAGGTGGGGTGGGTGTTGTTTTTTTGCAACACTTTTTACAATATTGCCTGAAAACCTTTTCACATTTCCATTGCACCCACTGAAATAAAATGTTTGCAAAAAAAACTAAACATTTTGGTCCAGTCTAGAAGGTATAATCAGAGAAAAACTCTGACCAATCAAAAAAGTGATCATCACTATTTTGATTGGCTGCCTAATACGTCCATCAAATATCACCCCCTCCCTCCCTCCCTATGGTTCATGCAGTCGTGAATCATGTGAAGGCGTGGTTTCGAGGGGTGAGCTGAAAAGGAGGAAGCGGAGCCTTTGGGAGGAGGGAGGGAGTGTATATTTTCAAAATCTCACTTGAGTTGGATTGCTGGAACCGTTTTTCAAACAACACCTACTCCACCTTTAAATAATTCCGCTGTCATGTAAACACTCATTCCTGTTTAAATTAATTCCCGTCTTTCTGCGCATGCTAGTTCTCTTGCCCGTCTGTCACGATGACGCTTATATTCCGCGCTGGGCTTGTTTTCAAAACAAAGTTTCAAGATGGCAGCACGCAGTAAACGGTGGTCAAGAGCAGAGAGAGACGATTTATTTAATAAATAGCTTGGAGGAACTGGAAATAATTAAAAGAACAGATGGCAGGAAACATAAAAATTGTGAGCTTTTCAAAGCGGCCAGGTTAAATGAAGGAGGTTTCGCAGATAGAGACGCCACCCAGGTTAAAAATAAGTGGAATGTTGTTGCTAACCGAGTTGTTGCTAAGTTTGTTTTCTTCCGGTAGACGTAAAGACGTCCGCCCCCCCATCCAATCAGAACCCTTCCCAACCCCCAGACCTAAAGCGGAGTTGGATAAAGCCGAACAAACGTGTTTTCCATGTAAACCTCAATTCGTAATTACTATTTCCATGTAAACTTGAAGGAAAATTGTTTAATTCTGGAATTATTTAATTCTGAATTATTAATTCCAATTATTACCAAATTAAAAAACATGTTACCGTGGCATTAACATCGTGTTGGCACTGTGGTGTCATTTTATGCTGGAATGCTCATTATCTGCAATTTGAAATCCATTTTGCTGCAAATACACGTTGCACTCCATTCAAACTGGTTCATTACCGAAGGTTTACACTCTTTATCATCCAATAATAAACCTGGGGTTGTTTTAAATCTGTCATATTCTGTTGACTTTATGTTTAAGATTTTGAAAATATGATGTAAAATTATTTGGACTCTGCATATTTAGGGTTGTCCTATTCCCTTTAAACCAGCGGTTCCTGCAGCTTACGTGCCTCTCATGTGCTTGCAGGAGGTTTCGGGCCTGAGATGCGAGCAGCTGCTGTCCTCTGGTCAGGTCCTGCCCACTCAGTGTGTGAGCGGACTGGTGGAACTGGCTGGGAGCCCCAACACCAGTCCGGCCCTGACGGGCTCCATCATCTCCCTGCTGGCGCAGCTGGGTAGGAAAGTTCACACACACTGCAGCAACATTTCTATCTGTAGGGCCCTATGAAATACGTTTTATTTTTTCTCGCGCCTCCGTTTTCTTTTTTTTTTTTTTTTTTTTTCATTTTCAGTGTTTTTGGTTTTTAATTTTTGTTTATGCAAATTTAACCCCAAGACAAAATATAAAATAATGAAATATAGACAATTTATGCAATTATAACTGTAAACTTTAATGTTTTCATACTTTTAAACATATTGTGTCCAATAAAACATTAGTTTTTTTTTTTTGACAAAGAAATAATAACTCAAATAGGTAAAATCCATTTAAAGGAGCCGTTTGTAAGATTATGGCCAAAACTGGTACTGCAGTCACTTTCAAATTACTGTTGAGCGGCGTGTACCCTCCCCCTCCTCCCCGACCAGAGGTTGCCAGGTCGGCTACAGAATGCAGCAGGAACGTAGGCTGCCATGGCAAGCGACGAGTCCTACACAGTAAGTTTATTTTCTGTTAATTATATTTAATGCTTTATGAAAGATCTTTTCTTTCTTTGATCTTTCGTAACTAGAGGAAATATTTTCCCGTTGAGGCGTTTCGTAACCTGAAAGTTTCGTATGTAGAGGCGTTCGTAAGTAGAGGTACCACTGTTTACCACTGTTACCTTGTCCAAGTAAATTAGCGTTAGCCAAACATTTAGCTATGAATCTTACCTGTCCAGGAGAAAATCAGCAACGTTGGCGTCTGTCTTTAAATTCTTCTCCGCTTTCAGCCGTCTCCATCTATCAAAAGCATCTCCTATACAAATCCTTGTTTTATTTCGGACCTTGTCACGACGTAACTCGGATTCATAACGAGGTCTTTTAGGTTTTGGAAAGCTACGACATTTTTCAGCGGCTGCTGCTGCGATAATTAGAGCCGAGCTGGCAACCCGGATGCAGAAACACCACTGACTTCGTGATTGGGAGATAGGTGGAGGGTGGCGCTTCAGGCCAAAACAAAAAATGACAACATCAACATCAGTTGAGGGCTGCAACTCCTCTTTTTAAACGGGAATATCCTGGCTTGAGTGCTGTTGTCAGTGACATAAGTATTTGAAATGAACATGATTTTTAAATGTCTGTTGACATATCGGGGTCATTTTATGATTCGTTTTATTAGATCTTTTACATACGGCTCCTTTAAAGTGCAAAAAAAGAAATGTCAACAGCAGTAAACTAATCATTTTAGCTTGTTTAATTTCTTCTGTTATCAGACACATAGTTTGTCATGACGTACCTGACATTTTTCAGGTGTGTCTGATAACAGAAAAAAACTGTATTTACTACAGCTGATGTAGATGCTATGAAATCCAAAGCACTGAACACTGGTTGTGTGAGTCAGTGGTTTTTTTTTCTGTTACAGCCTCTTTGTGTTTAGCTCAGTGAGTGATTCTCGCCTTTTTACGTTTGTACTTTTCACTCGTCAAGTGATCCTTGCGCGTTTCTTTTCGTGTCCGTTCAATCGTGTGCTGGCAAAATTTACCGCCAGACACATAATAATCTCGGAGGAACTGCTCTGTACCTGGGGAGTGTCCCCACTTTTTAGTGACCCCTGTTGGAACATTTTCTTGAAAGAAAGTTCCTTTTAGTCCGGGGGGGGGGGGGGGGGGGGGGGGGGGGGGGGGGGGGGGGGGGGGGGGGGGGGGGGTGGGGGGGTGGGGGGGGGGGGGGGGGGCAACTTTTACGCAAATCGCTGTTCAGTTCTGTTATATTGCGCATTTAAAGTGAAATCCGTCCGCTCTTTTGTCAACATGGCTGATCTGTATGCCCCTAGTGGTCAGAAGTGTTATTGTTCCCTGGAGTAGTTTTCAAGTAGAGTCGTGTTTGATGTGACAATCTTCAAAATTGCCTCAAAACCTTCTGTCACCGTTTTTTTTTAAATTTACCAGCTTTGTTCAAAGTGAGTGGTGCTGATTCAAAGACGAGTGCTGCCAGCGTTCGATTCCAGGGCGGCGGTAAAACTGAGTCGTGGTCTTTTCTGTTTGTTTCAGCCTGTGACGATCCCAGTCGGGAGGTTCTTCTCAGCGGCTACAACCTGACCAGCACCCTGGCCGCCGTCGTCCACTGTCACGGCTCCACGCCAGGAGATCCTCTGGTGCTGCAGGTGAGTCCGCCCGCCGTCAACCGCTGACCGATTCCCCGCATCACGCCAGCTGTGCGTTCACGGTGACCTCACGAAGGCTCGAG
The DNA here is from genome assembly GCA_018398805.1 of Hirundichthys speculiger. Taxonomy (NCBI): domain Eukaryota; kingdom Metazoa; phylum Chordata; class Actinopteri; order Beloniformes; family Exocoetidae; genus Hirundichthys; species Hirundichthys speculiger. Next base: position 566,192 of record JAGFBZ010000869.1, read on the forward strand.
GCTGACGGAGATCGATTTGTGTCACTTATTGTCCCGTCTTGATTTCAGTGTCTCCAGGTGCTGCAGAAACTGACGTACGACACCCACGTCTTCCAGTCCAGCGGCTACATCCACGAGCTCGTCGCGTTCGTCATGACCAACATGTAAGTCACGCCTCTTGTCAAACATGACCGCCCCGCTGACCCCCCAGTGACTCCGCCCCCTCACCCTCTGTCTTTCACTGCAGCCAGTCTCAGAACGAAGACCTCGTCATGGCGTGCCTCGGCCTGATGGCCAACCTCTGTCGGGACAACCCGTCGGTCCAGGCTCACATCAAGTCCCTGGTTAGTCCTCGCTCTGTCGCTTCTGCAGAATATGAGATTAGGACTTTCATTTAACCAGAAGAGACTCGGTTAGATCAAAGACTCATCTCAGAGTTTCAAGCTTCAATAAGAACGTGTGACCTCACCTGCTTCCGTCTCACGCCCGTCTTCCCGCAGGACAACGTGAAGCCGTTCTATCGCACGCTGATCAACTTCCTGGCTCACAACAGCCTGACCGTGGTGGTGTTCACGCTGTCCATCCTGGCCAGCCTCACTCTGAATGACAAAGTGGGCGAGAAGGTAGGTGGAAATGATTTACCTGAGG